>CM038670.1:824846573-825254793 GCA_021605145.1 Aegilops bicornis
GAAAGCTGCTGCAAAACCGCTACTTCCACATGTTGAAAGTTTTCTCTAATTCTCTATGGTTAAAGAGCAATGTGGAAAATCATAAAATTTGCAAACCGAACAACCGAGTTCGTATTTTTGTTGCCATTTCTAAACGGCTAATCCAATTGAGGCATATAATACGGAATTGGAAAGCTTATGAAAATGCGCTGCTTCTTCATTTTGAAAGTTTTTTCTAGTTTTGAACAGTTTAAGAGTAATTTAAAAAACGGTACAAGTCCTACCGAGTTCGTATTTTCGAGCTAATTTTTTAACCGTCCATCCGAATGCAGCAAATGATATGGCGTTCGAAAGCATGAACAAATGTGAATCTTTTTGGTATTTATTATTTCTCCCAATTCTTTACGGTTTTAAGTCAGTTCCAAAAATGCAAAAAAACATATTTTCGCCATATTTTGTACAAACTTTTCCGGAATGGCGCAAATAATGTACCGTTGAAAAGCTATGGAAAATGCAAAACTTTTTCATGTTGACAGTTTTCTCTGATTCTCAACCGTTTTCAAGTAATTTCAAAAATGGCGAGATCATTTGTTCTGTCTTTATCGCGAAACAGATTAGTCAAAAATGCATTGCGTGAAGTACCTGAACTTCTCGGTATGAAACCTTGAAATTCACTCTGTTTTTCACGTGCTTTTTTTTTGCCCGTAGCTCTCCATCCATGCACCAGAATTGGGCAACTGATATTCCGATGGAAAGCTTCTGTCGACACGCAACTTTCCCGTGTTGATCATTTTGTCATACTCGCGACTGTTAGAATTTTTCATCTGAAATTCATTCAGTGTAGTAGTTGAACTTCTGTGACAGATCTGTTTTGAACTTCACTCTGTTTTTCACGTGCTTTTTTGGCTCGTAGGTCTCCATCCACTCACCGGAATTGAGCAAGTGATATACCGATGAAAAGCTGCTGTAAACACGCAACTTTCCCGTGTTGATTATTTTTTCACACTCGCGACGGTTTTAAAAGTTTTTCATCTAAAATTCATTCAGTGTAGTAGTTGAACTTCCTGCTGTTTCATTTTGAACTTCTTTGTTTTATTATTTAGTAATGAGAAAACATATAAGTTTTTTAACCTTCAAACTTATCTCTTTTTTTACTTTGAACTTGTTACAAAAATATGGTTTTAAATAAACAAATAATTTTCTAGGTTTTTAAATTTCAACTTCTAGGTTTTTGACCTTCTCGGTTATTTCAAATTGAAATTCTATGGTTTTCAATTGGAATTTCTACGGTTTTTTCAATTTTTCTTGTTTTGTTTTTTTTTTTTAAAATCCATTTTTTACAAACATTTTTTGAACTGCTCTGTTATTTTGAGTTGGCCTTCTCTCTTATTTTTTAGAAACGAGGAAAAATCTAACATTTTTAAAATTTGGTTATTTTTTAAAAAACAAGAAAATCCAAACGTTTTAATGAGCATCGAACTGCTCTGTTGTTTTAATTTGACCTTCTAGGTTTTACTTTTTAGAAATAGGGAAAATCTCCACAGCGTTGATACATTTTGGAGATAAACTTGGGGCGAAACCAACCTGTGAAACTGAAACCAGTGGACCAACACACCCATTTTTTGCACCTGGAGATACAACTAAACATGTCCACCAGCTAGTACTCTATATCTGCATCACACACACACACACACACACACTTTCAGTGTTATCTTCTTATTTTTTGATCTAATTCTGCACATGCCAAAGAACTCTTTGTTCAAATACTTATTTGTTATAGTTTTCCTGTTTTTTTTATCCAGTCTATTATCTTTGAACTTCAGCTATTTTTGTATCCGACTGTTATCTTTGAACTTCAGTTGTTTTTGTATCTGACCTGCCACACATTCTATTTTATAGGAACTCATCCAAATTTGTATTTTATATCAAAGCAAATGCCCTGTTGAACATACAGTGACATTCTTGCAAAGTGCATCCAAGTTCAGACGAGAAGAAAAAACATTCAGAAGCTCAATATTGCTTATTCTACGGGAAGTGGCAAGTTTTAGTGTACCAAGATCACATTACACATACAGATACCAAGCCTAGTGGTCGACATACAAACTGCAGAGCTAATGGCTTTGGGTAGGCCATGATTGCGCGCGAACATACACCAAGAGAACACCTCCCTCTCACTTATTTTCTGATCGTACCTCTCCTGCTCGACCTGCTGCTTGAAATTGTCCTTGTCATCGTCGGACTCGCCGAGCACCGCCTCCTTGGTCTCCTGCACCGTCTCCTTTGCGCCCTCGGTGACGTCGTCGGTCTTCTGCTTGGCCATCTTCAGGAACTCCTCGGCCGTCGTCCTTGCCTTCTCTCCGATTTTGCACAGCGTGTAACTGTCATCGTGTTTCTCGGTCGAATGATACTGGCAAGACCGAGGAAAGGTTATAGAGCACACTATCAAATGTACTTCTACTACGTACTTACTAGAGCACACTATCAAATGCTGAACAAAGCATGTGATTCAGAAAATTAGGTGCAGTTGTGATCTCTGAACTCACTGAGGGAGTCCTGGATTAGGGGGTGTCCGGATAGCCGGACTACCATCATCAGCCGAACTATCATTGGCCGGACTATCATCATCGACCGGACTCCAAGACTATGAAGATACAAGATTGAAGACTTCGCCCCGTGTCCGGATGGGACTTTCCTTGGCGTGGAAGGCAAGCTTGGCGATATGGATATGTAGATCTCCTACCATTGTAACCGACTCTATGTAACCCTAGCCCTCTCCGGTGTCTATATAAACCGGATGGCTCTAGTCCGTAGGAGAGAACAACAACCCTTACAATCATACCATAGGCTAGCTTCTAGGGTTTAGCCTCCTTGATCTCGTGGTAGATCCACTCTTGTAAACATCCACAATATCAATATCAATCAAGCAGGACGTAGGGTTTTACCTCCATCAAGAGGGCCCGAACCTGGGTAAACATCGTGTCCCTAGTCTCTTGTTACCATCCGCCTAGACGCACAGTTCGGGACCCCCTACCCGAGATCTGCCGGTTTTGACACCGACATTGGTGCTTTCATTGAGAGTTCCTCTGTGTCGTCACCGATAGGCGTGATGGCCTCTTCAATCGATAACAACGCAGTCCTGGGTGAGACTTTTCTCCCCGGACAGATCTTCGTATTCGGCGGCTTCGCACTGCGGGCCAACTCACTTGGCCATCTGGAGCAGATCGAAAGCTACGCCCCTGGTCGTCAGGTCAGGTTTGGAAGCTTAAACTTCACGGCCGATATCCGCGGAGACTTGATCTTTGATGGATCTGAGTCGCAGCCGAGCATGCCACGCTGTCACGATGGGCATGACCTAGCTCTGCCGCCGGACAGCACCTTGGAGGCCGCACACGAATCCGCTCCGACCCATAGTCCGGAGCCGATCGCTCGGATCGAGGACGGATGGCTGGACACCGCCTCGGGAGCTGCAACTTCTACGGCGATGGAGCCGAACACTTACCTTGTCCCGCATAAAGCTCATGACTCCGAGGTGCCGGACTCTCTGCCGGACTCCGAACCTCCCGCGCCCCTGCCAGTCGAATGCGATTGGGCGCCGATCATGGAATTCACTGCTGCGGACATCTTTCAGCACTCGCCCTTCGGCGATATCATAAATTCACTAAAACAACTCTCGCTATCCGGAGAGCCCTGGCCGAACTATGGCCAGGACGGTTGGGACGCGGACGACGAAGAAATTCAGAGCCCACCCACCACCCACTTCGTAGCCACCGTCGACGATTTAACCGACGTACTTGACTACGACTCCGAAGACATCGACGGTATGGACGACGATGCCGGAGACTACCAAGAACCAGTGCCTACATGACACTGGAAGACCACCTCGTCATACGACATATACATGGTGGATACCCCAAAAGATGGGGACGGCGAAGAAGCAGCGGGAGGCCGATTCCTTAAAGAAACAGCCCAAGCGCCGACGTCAGCGGCGCCGCTTAAAATCCCGCCACGACAAGAATGGAGATTCCGGCACAGGAGATAATAACACCCCGTAAAGTGCCGAAGACAACCCCTCCAAAGACGATCCAGTAGGAGGAGGCGAAGCAAGCCCTCACAAGAGGGCGGCAGACGAAGAGGTCGAGGATGACAATTACTTACCTCCCTCCGGAGACGAGGCAAGCCTCGGCGGCATTTAAATTCATCGTGCCTGAGGATCCCGTCGAACAAGAGCGTTTTAGACGCAGGCTAATGGCCACGGCAAACAGCCTACAGAAAAAGCAGCAACAGCTTCAAGCTGATCAAGACCTACTGGCCGACAGATGGACCGAGGTCCTCGCGTCAAGAGTATGAACTTCGAACGCCCCTCCAAAAGTTACCCAAAACGCAAGTTGCTCCCCGATTAGAGGAGGAAGCATACAAACCTGCATCACCAGCGCACTGTACGGCAGACCGACCACCTCGTGGCGCGATAGAGGCGTGCAAGCCCTCCACCAAAACTGCACCCGCATCGCTCAAAAAGCATGAAGCCATGGGGAACGCGCCGACTTGCGAGATATATTGGAGGACAAGGCAAGACAATCCAGATCCATCTATGGATCACGTGGGCGCTAAGACCCACGACGAATACCGTCGCACCGGACACAACTACTCCGGCCGGGCCGAACACAGCAGACAACGCTCTCTCGAGCTACGTCGCGATATTGCTCAATACAGAGGCGCCGCACACCCACTATGCTTCACTGACGAAGTAATGGATCATCAAATCCCTGAAGGGTTTAAACCCGTTAATATCGAATCCTACGATGGCACAACAGACCCCGCGGTTTGGATTGAGGATTATCTCCTCCATATACATATGGCCCATGGCGGCAATCTTCACGCCATCAAATATCTCCCGCTCAAGCTTAAAGGACCAGCTCGGCATTGGCTTAACAGCCTGCCCGCAGAGTCAATTGGATGCTGGGAAGACCTGGAAGCCGCATTCCTCGACAACTTCTAGGGCACGTATGTGCGACCACCAGACGCAGATGACCTAAGCCACATAATCCAGCAGCCAGACGAATCGGCCAGGCAATTCTGGACACGGTTCTTAACAAAGAAAAATCAAATAGTTGACTGTCCGGATGCAGAGGCCCTCGCTGCCTTCAAACATAACATCCGCGACGAGTGGCTGGCCCGGCACCTAGGACAGGAGAAGGCGAAATCCATGGCAGCCCTCACATCACTCATGACCCGCTTCTGTGCGGGAGAGGATAGCTGGCTAGCTTGCAGCAACAACCTCAGCAAAAACGCTGGCAGTCCGGATACCAAGGACCGCAATGGCAGGTTGCGTCGAAACAAAAACAAACGCCACATTAACGGCGACAGTAATGAGGATACTGTAGTCAACGCCGGATTCCGAGGCTCCAAGCCCGGTCAACTGAAGAAGCCATTCAAAAGAACCACTCCGGGCCCGTCCAATTTGGACCGGATACTCGACCGCTCCTGTCAAATACATGGAACCCCCGAAAAGCCAGCTAACCACACCAACAGAGATTGTTGGGTATTCAAGCAGGCAGGCAAATTAATTGCCGAAAACAGTGACAAGGGGCTACATAGCGATGACGAGGAAGAGACCCGGCCGCCGAACAACACAGGACAAAAGGGATTCCCCCCTCAAGTTCGGACGGTAAACATGATATACGCAACGCATATTCCCAAGAGGGAGCGGAAGCGTGCATTAAGGGACGTATACGCGATGGATCCAGTCGCCCCAAAATTCAACCCATGGTCCTCTTGCCCGATCACTTTCGATCGAAGAGACCATCCGACCAGTATCCGCCATGGCGGATTCGCCGCATTGGTTTTAGACCCAATCGTCGATGGATTTCACCTCACGAGAGTCGATGGACGGCGGCGATGCCTGAACGCTGCTTTATCGGGATACGGCGCCAAGATGGGCATAGACCCTTCAAGGATTAAACCTACAAAGACAACCTTCAAGGGCGTCATACCAGGTGTCGATGCCAATTATGCAGGCTCGATTACATCGAAGTGGTCTTCGGATCCCGTATAATTTCCGGGCGAGGAGTTAATCTTTGACATAGTCCCGTTCCGCGGCGGCTATCACGCTCTGCTCGGACGAACCCGTTCGCATAAAATTCAACAGCGGTGCCGCATTATGCATACCTTAAGCTCAAGATGCCAGGCCCTCGTGGAGTCATCACGGTCAATGGAAACACGGAACGCTCCTCCGAATGGAGGAACATACAGCTCTCGCGGCAGAAGTCTGAGCAGCCTTTTAAGGCAATTTTCGAGTCCGCCGTTAAACGACCGGACACGGCTAAACGCGCCGGAGCAACATCAACCAAGACCACCTGGCACGCCCGAGCACGCGTAGCAATGCGGCCTCAACCCCAGCCCTCGCAAAATTGTAAGACAAACTCTCACAGATATAATTACGCCTTGGAGATACCATGGGCATAGGGGGAAAGGCACAACCACAACAGGCCCAGAGTGCGGTTCGACCACACCAGGGGCTCCCAAGTGCGTCGCCCTTTTTTCTTTTATTTCTCTCTTTTTTATACAGAACTCTGTCCGGCGGCGAACCTGCCGAACTCATGATGCAACAGCCAGGGAAGGACAAAGGCCGCGACGAACAACTCAGGTGGTCTCCATCACGAGCATTAAATTTGTTAAATACAACATTCCGCGGCCTACCCCTGGAGGGAGACGCCTTTAATTCATCCAATCCCTTGCTTTCCGCACTATTTGTATCATTCCGCACTCATAGCATATCTTCTCGAATAAAATGCAGCACTTTTTGCCCATAATTGCATTACCTTATATATATATATGTTCATTTACGACATGTTGCACCCGTACATTTTGGTACGGCCAAATACACCAGGGGCTTATGTTCTCCGCATTATGGTGTGATAAAGTCCGAACACTTTCACAAGTGCGGCACCCCGAACTTATAGCATTATATGAATCGGCTCAATCATGTCTTGGGTCAATAGTTGGGTTTGCCCAGCTCCCATGTTTGGCACCTTACGCCCGCTCTATCGGCTAAGGTAGCACTGGGAGAACCACTGCGATTGCGCCCGGTTGAGCCGGGTTAACGCCTCAGTGGAGAAAGCTAAAACTGACTATCATGATAAGGCGAGAGATTGGTCGCTGTTCGAGAGGTCCTTTTGGGTCCTTAAAGACCTACGCCGCTTCGAGCGAAGTTCCGGATTATGTCCGACGAAGGCGTGGATAGCGCCCCAATTCGGTCCTCCGAATACTAGGGGCTTCACTAAATTTAAAATTATAGAATTCTATGGCTAAGTGAGAGTGTTCAAGCACTATAAGTCCGGTTGCCTTTGTTCGTTGTGTTGAGCGTCTCCTAGATGGACCCAAAAATGGGAACAAGAGTGCTCAAGTTTATCCCGAACACCCCGGCACTTTCGTGGCATGGGGGCTTGAAGCCAACGACTTGCCATCTCTCAAATTTAATAAACGGCCGCATGAAGGTAATATTTTAAATTAACAAGCGTTGCTTAGCGCATATGAACAAAGTTTTCAGCGCACAGGATAACACATTGCTAATTTACTCAAAAATTACATCCTGGGGCACTCATCCGCAATCTTATGGGCACCCTTCAGGACAGCCTTATAGTACATTTGGGCGTCACGATATTCCTTGCCCGCTGGTGGCGCGTCGCTGATTAGCTTCTCCGCATCCAGCTTGCCCCAATGCACCTTTTGCGCTGGCAAGGGCCCGACGAGCACCTTCAATACAGGCGGAGCGCTTGATAACCTCCACCCGTGGGCACGCATCCACCAGCCGTCAGACGAGGCCGAAGTAGCTCCCTGTGCATGGCCTCTCCGTGCCACGCCGGACTATGAGGCCCTTCATGGCCTGCTCGGCCACCTTGTGAAGCTCGACCAGCTGCTTCAGCTGGTCGCTAGGGGCACCGGATGGCGGCCTCGGCATCTTGAGACGGAAGACCTTCTCCGTTGAGCTCCCTCCTCGGCTCGGTAGAATGCGGCTGACATCGAGACACGCCATGAGGCAGATCTGCAAGCGCCCTGGAGGTGCTCAATTCGGGTAAGTAACACGTAATTTACATTCACATGCTTGCATTGCATGAAAAATGCCTTACCCGCCGCTATCTTCCTCATCAACTCAATCTCCTGAAGGGACTTATGGGCATCGGCCTTGGCAGTTTTGGCACTTTCGAGAGCTGAGACAAGCTCGGACTCTTGAGTCTTTGAGTCACGCTCCAAACTCTCATGCTTTTCCATGAGAGCCTGGAGCTCTTGCTGAACCACCGCCACCCGCGCCTCCTGCTTTTCTCGCCCTGCCCGTTCCGTGGCCGCATTGTGTTCGGGTCATGACACGGCCTCCTTCGTGGTCGCCACCTCGCTCGTGGCCCCCGCAGCACCCATGTTATCCTTGTTATTTTTTGTTGCAACCTAAATCTTTTTCTGTAAGGTACAAGTTCAAAGTGGTGTTACTCACCTTCTTTGTCCCGAGCTGCTTCTGGCGCGGCCGAGCTCTTGCTCGGACTGCTCGAAACTCTGCTTCAAAGCACCGACCTCCGCTGATCCGCGGGCAGAGGTCAGCAGCGCAGCCTGCAACCCATATTGACTTAATTTTTAGCAACCTCACAGATATCTTCTTTTTTTTTCAGATCCTCAGTCCGGCTTTTTTTTCCGAATACCGAACCGAGCATCAGGGGCTACTGTCTCTGCGGTATTACATTGCATATTTTTAACTTCTTACCTCAACGCCTGATAGAAGGCTACTGCAGGCTTCGGTCAGCCCGCCCTTGGCAAGCTGCACCTTCTGAATCACCGCACTCATAATAGTGCGGTGTTCTTCCTCGATGGAAGCGCTCTGCAGCGCCTCCAACAAATTGCCCGGTGCCTCCGGTTGGACGGAAGCCGCCGGCGTCACGGTCTTGCCCTTCATTGAAGGGCGCCCGTCCGGACTCCGGAACCATCAAGGGTTCTGTTGTGGAGTCCGGCGCAAAAGTCCGGAGGACGCCTTTGAGGCGCCTCAAAGCCTCCCGATGGGTCCCTTCTTGGGATCCCACCTCGGCGTCCTCGGTGTCGCGAGGGGTGGAGGCGGTCGGGATGGAGTCTACATCCGACGGAGCCAACGACCCGCTCGATGAAGCGGGGAGATCATCATTGGCCGGACTACAGGCAGCATGCGGCATCAGAATGACACTATGTGACGCAGGAAAAGAAATTATAAATCATTCAGGAATCCGGATACTTACGATCTCGCCGGAGGCCTGGCCCTTGAAGGCCATTCTTCCTCGCCAACGTTGATGTTGGCGGAGCTGTCCGGGGGAATAGTCCTTCCCCTCTTGGACCCTTCGGCCTCCCTGTTGGGGGAGCCTTCCTCTTCCTCTCTCCCTCCTCCCGGAGAGAGTCCTCTTCTCCTCCTCGTTTTGGGGGAGAGTCCGCCCGAGTCGTCGGACACCTGAAAACGGGAACTCTTTCGAGCACCCGTGGCCTCCTTCTTGGCCTTCTTCTCCGGCACCACGTGCGGTGCGGAACCAGCAGCCTCGCTAGACGAAAGGCCCATCGGATTTTCTGGCATAGGAGCAGACAGATAATCTGCTCCGCCTTCCTCATCCAGTCCTGTCCAAAGGAAAGGGGAAATTAAAATTCGCATAGAGTCAAACTATGAAAAGCAAGTGTCCCAGAAAGGGGTAGAATCACTTACCTCGTTGGCTTGGCGCTTGGCGAAATCCGCGATCTTGATCGCGGATGCGGGCCGGCGCCTTTGAACAGCACCCTCCAAGCGCCTTCGTGCGTCAGGTCCGAAGAGCCCGCTCAGCGCCTGGTGCTGTTCTGGATTGAACTCCCACAGATTGAATGCCCGCTCTTGGCAGGGGAGAATCCGGCGGACGAGCATGACTTGGACCACGTTAACCAGCCTGAGCTTCTTCACCAGCTTCTGGATACAGGCTTGGAGTCCCGTCAGCTCCTCCGAACTACCCCACAGCAAGCCCTTCTCTTTCCAGGAGGTGAGCTGCGTGGGGATACCAGATTTGAACTCGGGGGCCGCCGCCCATGTAGGGTCACGCGGCTCAGTGATATAGAACCACCCCGATTGCCACCCCTTGACGGATTCCACGAAGGCCCCTTCGAACCAAAGGACATTGGGCATCTTGCCCAACATGGCGCCTCAAGACTCCGCTTGAGTGCCCTTTCACTACCTTCGCTTGACATTGAAGGTCTTGAGCCACAAGCCGAAGTGGGGCTGGATGCAGAGGAAGGCCTCACACACGACGATAAACGCCGAGATGTTGAGGATGAAGTTCGGCGCCAGATCATGGAAATCCAGGCCGTAGTAGAACATGAGCCCCCGGACAAAGGGGTGAAGTGGAAAGCCCAGTCCGCGGAGGAAGTGGGGAAGGAAAACGCCCCTCTCATGGGGCCTGGGGGTGGGGATGAGCTGCCCCTCGACGGGCAGCCGGTGCGTGATGTCGCCGGAGAGGTATCCGGCACCGCGCAGTTTTGTGATGTGCTCCTCCTTAACGGTGGAGGCCAACCATTTGCCTCCCGCTCCGGACATGGTCGGAGAAGGTTGAGACGAGATGCGCGAACTTGGGCGCTGGAGCTCGAAAAGTGCCGGAGATGGATAAGCAAAGGATGAAGAAGGCGTAGGTGAGAAGGTGAATCCTTATCCCTTATATGGGCGGGCGAAGTCTACGAGTCCCCCACCGGCCTGGTAAAACTCGCTTATCTCCCAAGCGTCACCATCAATGGCGCGGTTGGGTTACCCACGTCCGTATAGTTGTGATCTCTGAACTCACTAAGGGAGTCCTGGATTAGGTGCAGTTGTGATCTCTGAACTCACTGAGGGAGTCCTGGATTAGGGGGTGTCCGGATAGCCGGACTACCATCATCAGCCGAACTATCATTGGCCGGACTATCATCATCGACCGGACTCCAAGACTATGAAGATACAAGATTGAAGACTTCGCCCCGTGTCCGGATGGGACTTTCCTTGGCATGGAAGGCAATCTTGGCGATACGGATATGTAGATCTCCTACCATTGTAACCAACTCTATGTAACCCTAGCCCTCTCCGGTGTCTATATAAACCGGATGGCTCTAGTCCGTAGGACAACAACAACCCTTACAATCATACCATAGGCTAGCTTCTAGGGTTTAGCCTCCTTGATCTCGTGGTAGATCCACTCTTGTAAACATCCACAATATAAATATCAATCAAGCAGGACGTAGGGTTTTACCTCCATCAAGAGGGCCCGAACCTGGGTAAACATCGTGTCCCTTGTCTCCTGTTACCATCCGCCTAGACGCACAGTTCGGGACCCCCTACCCGAGATCCGCCGGTTTTGACACCGACACTCACCCTGGGCAGTAGAACGATGTTGCCAAGTGCGGGCAGGAGAGAGGGGTCTCCCACCGCGCTCCTGGAGGGGCAGCCGATTTCCCTCCCGCCATGAACGAGCAGCCTCTTCATCCCGGCGAGCCGCGGCGGGATGCGCGTTGAGCCGTGGGGGCCGGTGGCCCGGTGGCGCTAGGTCCGGGGAGGTGGTCCAGCAGCGGGGGCTCCGGGGAGGTCACGCGGCAGGGGGTAGCCGGGGAGGTCACGCGGCGGGGAGCAGGGAGATCGCGTGGCAGCTGGGAAGATCGGCGATCTGGGCGGGCAGGAGGCTCGGTGGGGCCAGGGGTCCGGGAGGTAGCCCGCGTCGGGGTGTGGGGTAGGGGTCCGGGGAGGTCGCGTGGCGGTGGGGCAGCTGGGGGGGGGGGCGATCTGGGGCGGGGCAGGAGGTTGGTGGTGAGGACGTGATGGGATCAGGGTGGGTGTTTTTTTAGTGAGAAGCATACTGATGCGAGCTAGGTAGCAGTTTGGGAGAGTTCAGAAACATCTTCGTCGCCTCTATATAGGGCATCCCGGGATCAGAATAGTGTTACTATATATATATATATATATATATATATATATATATATATATATATATATATATATATATATATATATATATATGGGTATCATGACCCATCCGGGGTAAATCGCTGTAGGCGCTTTAAGCTTCTTATCTGCAGGAACAGCTTGCATGAATGGCTACGGATTATGAACATCATATCTTAAGCATGTCGGATTAAGCAAGCATCATTCGCAGATAAATATGCACGAAGGCATACCAGACCAAGTATTTTAACTAGCCTATTACAAGGTGTTTCAGTTCCCAAAAGGATAGTTGTTTTCTCAAATACATGGTGCAGCAGGTAGAAGACAAAACCGCCCTCCAGTTCATCTCGCACCGGTTCAACTCCCTCCTCTCGACCAAGTGGCTGGAAATCAACAGTTGCCCAGTCGATCCCAGTCAGGGCTTGGAATACAGCTTCATCGCTTATCAGCGTGGACGGTTCAATATCAGGGGCATAAGTGTGCTTACGGATTGGTGGGATAAGATTTTGAGCTTCTGGAATTGGTGCAGCAACCCGTTTGTTCTTGTCATCATAACTTGCCTGATAGTATGAAAGGTCCGCCTCTTCAACCAGTTGACAAGCCAATGTGCGTACTTCCCGGTTTATGATTCGGAGATCATCATTGCCAAATTTTGTTCCGTCTTCCTTCAAACTAGGATAACCTTGGGCCGCTTCCACTGGATCAAAGTCAGGTACCCATGCTTTTGCCCGGGTCAGTGTGTCCAAAGCGCCCGTTCTAGCGGTAGACTTTTTTAGCTCGTCTACCCGGGCAGGAAACATAGATAACTTTTCTAAGGTATCCTTGATCAAGGTGGGAGGAGGATTATTGTGTGAAGCAGTATAGATGATCTGCTGCGCACCGGTATACAGTTGCTCTATCAGAGTATAGGCCGCTTTCGACTTCTTCTGTACATCAGCGCCAAGATGGCTAATACGAGTTCCTGCATCATTACAAGCATTAGTAAACCGGCAATGCATGAAAGGATACGTTGAAAGCGTAAGTTAAGGATGTTTACCAAACATGGCAGAAGTCATGGCATGAATCTGCCGCTTTACACCAGTTAGTTTGTCAACCACCAGTTTAAGAGCTGCTTCTGTGTTTTCAGGCCTTTTTATCAAAGCGGATTTTTCAGTCTCCCAATCTGCACGCTCCTTGTTGAAGCCCTCTTTCAGTTTCTCCATAGCGCCTAGAGCGCTGGTCAACTCTTCCTTGGCTTTGGAGGTTTCGGCTTGCTGAGATTTGAGGTTCTCTTGCAGATCAGTGGTTTGGCTCTCCTTCTTGCTCAGTTCAGCCTATAAAGAGACAGCTATATAATGAGTTGACGGTACATATTTGAAGTACCAAGCACATAACAAGTTACGCGCCCTTGGTACTTGGGGGCTAATGCATATTTGCTCTTTATCAGAAATTTTACATGTCCCAAGCACAATAAAAGTATTAAGCTTGGCACTTGGGGGCTAATGTGTATTTGCTCATAAATTGCTGATATGGGAATTCTTCTACAAAGTCCCGGTTCATCTTTATAAAGTTAAACGGCCCTTGGGGGCTACATCAGTGAAGTTGAGATGCATTGTTGCAATCATCAAATTGTTTCTAAAGTCCCGGTTTAGATTGCTATCTTAAACCGTCACTTGGTGGCTACTGGAGTTGATCTTTGGAATTTACAAAGAAAGATAGTTAAGCAGAGTTGAGTATTAATTACCTCATATCTCTCTTTCATCAGATTTACCAAACCGGCTTCATAATCACAGCTGGTGTACAGACGGCTCAGGAAGCCAGAGTGAAGGACTTGAGCATTCAAATGGGCATAATTTGACAAATCGGCGTTCCATTTGCCTTTGCCAATTGCAGAGAGTTCATCTTTGGCAGTATGCTTTGACAAAGCGACAAGATTGCTAGGAGCAGTATGGCCAGTGCCAGTAATCATAATGTCATCATCCTTGTCATCAGCAGTCGTTACTGGAGTTGGCGGTTTGTCAGTATTTTTAAACGGACTTGCCGGTTTGTTGGCAGCTCGGACAGGGCTGGTTGGCTGGTCAGCTTGGCTTTTGGTGTCAACTTCTACCTGCTCAGCAACGAAGTCATGATCTTGCGGCAGTGGGTGATTCAGTATGGCATCAATGTTGGTCTCTTCAAGATCTGGAGTTTTCTCCGGTTCAACAGCCACGTCCTCATCAGCCGGTTTATTCAACCGAGCTTTCTTGCTGGGTCTGGGCTTGGTGCTGAGAAAAGTGAACATGAGAATCAGTACAGTATATAAAAATAACATATTAAGGATAAAAAAAGGTGTATGACTCACCCAAGAACTGTTTTGAGGGGTGGAAACTTTGTGGCCGATGACTCGCCAGAAGATGAGTGAGAAGTACCCTCATAATTTGAATCAGATGGGTTAAGAGGCTGATGGAAACAACCCGCTTTGGGGCATGAAGTGTCAGGGGGATGAGATACCTCTGATCAGCGTTTCCGAACCGGAGTTTTCGGTAAACCGGCGGAGGTAACTACCTGACCGCTGTGCCGGGTGGTGCGGCGAGCTTCGTGCTGATGTGTCTTCAAAAGAAAGTTTGGATCCAAGTAAGCAAGGGGGTGAGAAAATTTTATTTTCCGGTTTGCTCGACGGATTTTTGATGTTGGCAGAGGATATGAAACGGAGGAAAGTTTATTACCTCTACATCATCAGCATGACTGCCTTCAGCGTCGTCCTGATAATAATAATTGTCAATGAGGTGTACGAAAAATGAACCAAGAGAGTCAAGTTCTACCTCTGATTCCAGGTTACTCACATCATCATCAGTTGGTAGCTCGGAGGATGCAATGGTCCTTTCCTTGGCAGGTTTTTTAACAACCTTGGTCTTTGGACGAACTGGCTTGACCGGTTTGTCTTGCGGTTTTGCTGGTTTATCTTGTGGTTTTTTATTCCAGAACGGATCATCACCCTGTTAAAATCAGACAAGCTCTCAGGAAATATGTTGAAAAGAGGTAACTTACAGTAAGGAAGTTAGATAATTCTTACAGATGGCGGTTAGTTGAAGGTACAGAAAGGACTTAGTCCGGTTTGGCTGCACACGGCCTCCGGTTCATTCAACATTTTCTTGACGGCCTCAGTAATTTCAGCATCTGTCAGTTGAATATCAACGTGCCGTTGGGGGTCGGTCAAACTCCCTGTATATTCACACTTCAAGCCAGGGCGCCGGCTTAAGGGAAGAATGCTCCAGCCGATCCAGCAACGAGCAAAATCAGCACCTGTTAAGCCGTTTGCCATAAAGGCTCTATGCTTCGACAGCTGTGGAGCATAGTTGGCCCTTTCCTTTGCTGTTAACCTCTGAGGAAAAGGATGTGTATTGCTAAGGCGTTCAGGGTGGTAACCCCGCAGGGGGTTTTCTTCAGTTGGAGATGTATCCTTGCAATAAAACCAGGTTTGGTTCCATTCTTTGGGATGACTGTGGCGCTTGGGGTGAGGGAAAGTGACTTCCTTCCTTTTCTGAACCACCATTCCGCCCAATTCAGTATTAGGTCCATCTGTGAATTTTGTGCGACAGTTTAAGTGAAAGAAATCCTAAATAGCTCAACTGTAGGTTCCTCTTGCAGATAAGCTTCCCAGAAGACTTGGAAGTGGCAGATGTTGGTCACATAATTTGGACCGATGTCTTGAGGGCGAAGTTGAAAATTAGCTAGTACATCTCAGAAGAATTTTGAACCGGGAGGGCTAAAGCCTCGGCCCAGATGGTCAGCAAAGACGACTACCTCTCCGTCCTTGGGTGTAGGAGGATTTTCCGGGCCAAGGGCCCTCTAGTGGATGATATCTTTCTTGGCCAAAGCGCCCGTTATAACGCATTGGTTCAACTGTTCTTCTGTGACTGGGGAAGGAACCTAGTTGCATTCATAGACTTGCTTAGCCATTGAGTTGAGAAGCTGAAACATGATTATTGCCGGTACAAGATACATAGTGAACAGCCATAAAGCAGTACAAGGATGCAAGCATATTATCAAACCGGGGTTGGTTGTTCGTAAACCGGAGTTTACTGATGGAGATAGTATAATGGTGAAGTACAATTGGCGGTTCAACAGGGGACTAATGGTATCTATTGGGTCGTCATTTTTCTAAGGAGTTAAACCGCCTAAACTTGGTATTTAAGATACAAGTCCAAAGATGCGTAAGTGAAGGAAAAACAAGTTTCACAAGTTGGCATTATAATTTTGGATCTACCGCATATCAGAAAATGAAAATATATTCAGACCTAAATATTGGTATCGAACCAGCTGATGAAGGTTCAGATGGGATCTTCTACTTAAACGGGATGCATGGATGGAAAAGAAAGGCTACGGCTATTGCCGTACAGGATGAACATCAAGGTTTCAATCAAAGAGCTATTATACAAACGATGAACACTGACGAACACCGAGGAACACTGAAACCCTAGAAACAGATCTATGGCGGAAGAACAGAGAGCTTACCAATATTGATGGAAGAGGGGAGAAGCACCGCGATTCTCTGGTACGTTCAGGGTGATGCAGCGGCCGGCGTTGAGGCAGAAGCGACGGTCGACGGTGGCGGCGGAGCTCCAAAGGTCGGGCAGCGCAAGGAAGAAGATGAGATTAAGAGGTACGGGGGGGATGGAAAGACCCCCTGGCCCTATTTATAATGGCAAAAGATAAGTGTCAGGTGCGAAAATCGAGGAGTCCGAAATTTGGATATTAGGCGGAGCTGTCGCCTCAATTGTCGGAGGTTCATTAATGAGGATGGGTATTATGCAATTTTAAATAACAGATGATGTCATGGCGGTTTTCCATGGTTCTGGAAAGTGACGTCACGGCGGTTTACAAATTATGTGAAGATATTGAAGAATAAATTTTCTGAAGTACAGGACTGACATGAACCAGTTCAAATTAGCCTGGGGCCTAATGTTGGGGATGTTACCACTGGGTGTAAACCGACCAGGACAGGCCGGGTTAACTCCATCAGTATTTCATTATATCTGAAGCCCATGAAGACAAACGATGACGCTTTATGAAGGCCCAGGGCCCAGAACCGGTTTAAGGCCTATAGACATAAACCGACATAGATATGTATACTTGTGTTGTAAGATAGAAAGAGCAGAGATCGAGCCGGACACGTTTATGAGCCGGCCTCGGGATTCTATAAACCGACGGGCGTCAACCCATGTATATAAGGGGACGACCCGACGGCGGTTCATGGAGAACAGACAACAACTCGAGACTCAGGCAAAGCGTATTCGCTCCCTGGTCATCGAAACCCCAACAATTCCATCACAACTAGACGTAGGCTTTTCCCTTCATCGTAAGGGGCCGAACTAGTATAAAACTCTCGTGTCCCTTATCCGGTTTAACCCCTTTAAGCTAACCCGTAGCAATGGCTCCACGACTAAGTCCTTTCACGAGGATATCTGTCGTGACAAAACCACGACACGTGGCACCGCATCAACAAGACGTTGCACCAGGCCAAAATAGCTCTTGAGAACAGGCTCACTCAGCCACAACCAGATTATGACGTTTTTCATGGCGTCGCCGGATATCCTATGAAGCTCGGACCATTGGGACATCTGTTCATTTAGCAACAGAGGGCGCTTTGATGCGCCAAATTTTGACCAGAAAAGCTTCTCCGTTGCATTCCCATCTTGCGCTTGTTAAAATTACGCCGCATCAGAAGAACTCTTCGGCAAGTCCAAAAATTTGGCCGGAGAACTCCAGACCTGGTTTAGCTGAGCATAGTCCAGATCACCAAACTTAATCTGAAGCAAAAAGGGCTTACCGGCCGCTATCTCCTTAGTCTACTGAATCTCTTCACGAGCTTCCCTAGATTCAGACCGAGATTCACTCGCCTCTCGTACGGCCTTATGAAGTTCAGCCATTTTGGCTTTATTATCCTTCTCAAGGAATTCACAGCGGCTGGCAGTATTCTTCAATTCAAGCGCCGGTGCAGATATTTTCTCCTCACTTCGGCGCCGAGCTGCTTGTTCGGCTCTTAGATCAGTCGATGCCTTCTCGGCAGCCGCATCACTACAACAGGCCTGCTCCTTGGCCCGGGCTAGCTTCGCCCGAAGAGCTTCAACGACGGCAGCACCATCTGCAATCATGCACATTCCATATAAAACCCTTTTCGGCGTCAGGCCTACATTACAAGAACATTGGTGTAAGGAATTCTCGAACTATATACCTTGCGAGTCGTCAAGACGCCTGTTGATCAATGCAATGTCATCTTCTGCAATATCCAGCTTTCGCTGCAGTTCGGCCACTTCCGTATTTCGGGTAGCCGCAGGAGGGGAGGCAGCCTGTATTCCAAATTAAATCAAGGTTAGTAAGTGAGCATATGTTTTTTGATCCTCCTATCACTTCCTTCGGAAGGCAATCCGAGTCTCAGGGGCTACTGCATATACAACAGGTGCATTCTGTCAATGTCATTCAATTGGCAAAACTACATCACAAACCTCAAAACCTCTTAGAAGGCTCGAGAAGGCCTCGTTCAATCTACTTTTCGCGGATAGAACCTTTTCGACCATCATAACCATCAAGGCACGGTGCTTCTCTGAAATGGACACTCGCGGCAGCATGTCCGTCAACATTTTCGGCGCTCCGGGATCTTCAGAAACCACCATCGGAGTACGGCATTCCTTTGAAGGAATCTGCTTATTCTCCCCCAGAATCGTCTCTGGCTGTAAACCAGACAGTTTGGGGCCGTCATTCTTGATTCCCGAACCCTGGATGAGAGAGGCACCACCTTTGGGTAACGCCTTCTTCGTTTCCTGCACTCCTTGACGATTGGGAGGAGCCCTTCGGGACGATACTTCGGTATCATCCCCCTTTTTGAGCGAAGAAGCTGGAGATGGCATGTCACTCTCCATCATCTCCGAAAGAAGGTCTCCTGAGGAGGAGGACGATTGAGAAACACCAGGAGTTAACCTGCGTGGATGTGCATATGTCGGATGATTGCTTCACTAATAGGGGAAGAATGAGGTACGTTTAAAGTTCCCCACTTATGGTTTGGCCAGAGGTTCGTCCTCGCCAGAAAGCCTTACGACAGCATCGCTTGCCCGGCCCAAACTGCCCGAAGATGGCATTTTTCCTCTCTTGGAAGGCTTCCCCTCCTGATCTTCGGAAGCAACCCTCTTTTTGCCATGGAGAGCTTCCTCCGCACCTTTGCCCTTGGGCAAAAGAGTTTCGGCCTCCCGAACATGACGTCCTAATCTGGCCCCTCGGGCGAGTATCACCTTCGGGTCCCCCGCTCTCGCCCCCTCTACAGGCACCTGGTACAGTGTGGGAATCAGCATTCTCGTCAGTAGGGCGGTCGCAGAGTCTTCGGGGAGGGGCGCCGGACACCAGATCAATACCGCTTTCTTTATCCAGTCCTGTATAGGGACGGATTGTTCAGTATCTTGTCAAGACATGCTTGAATCGAAGGTGTTCAGAGTTTGAGCACTTACCGCAGTGTCCGGATGATTGCAGTCAATGCCGACATCTTCGGTGGTGTCCGGCCATTGCTCTCGTTCCCCGAAATATAATTTTCACATTCCTTCGTGCTTGGTGCCGAAGAACTGCTAAAGAGGCCGCCGCCCTTCTGGTTAAACTCCCACATACGGAGAGGCCGCTGCTGACATGAAAGGGTCTGGCGGACTAGCATTACTTGAACGATGTTCACAAGACCGATGCCCTTCTTGGTAAGGCTTCAGATGCGACCTTGCAGAGTCTGCACTTCATTGAAGGATCCCCAGTCCAGTCCCGTATTGATCCATGAAGCAAGCTGAATTGGAGGGCCGGGTCGGAACGCAGGCTTAGCCGCCCACTTGGAGCCCCACGGCTCATTGATATAAAACCACCCCTGCTGCCATAGGTTGGAAGACTTGGCGAAAGATCCTTCAAACCAAACCGCTACCGGGCAAGCTTACCCTATTGTGATCTTTGCCGCTTTTCTGCCTGCTCCTCCTCTGCACCTGTGGCCTCACGTCAAAGGTCATGAGCCACAAACCAAAGTGCGGAGGAGTCCGGAGGAAGGCCTCACACATGACGATAAATGTCGAGATGAGGAGAATAGAGTCTGGGGCCAGATAATGAAAGTCTAGCCCATAGTAGAACATAAGGCCCCGGACGAAGTGGGACACGAACACTACCCTCTCGCCGAATTTGGGGGTAGGAATGACCTGCCCCTGTGCACGAAGCTGGTGAAGGATTTCCGGGGTCAGATACCTCGCTACGCGGAGCTTCGCAATATCCTCCTCTGTGACAGAGGAAGCCACCCACCGGCCTTGACGGCTGGATCCGGACATGATTAGGGCTGGTGGCGATGGGAACCCGAGTGTCGGTGTCAAAACCGGCGGATCTCGGGTAGGGGGTCCCAAGCAGTGCGTCTTAGGATCAATGGTAACAGGAGGCAAGGGACATGATGTTTTACCCAGGTTTGGGCCCTCTTGATGGAGGTAAAACCCTACGTCCTGCTTGATTGATATTGATGATGTGGATGTTACAAGAGTTGATCTACCACGAGATCAGAGAGGCTAAACCCTAGAAGCTAGCCTATGGTATGATTGTTGTTGTACATGTGTCGACTAGCCTGGCCCTGGTTTATATAATGCACCAGAGGCCTAGGATAACAAGAGTCCTAGCCGAATACGCCGGTGGGGGAGGAGTCCTTGTCTTGATCGCCAAGTCTTGTGGATTCTTCCTTGTATGCGGCAGCTGTCCGGACTGGCCCATGAGTATACGGCCCCGGGGGTCCTCGGCCCAATCTAACCGATTGGGGGACGACGTGGTGAGTACCCCCTAGTCCAGGACACCGTCAGTAGCCCCCTGAACCGGTCTTCAAGTTAGGGACGCTCCTCGATTCTTCGAACTGTTCTTCATCTTGGCCGTCGGTCTTGAAAACTGGTCCAACAAATCTTCTCATCTTCTATCATGAGGATCACCGAAATGCATTCGACGAGTTTTACATCGGGTATCCGAGGAGCCCTTTAAGTTTATGGCCTTTATCAATGCCTTATTTTTATGCCACGCCTCGGGTTTGAAGCTATTCACGGGAGGCGGTGTCCTCTGCGTCCGAGCTCTAACGCCGGACTGCATTCGAGGTATCTTTGCAGCCGAGCACCAATGCCGGTCTGCTTCCCAGCTCTATCACTGGACTACGTATCCGAGCTCCAACGCCGGAATGTATCCGAGCTCCAACGCCGGACTGTATCCGAGGTGTCATAAATCACCTTAGTTCAAAGAAGTTTGAAGGAGTTTAGCCGGGCTTAATGCCGGAAATGCCCTCTATGGAGCCAGCCCCTAGCGTCCGAGCTTTATGCCGGACTGCTTCCGAGGTGGTGCACCACCCCGAATGTGGGCCGAGTTTTGTCAATATTTTTTATTGATGCAATTTATACTCTGACGAGATATATAGCGGTAGCCCTCAAGGAGTGTATTGCTCTAAAACCCGAGATGCACTGAAGGATGACATAAGACCGCTGATCCCAAAGAATCACGAGACTCAAAGTTGATTTGCAAAATCGGTCCGAGGATCAAGTCCTAGCTTCGGCAGAATACTTTGGGACACAAAAGCGGGCGTGCTCAGTCCTCAAGACTCGGGTTGGGTGCGGCCGACCAACCCGAGGATCAAAATCTCCTCGAAATTGTATAGCACCTAAGATTTTCTGCATAGAACAAGCAATGCAAGAGCCCTCGAGACATCGGGTCGGGTGGCAACACCGCATCGGGGATTGATGTGCCCCTTTAATATTTGTAAATAATAAGCCCTAAGCCCAAGAGGCCCCCGAGCCTTAATGCGGGCACGGAGGCCAATTAAGGATCGATATCCATAGTAAAATTACAAATTATGTGTAATGACTCTATGTATCCAAGTACTTTACGTCATTAATGCTCGGATCCGCATTGTACAAAACTTTGTTGACCGACCATCGGCTTCCACCTCCTCGGCCAATAGCCGAGGAGTGTTTGTCCTTCTTTATAAAGCCTTTACGAGGGCAAAGATTTACAACAAACAAGGCAATCTGGCCATATGGTTTTATAAACAAAGGTACGCGGAGAGGCATGTTATATTACTGTTTAATGTAAGAAATGTCTTCCAAAAATAGTCCCGCTTATCGGTTCCTTTCTTTTGGGTTGTCATGCTAAGCGTGATCATGAAACCTCAGCTCTAATGGAAGAGCCAAATATTGAGGATTTAGTTTGGGGGCCGCCATTACTAGCCCCCGTAGTGTTCAAGCATGACAGTCGAGGTCAAGCCATAAACACTTTGGCCAATGTTATGAATGGCCCATCATTTAATATAGTCATTGGATCGCTGACCAGTTTACACCTATTGTGACAGTCAGTTTTCGGCTTTCTCCACTTAGGTGCTTGACCATGCGAGCTGGAAGCACAATCGCAGTGGTTCTCCCTTTGCACACCTAGCCGAACAAAGCGGAATGTAGGAGGCAAGCGCAGGAGCCGGCAACCCAACTATTGACCAAGACACAATTGAAGCTGATGCATATATAGCAATATCCGAGAATGTTTTTGCCGAATCTCTAAAGGTGTCTGGCGTTGCCTTCATGAGACTTGTG
Source organism: Aegilops bicornis (assembly GCA_021605145.1). Classification (NCBI taxonomy): domain Eukaryota; kingdom Viridiplantae; phylum Streptophyta; class Magnoliopsida; order Poales; family Poaceae; genus Aegilops; species Aegilops bicornis. The sequence continues at coordinate 824,869,047 of CM038670.1, forward strand.
CTGAAAACACACAAATAGTTAAAAGTGCCATAAGCTTTGGAAACCAAAAAACGTCAATAAAAAAATGACGTCCGAACAAGATCAAGTGTTCGGTGCCAATCCGAAAATTGGACTTTAGAAGAAAAAAAGTGCTTCTGCCGTGCTTTAACTTTGCAACGACTAAGAAGAAAAACACTTAGTATGAAACGACTCAAATAAACATAAGAGCCCCCAAGCAACTTGGGTAAAATTTGACTATAAAATGTAAGGTGACATGTAGAATGCCTTCTAGCCGGATTGTAGATCGTTTGTCATAGCGGACCTTTTCGCTTCGACCTCAGGACCCAATAGTCCGGAGTGTGTCCGAATACCCTCGTGGTTATATAAGAACCATGGTATGCAGGGAGACAAGGCGTAGGGGTCATTAGTGCTGTATCAGACAAGTGCCCAACTAGTTATGTTATATTACATGGGTAGTAAGAAACATCTTCCAGGGAGAATAGTTCCGTTAAGGGTTCCTTTTCATTTGGGATGCATGCCCTAAAGTGCATGTCAAAGCTGCTATGAAAGCAGAAAATCATCTGGGGGCAGATGGGTAAATAATTAAAAATCATCTTTTAGGTCACCGACCGAATATTCCCTTAAGAACGCTAGCTTTCGGCGTCACCCAGGTCGAGGTACACATCCGCTGACCCGGCGATAACAATGCAGAGTTGCTCCTTTACCACCTAGCCGAACAATTGGGAACGAGGGGTAAGCACAGGAGCCGTGCAACCCAGCTTGGCCAAAACTTAAGTCATATCGATGCATATAATGGTGAATAAAAGGTACATGCGGAAGTGTCACACATGTGTTGGGCATAAGGTCTGAATTAATAAGCTCATTAAAGAAGCCCCAGTGTATAATGAGCTGGTAGCGCGTCAAGTATGTGCAAACAAAGTTTGGACAAGGAAAAATTTTACAAGCAACTTTTTTTTCAAACAAGTATAATGCTTGGTCGAACCGAACACAAGTTTAGAAAGTTAAAACTTTGAGCATGAAGGCAACTCAGCTGGTTAATGTGTTCGGTATTGACGACGCGGTCCGAGCTTGATGCGGGACAAGGTTCCATCCCCCAAGCCGGTCCCGAGGTGGCGGAGCAAAGAGCTCGGCACTGTGAAGTGGTGACATAGCATGGTCAATGCAGGACGGCAGAGTGATGCCAAAGTCCCTAGCATGGGGTAATGAAGTGTTGACGAAGCCCCCCGTCCAGCCGAGGTGACATCAAAGGATATAGTCCACCGATCATTTTCACATGCACAAAAATAGTGCAAACCAGAGATAATAGTAAAAAAAATTGTTGCATAATAAATAATTTATGCAAAGTGAGTAATAAAAGAAATATGGCCTGGCGCCGAAGTCGATGTCGATGCAGGTCGGCGGCGTGATCCGGTAAAGGCATGGCAAGGCCTGAATTCACAGGTCGGTTCGAGTTCCGGATGCGGCGTTTGCCGGACTATGTACGGAAACTGACCGAACCACCATGCGACCGTCGTTAATGTGGCCACCATTTGATAGACCTGCGTACATATGATGGACAAACCAGAGTAATGATTCGTTGGAAAAAATGAACCCAAACAAGCAAAAAATACTAGGATTAATAGCACCTGATTTATTTGTTGTAGCAATCCGAAGGAACGTGATTCCCAAAATTGGGACTCGACCCGGCGCACCCATTGCCTGGTCGGCTAGTGACGCTTGAAGTGTCGGAGAAGGTTGATGAAGAGATGGCGAAGCCCCGGTCCAGCCGAGATGTCAAGTAGGTCGGGCGTGGCGGACACCAGCTTGAAGAAGCAATAGATGCGGCCATGCGAATGTAGGTCGTGGCGTGGTCGATGCGGCTTGATGAAGCGACCGCGGCGCGATGCCGGTATGCCCGCCTCCGTGTAATCCGTGGGGCGGCGATGTTGGTGATGATTTATCCTTCGCGATGCCGGACTCTTGTTCGGCTTGCCGAGATGATGATCCGAAGAAGTTGAGCTCGGCTCAACAATGTGACGGCGTGTCTAGCGCAGGTCGGCAGCCGTGGAACACTATTACCGGACTGATTTGACAGCAGCATGATGTTGAAGATCATGTTCAAAAGATCTTAAAGTTAGTGGGATGTGTTCGGAAACAAAACACAATACCCCATACAAAACTTCCTTCAAAAAGGATGTCCGAAATCCCGTTCATATAAAAGACGAACTCGGGTCGGATTCGCTGCGCAGAAAACAGATCCGAAAAAGTGATGCACTAATCGGAAGGTTTCCGGAGTTTGACGGTCGGATCGAGCTGAAATTTTGAGGGTGGTAGATATAGGAATTCCGCAGCCGATCAACGGTTGGATCTTCCAAAGGAAGTCCGAGCTAGAAGCTGGACACCACGCCCTAAACTCGTCCGGATTCTCGTCCAGATTCAATGCGGCTCCGGTATATCGGAGATTGCTAGAGATTCCTCCATCGGTACTCGACGAAATTTTCCAGGGTTGTTGTAGACTCAATCTCGCATAATTCCACCGAAGCAATCGTTAAAATGACGCTTGAGGAGGCGGTGGCGGCGGACACAAGTCCGCTGTCCAGGAAAAATAAAGACGGTCGCCCGAGGGCAATGTTGACGCTTGAGCCCCGGGCTCCCTCGGATGATTCCTCCATGATCTTGATAGAGATCGGAGTTGATGTTGATGAAGGCCCTCATCCGAACATGACGATCGGAGGTAGGGCGCAGTCCTTGGTCGAACCAAGGTGACCAATGAGCTGGTGACGAAGATGCGAAGTTGCAGTTGATCTGCAGGCAGCGATTGATCCTTTCGCCGATCACACAGCGGAACTCTCAATGAAAGCACCAATGTCGGTGTCAAACCGGCGGATCTCGGGTAGGGGGTCCCAAGCGGTGCGTCTCGGGATCAATGGTAGCAGGAGGCAAGGGACATGATGTTTTACCTGTGTTCGGGCCCTCTTGATGGAGGTAAAACCCACGCCCCGCTTGATTGATATTGATGATGTGGATGTTACAAGAGTTGATCTACCACGAGATCGAGAGGCTAAACCCTAGAAGCTAGCCTATGGTATGATTGTTGTTGTACATGTGTCGACTAGCCTGGCCCTGGTTTTATATAATGCACGAGTCCTAGGATAACAAGAGTCCTAGCCGAATACGCGGTGGGGAGGAGTCCTTGTCTTGATCGCCAAGTCTTGTGGATTCTTCCTTGTATGCGGCCATTGTCCGGACTGGCCCATGAGTATACGGCCCCGGGGGTCCTCGGCCCAATCTAACCGATTGGGGGACGACGTGGTGAGTACCCCCTAGTCCAGGACACCGTCACCAAGGGTTGGAACTTGGGGTGGCTAGGGTTGAGGAAGAAGCAAGCGCAAAGGAAGAAGACGAGTCTAGGACCCTATATAAAGAACCCAAATACTAAGCGTATCAACCTGGGTCTCGAAACTTACCTATCCCCAGAGGGTTGTACCCAGGGGACGGTTGGGTTACCCACGCTTGCATTAATGAAAATCCCGTGAATAAGAGAACACGATCTCTGCCTTGGCAAGACGTGCCAGTAAAACTGCGTCCCGAGACGTGGGGCGACGTGCCACCCAACTGTTGGAAATAGTAACCGGGCAGGCGTGATGCAATATCGTAAACAGTTATCAACAAATTAGACTCATGGAATATTGTATTTTCTGCAATTATATACACAGGTCTGAATATATCTACTACATCCGAAGACTATTCTGGCGTTCGGAAGGAGGGAACCCGCCTTGCAATGCCGAAGACAATCTGCACGCCAGACTCCTGTTCATTGAAGCTAGGTTCAGGGGCTACTGAGGGAGTCCTGGACTAAGGGGTCCTCGGGCATCCGGCCTGCAATTCATTGGGCCGGACTGATGGGCTGTGAAGATACGAAGGCCGAAGACTATACCCGTGTCCGGATTGGACTTTCCTTGGCGTGGAAGGCAAGCTAGGCGGCCAGCTATGAAGATTCCTTCTTATGTAACCGACTCCATGTAACCCTAGATCTCTTTGGTGTCTATATAAACCGGAGAGCATAGTCCGGATAGGAGACATTCTTGACCATATACACATCGGCTAGACTTCTAGGGTTTATCCATTATGATCTCGATGTAGATCAACTCTTGTAACACTCATATTCCTCAAGATCAATCAAGCAGGAAGTACGGTATTACCTCCATAGAGAGCGCCCGAACCTGGGTGAACATCGTGTCCCCCGTCTCCTGTTACCATCGATCCAAGCGCACAGTTCGGGACCCCCTACCCGAGAATCGCCGGTTTTGACACCGACACTCGCCGAAGTATGCCAAATTGCTGCAATAAACCCCTGGAACGACACGGCTATAACATTCAATGCCGGTGACGAGCCAAAGTACAGAAAAGTACGAGCGCCAGTCGCGTTAGTACTCAATCCCATCATGGATGGGTTACGTCTTACCAAGGTCCTCATGGATGGCAGTAGCGGACTAAATCTCATTTATGAGGACACACTTCATAAAATTGGAATAGACAGGAGCCGCATCAAGCAAAGTAACACAGCCTTCCGAGGAATTATTCCTAGTCGGGAGGCGCGGTGCGCGGGCAAAATCACACTTGACGTAGTATTGACGCCGGGAGAACTATCGGTCCGAAGAAATGACTTTCCAAGTGGCCCCTTTCAGCAGCGGATATCATGCCCTGTTGGGGCGGGATGCTTTTACACGCTTCCAAGCTATACCCCATTACGGGCATATGAAGCTCAACATGCCCGGACCAAATGGTATAATCACTCCCGGCCGTGATCCGGACATAGCACTCGACGCTGAAAACAAAACCGCATCCCTGGCCCTGGAGGCGCTATCTGAAGCCCTCGCGGCCGAAGAATTAACTGCATTACGCTCCACGGTGAACAGGGACAACGTGATCCTCGACAAACGCCCCAAATCCACCTCCTTCAAACCAGCAGAAGAAATAGTCAAATTCCAGGTCCACCCAACGGACCCCAAGAAAACAGCATCTATCGGAGCGCAACTAAACTCAACAGTTGACGCCGCACTACGAGAATTCCTGCGCGTAAACTGGGACATATTTGCCTGGCACCCTTCGGATATGCCAAGGATCCCACACAAGTCGGCCGAACATAGCCTCAATATATTAAAGGGATTTAAACCGGTCAAGCAGACACGGTGGCGCTTTTCCGAACCCAAGAGACAAGCTATGGGGGAGGAGCTGGCTAAGCTTATCGAGGCCGGATTCATTAGAGAAATCAAACATCCGGACTGGCTGGCGAACCTGGTGATGGTACCAAAGAAGGATAAATCCTGGCGCATGTGTGTCGATTTCAAGGACTTCAACAAGGCTTGCCCTAAGGATCCCTTCCCCCTTCCCCGCATTGATCAAATCATTGACTCCACCGCAGGACACGACTCAATGTGTTTCCTCGACGCCTATTCCGGATACCATCAAATCAAAATGAAGGAGTCCGATCAAGCCGCAACACCATTTATCACCCCATATGGGCCATTCTGCTTCAACACCATGCCCTTTGGGCTCAAGAACACCGACGCCACATACCAACGCATGATTCAAACATGCTTGGAGAAACAGATTGGCAAAACGTTAGAACCTTACGTCCATGACGTCTTCATGAAAACTGGGCACGTCGAAACACTAATAGACAACTTACGTCTTACATTCGACAAACTCTGGGCGTATGACATTAAGCTCAACCCGGAAAAGTGTGTCTTCGGCGTCCCCACTGGAAAACTGCTGGGCTTCATCGTTTCCAATAGAGGAATTGAAGCAAATCCAGCTAAAACCCGAGCTATGTCATAGTTGGCTACACCAACAGACCTCAAACAGGTCCAAAAACTAGCTGAATGCGTGGTAGCGCTAAGCCGCTTTATCTCCAGACTAGGAGAAAAGGCACTACCACTCTATCGCCTCTTACGGTGCACTGATAACTTTGAATGTACAGACGCGGCGACTGCTAGACTGGAGGAAATAAAGGCCCTCCTAGCGACCAACCCAATCCTAGCCGCACCAAACACTGGCGAGCCGATGTTGTTATACATATCGGCAACACATCAGGTGGTGAGCGCCGTGCTCGTTGTTGAACGAGAACAGGAAGGACACAAATTTCCGCTCCAAAAACCAGTATACTACGTGTCAACTGTACTCACACCGTGCAAATCCCGGTACCCCCACTACCAAAAGATAGCATACGTGGTCTTCATGGCATCCCGCAAGCTACGACACTACTTCCAGGAGTGTTCAATCACGGTGGCTTCTGAGGTCCCACTCAATGACATAATAAAAAATCGCTATGCCACGGGACGGATCGCAAAATGGGCCATAGAGCTACCTCCATTTGACATAACATACAAGCCATGACGAGCCATCAAATCCCAAGTACTGGCTGACTTCGTCGCCGAATGGACAGAGGCCGAACTCCCTAAAGAGTACGGCGCATATTCCAACTGGTTATGTATTTTGACGGCTCCGAAATGTTGGCAGGGCTGGGAGCGGGAGTCGTGTTAATATCCCCCACCAGAGACGTCGTCCCGTATGTACTCCAGATATTATACACAGACTCTAACAACGCAGCCGAATACGAGGCCCTACTACAGGGTCTTCGGATGGCCGTATCCGTGGACATACAACGCCTGGAGGTGCGCGGGGACTCGAACCTCACCATATCTCAAATAAATGGAGACTTTGACGCCAAAGATCCAAAGATGGCAGTTATCGCAATGACGTACCAAAAATGTCGGGTCGGTTCGAGGGGCTTGAATTTCATCATGTCGCCCGAGAAAGTAACCAAGCGGCGCACGTCCTTGCTCACATCAGCGCTAAGCGTGACACCGTCCCACCTAACATCTTTCTGGAAAGGCTTTTTAAGCCATCCATGGTGTGGCATGGGGAGGGCGGAAACAATAGTCCAGATCCGGATACAACTCCAAATCCCGAACACACTCATAGTATCGGGGGCTCAGCCACCGAAATAACACCGTCGGCCCATCTCATTATGGTAGTCATTTCCCCATGGACCGAACCTTTCTTTGCCTACATTAATAGGAAGGAGATTCCCGAAGACCAGAATGAGGCTCGCCGCATTGTCCGGCATTCGAAGGCCTACAAGGTTCCCGACGGAGAGCCCTACAAGAAAAGTACTATTGGAGTACTTCAAAGATGTATCTCCAAAGAAGAGGGGTGGCATCTTTTAGCGGAAATTCACGCCGGTCTCGGTGGACACAATGCCGCAGCTCGGGCTCTTAGCAAGGCCTTCTATACTGGGTTTTGTTGGCCGACAGCCCGAGCAGACGCACAAGACCTCGTCCAATGCTGCGTCGGATGCCAACTCTTCGCCAACCCAACTACCTTACAAACTATCCCCATTACTTGGCCTTTCGCGGTCTGGGGACTAGACATGGTCGAACCCCTTAAAGGGGGAAGCCATAAGAAAAAATATCTACTGGTTATGGTGGACAAATTCACTAAGTGGATAGAGGCTAAACCGGTCAAAACAGCTGAGTCCGGCCCAGTGATAGAATTCATATCCGGTGTGGTGCACCATTATGGCGTTCCACACAGCATCATCACCGACAACGGCTCTAATTCCACAGCCGACGACGTAAAAACCTGGTGTACTAATCTTGGCATTAAACTCGATTACGCCTCTGTCTACCACCCGCAAACCAATAGTCAAATCGAACGGGCCAATGGTCTTATTATGAGCGGCATCAAACCCAGACTAGTGCGGTCTTTGAAAGAATCAGACAAGCACTGGGTTGAGGAGCTCGACTCCGTACTCTGGGGGCTGTGGACCACGCCCAACTTTACTACCGGATACACACCTTTCTTCGTGGTGTAGGTGCAGAGGTTGTGTTGCCCTGCGATATTATACATGACTCACCTCTAGTGCGTATGTACGAAGAGAAAGAGGCTGAGTTGGGTCGGCAGGACAGCCTAGATGCCCTGGAGGAGGAGCACGACGTCGCCAAAGCCCGTTCAGCATTTTATCAATAGCAGGCTCGAAGATATCAAAGCAGAGAAGTACGGGCCAAGACTTACAACGTTGGCGAACACGTTCTACGCTTGCGGGAGAAAAAAAAGGACAAACTCAAGCCCAAATGGGAGGGTCCCTTCATAATTGATGAAGTTCTTACCGGAGGAGCGTACCGTCTTCGTGATGCATCGGACAATCGCCTAAAGTCGAACCCCTGGAACGCAGCCAGACTCCAAAGGTTCTATGCCTAGCGCCGAATTCTTTGTTTGTCTCCTTCTCCCCTATAGTTTCCATTACTTTTTCTCTCTTTTTCGCTTTTATTTGTTCGCTTTAAAGCTCTCATACGGCTCGACCGAACACCATCGACGTACACATCTTTATATATGTACGTCCATTATACTCGGGGCTTCTTGAACAGAGGCTTTTTCATTATTCACGGAGCATCAAGCTCTTCACATATGCGTTTTATTCCATATGTACCTTTTCTTCGCCATTATATGCATCGATATGACTTAAGTTTTGGCCGAGCTGGGTTGCCTGGCTCTTGTGCTTATGCCCTACGTTCCCGTTATTTCGGCTAGGGCATAAAGGGAGCACCTCTGCGATTGTTACTGCCGGGTCATCCGGATGTGTACCTCATACTGGGTGAAGCCGAAAGCTAGCGTTCTTAAGGGAATATTCGGTCGTTGAATTAAAGACGTCTTTTCATTTACTCCATCGCGAACCCCGAGAAGTTATATACACTGTGATTTTCTCATCACAATTCAGACATGTACATTCAATGCATTCACACCCAGGGAATGGAACCCTTAACGGAACTATTCTCTCTAGAAGATATTTCTTACAATCTCAATGTAATATAACATAGATATCCGGATACAACTTGTCTATTCAAGCAACTATGACCCCTACGCCTAGTTTTCCATGCATACCCCGGCCTATTCGGCCGCGACGGTATTTGGAAACACTCCGCACCTTCGGGTGCGGAAGTTGAAGCGAAAAGGTCTGCCATGAGAAATGATATACAATTCAGCTAGAGTTCCACATGATGAGGAAAGTACTTAGTCACTTGGACTCGAACACTTCCTCGTCTACACCGTCCAACAGGCAGTCTAACTTACAATCCTGTTGGGAATATTTGGCGGCCACCTCTACTTGGTCATATACTGAACTAACGGGAATTTCTTCCCCATTTGACCGTCCAACCCAGGCCATGTTATTCGGATCCAGCTTGGTATATCGCGTTTTCACCATGGCCCAGGCCTCTCGCGCACCCTCTCTGCAGGCCGATATCTTCCATAGTTGGATACGCCGCCGCGCTCCCTTGAACAGCTCTACAAGCTCCTCCATACTTCCTGGAGGGGAGGCGGATGGCCATAAGGCCTTGGCAACACTCCGCATGGCCAGCCGGGCATGCTCGTGCACTTGTGAAAGACTTTGCAACAAATCACTTGATGATCTGGACACCTGCTCTTCAGGATGGACCGTAAATATGCCTGCAAACATAACTATATGAGTTCCATTAATCTCCGAACTACTCTAAAAATAAGTCCAGATACATACTGAATATGCCGCCCCGCAACTTCTTGTTCTCCTTCACGGAGTCGGCTAGCTGGGCCCGCACATCTTTCAACTCTTCACCCAATGTAGTGTTGGAATCCTGTAGCTTGTTTTTCTCATCCCTGACGCGGGTCAGCACACGCTCGCCTGTGGCGTGTAGCCTTTTCGCCTCTCTTTCTCCCTCTTGGGTGATCTTCAACTTCTCTTCAAGTTGATCAGGTGATCCTATTATGCGATCAGCAACAGTATTAGCACAGTTGATACAAAATTATTGTTCCTCGATGGAGAGGAACGTTACCGGAAGACGCCTTCTTGAAATTTTCCAGTTCGGCGGTAGCAGCATTTAGCTGTGCCCGACACTGCTCCAGCTCCTGGGCTAGCAGGCGATTCTTCTCTGCAAGTACCTGATTGTACAACGATCCTTAAATCAGTTGTGCCAACTGCTTTTAGTCTCGTGGGCTATGGGCATATGGTTATTCTTTTTTGGACAAAGAAAACTTACCTGCACATCTGTCAGATATTGCTTCGTGGCTCTTCTAAGCCCGTCTCGAGAAGCCCGAATGTATGCGTCGCCCGAACTAAAGGCATTGAATGCCTCTTCCGAGAACTTGGGGTCTCGTAAAACAGCCTTGCAGCACCGATGATTCATGGCGCTCTGTACCTCCGAGTTGGTGACGGACATATTTTCTGAACCCTCGGCTGAAGGGCAGTCCGACATTGTTCCTACACCGGCCCCTGTCTCTCCGACAGGACCTAAATCCCGGTTGTCAGGAACACGGCCAGCCGGGCCCCCGGACATAGTCCGACGGACCCTTTTTCTGGAACTGGACAAATGCACAAAGTCACGGTCGGGTGGGACCGCTGATAAACATATTTATGGATCCGTACCTCTTCGATGAAAGCCTGGCTGCGTCCTCGCCGGCCTTCCTCTTTGAAGGCTGGCCCGGTGTGGGAGCCGATCTCCCCGGAATCGTCGAACGCCTCCTCTTTGGAGCACAAGACAGTACGGTGGGTAAGGTAGAATAAGAGCACTCTTTTAAAAGGAGGTGTCTCTTGATTACTTACGCGTGAAACGGGAAGAAGGCCAGGGTAGTCGGCGGTGATGGCCACTTCTGTGCCATCACAGATCGTCTGGTAAAACACTCCCTCTGCGAGCACCACGAATATATCCGGATCCTCCTCAAATCCAGGATCAAGCTCCCGGTTGTTGTTCTCCGGCTGTGGGGCGGGACTATGAAGTCCTTCGGTGACCTTTCGCCGGTGCTGTCATAACAAATGGGTTTGAAATTTATCAAAAGTAATCCGACAAGGGAATGAGTGAAACAGAGGGGTGGGGGCTTACCCAACTGGGAGGTTCATACATAGAATACCCATCTCTGTGCTTAATACGAAGAAACTCCTCTTCCTCCCCTTTAAACAGCTCAGCCAATATATTGGCCAGAGTGGCGGGGGTATCCGGACCTTTCCGGCCACAGCGGGAGGCGTCATCCTCTCCATTATAGTGCCACATTGGCAGCCCTCTGTATTGTAGCAGCTGAACTGAAAGTGCGTTATATCGACTAGAGGGGGGGTGAATAGGCGATTTTTATGAATTCTTCACTGAGGAATTTGCCGGTGAGGAAATTCCTTAGCGAAGAACTACTTGCAGCGGAATAAGTACACAGAAGTAAGCATAACAGAATACACGCATGGTCATCATGATGAAATGAAGACAAACAAAGAGTACAGAAACCGTAAACACAGGATAGCACAAGATGAAGACAAACAGACTGAAGAAATTGAACTGAGGAAATTGAGAAAGTCTTCAGTCAAAGTCTTCAAACACAGATATGAACAAACACTCAACATGAATGAGGAAATGAAAGGGTTGAGGAAATAGAACCAGTAGGGTTGGTGAAGACAATGATTTGGTAGACCAGGTTCAAGCTGTCTCGGTTGTACGTCTGGTTGGAGCGGCTGAGTATTTATACTCGAGGACACCGATCCGGACACCCAGCCGCTTGAGCACGCAGCTCAGGACACCAAGTCCTCACCGTATTCTCCTTGAACTAAGGTCACACAGACCTCGTCCAATCACTCGTGGTAAGTCTTGAGCGACTTCCAAACCTTCCAGAGACTTGGTCACTCGGCGATCCACAATTCCTCTTGGATGCTCTAGACCATGACGCCTAACCGTCTGGAAGAAGCACAGTCTTCAATGGTAACAAGCGTCGGATCCACGCAGGATCAATTTCTTCAGTGATGCTCAATCACTTTGGGTTTGTAGGGGTTTGGTGTTGGGGGTTTTCCTCACTTGATGATTTTCGCTCAAAGTCCTCAGAGGATGGGTTGCTCTCAAATGACATGTGTCAAGTTCTCTCGGAGCAGCCAACCTGCTAGTGGTTGTAGGGGGCGGCTATTTATAGCCTAGGTAGCAGCCCGACATGATAAGACATAAATGCCCTTCAATGATATGACCGTTAGGTGGATAAGATATTTTGGGACAGCTGGCGCGCAGCACAGCAACGGTCGGAAATTTGAATCTCAAATTCCTCAGGGCTATCATGTTCCTCACTGTGTAGGCAATTCACACTGGTGAATTCCTAACTCCTCAGTCAGAACAAATTCATCAGCAACCAGAAGAACTTCGTCTCTGTCACTGAAGAAATTGATTGAACTGTATGAGATTTCCAAAGGCTTCACTCGAAGGGATTTGGTAGGTGTAGGATTTTGAGTTGAGCATCACATGGAAATTTTTCCTTAGTATTTCCTCGACCCCCTTTAACAGTACGGTGTTTCCTATGACTCAAGAAAGAGAAAAACGAAACTACGAAAACAAAAGTCTTCACGCTTCATGTTCCTCAAATGAATACCAAGTCTTCGAGGTCACACCAATTTCTTCACTTTCAAAGTCTTCATAAAGTCTTCAGAATATCAAAGTCTTCAGTCGAAGAACTTCATTTTTAGGGGTCGACTTTTACTGTAAATATCAAACTCCTCATAGACTTATAGACCTGTGTACACTCACAAACTCATTAGTTCCTTAACCTATAAGTCCTCAATACACCAAAATCACTAAGGGGCACTAGATGCACTTACATGAACCCCTCGCACTATGGAGGTCGCCATTACCTCGATTATTGTGTGTCCGGACTGAGCGAGCATCTTTATCTTGCTCATGAGCTGACGAACTTCTACACTGTCATCCTCTTAATGACTCCGGGGACGCCAACTGTGGCGCTTCTTCAGTGGAACACTCGCAAATTCAGGAAGACCCTTTCGAACTGGGTCAGGAAGTGTTGCGTCCTCAATATAGAACCATTCGGAAGGCCATTCTTCAGATGCCTTCCTTGGTGTGCCAGACAGATATCTGGTATCGGCGACACGCCACACTTCGGCTCCGCCCACTTCAAATATTGACCCCTCATGATTGCGCGGGTCAAGACAGAACAATTTCCTCCATAGCTCAAAATGGGCTTCAATGCCTAGGAATAATTCGCATAAAGCGACATAACCCGCAATGTGCAGAATGGAGGCAGGGTGAAGTTGTGCAACTGGAGGCCATAGTATTCCAGAAGCCCTCGGAGGAACGGATGGATGGGAAATCCAACGCCTCTTAGCAGGTAGGGGATGAAACATACTCGCTCTCCCCGGATGGATTGGGAAAGTCCTCTGCCTGAGTCTCACCGTTGAAGAAGTCTAGCCCCGTTCGAACCGGGACTAGATCTGCAGGGGGAAGAAATCCCTGCGTCTGCAACTTCGTCAATTGACTATGGGACACTAAACACCTCTCCCACTCGCCTTTCTCTGGTCCAGAACGGGTGGAGGAGCTGGGGACGCTAGCCATGCTGGAATGGTTTCTATTAAACAGTCTCCGAGGATTTTCTCTGCGTGGTGCCGAATGGATCTAGGATCCAATCTCTTTAATAGGCGCTATTCCTTGCATGGACGGGGTGTTATTTGCAAAAATACCCTGACCTTCCACCTTCACTCAACACATGGAAGATGAAGTTATTTAACGCGCAGAAGCCGAGGGGAGCGACATTGGATCAATGGCCGAATACATTACTTGAAGATCATCAAAGGAGGAACCCGCCTTGCAATGCCGAAGACAGTTTGTGTGCCGAACACCTCGCTATTGAAGACTGGTTTGGGGGCTACTGAGGGAGTCCTGGACTAAAGGGTCGTCGGGCGTCCGGCCTATTATCCATTGGGCCGGACTGATGGGCTGAGAAGACATGAAGGCCGAAGACTGTACCCGTGTCCGGATTGGACTCTACTTGACGTGGGAGGCAAGCTTGGCGATCGACTATGAAGATTCCTTCTTATGTAACCGACTCTATGTAACCCTAGATCCCCCCGTGTCTATATAAACCGGAGTGGGTAGTCCGGAAAGGAAAAACACATTACCATAGTCATATAGGCTAGACTTCTAGGGTTTAGCCATTACGATCTCGTGGTAGATCAACTCTTGTAACACTCATATTCATCAAGCTCAATCAAGCAGGAAGTAGGGTATTACCTCCATAGAGAGGGCCCGAACCTGGGTAAACATCGTGTCCCTCGTCTCCTGTTACCATTGATCCTAGACGCACAGTTCGGGACCCCCTACCTGAGATCCGCCTGTTTTTACACCGACAAGGGGGACCAAATCCTACTTGGACCGGGAGTCCAAGTAAGGACTCCCCCCTTGGCGCCTCCCTTGGGCCGGCCTCCTCTTCGCCCCTCCTTTATATACGTGGGAGGGGGGCACCCCAAAGACACACCAAGTAGCCGTGTGCGGTGCCCCCCCCTCCACAGTTACACACCTCGGTCATATCGTCGTAGTGCTTAGGCGAAGCCCTGCGCCAGTAACTTCATCATCACTGTCGCCACGCCATCGTGCTGACGGAACTTTCCCTCGTCCTCAACTGGATCAAGAGTGTCGGTGTACTAGAGTAGGGGTACCCTAGTATCCCGAACTCGTGCACGGGCAATTGCAGCACCCCGCGGCAAGGATTGCCTGGTCGCCACCAAGATCCTCCGTGGTTCCTTTGGAGCCATTCAAGAACAAAGTATTTAAGCAAAGAAGACAAGGCCCCGGCAAGAGGAGCTTGCCGGGAAGGCCACTCAAGGAACACAGAAGACAAGACCCCGGCAAGAGGAGCTTGCCGGGAAGGCCCGGAGAGCGACAAGCTTCCGGACGCGACAAGGATTTAGCCACGGCAAGGCACTTGCCAAGGCAGGCAACCACTCTTCATCTCCGCTCCAGCTCATCCACCAACGTGTCGCCATGGCATCATTCCAGGCGCGCGTGTCAAGAGGCCGTGCGGCCAGCGGAGAGCAGCGGTAAGCGGCGCTGACAAGATTGCCATCGTGGCAAACGGTGGCGCTCCTGACGGTCCCTGTTGCACTGTTTAGGCGACAGGGATGGGCATTTAATGCTTTTTGTCCCTTGCCGTCAGAGTTAGGTAGAATACACTGTACAAGTAGCTGTACCAACCGCAACTCATTTTCCGTTTTTGCCCTTGTCTATGTTGCCACCTGTCGGAGACCCCTTGAGCATATAAAAGGGAGGCCCATGCGCAACGTAGAAGGGGTTCGGTTGAGCTCATTCGAAACCAGAGACACTCACGCTAGGTCTTGTAGCTCTCATTGCTCCCTAGCAAGAACGCAATACAATCAGACAAGCAGCAGTAGGAGTATTATCTCTCCGGAGAGCTCCGAAGCTGGGTAAACTGCTCGTGTGCTTCGCCTCGATCTGCTCTTCGCGCGATCTCCGCCCCCACCGAACCAAAAGGGACTCGGTCCGCCGGTCCCACAGGTGTTCGTGGGTCCGATCAGCCTCCCCGACATCTTTGGCGCGCCAGGTAGGGGGCGTCGAGGCTGTGTGAACCAGATCCGGCGTTCACACGAGCAGCATCTTCATCATCTTCATCAACATGCCACCGAAGAAGAAGGCTCCGGCGGCAGCGAAGCCGTCCGCGTCAGATCCACCACCACCGGAGCAAACGGGTGGTGGAGTAGACGCTGGCGGAAGAGCGGGCGCCGGCGAAGGAGTTCGTGACGCTGCCAAGTCCAAGGACAAGGCCGCGCAAACTTCGGCGTTCAGACATGCCCCGCGCCCATCTCAGAGTTGCGGGACCAACAGCGTCATGGTATTCACAATACCATACGCTCGTTGGATCAAGACCAGCTGGAGGATCTCGGGCCCTCAAGACCAGCAGCATGCGGCGCCAACATGCCGGCACGAAGCGAGGTGCAGTCGCCTGGACGGGATGCTGCTCCTTCTAACATAGTTAGAAGTCCGAGCATATCCCGCTCCTCGCACCGTTCACCATTGCCACCCACCACTCTAGCGGAAGCCTTGGCGAGAGCTCAACTGCTCCTAGACTACCCTCCAACAGCCGACAAGGTCGACGAATGGAGGGCCACCATCCAGAGTCTCATCGGCTTTCCCAACGGCGACGCTCCGCGGCAACCAACTACATGCTGCCGTGACAAGACGACAAGGCACGAGCCGGTGGCGACGAAACCGGTGGGGGTGCGACTACCATGCACTCTCCACCCCGAAGGCCAAGATCGCCGACTCGCCGGATCCACCTCGACAGCGACTCCACCGCGTCATCGGATCCACGAGCTCGCCGCGATCAGCACCAAGTTCTTCATGAACGACAACAAGAAGGCGCTCGAACTCGCATCGAGCGCCGAAGAGAAGCACGATGTCAATCCGACCAGCGCGCTGGGCCTTCTGTCGATATGCATGCGCCAGGGGAACCAGGCAACTTGCCGTACGCGGTAGGTTGCCCTGCGTTCACTCGTGAGCTACGGCAAGTCCAGTGGCCCAGCAAGAATAATTTCAAGCCAGACGTGCCAGAGAAGTACGATGGCAGGACGCATCCGTCGGAGTTCCTCAGCATCTACACCATCACGGTGCAAGCTGCGGGGGGACGAGACGACAAAATCCTCGCCAACTACTTCCTCACGGGTACTCAAGCCCAACGTCAGATCTTGGCTCATGCACTTGCCGGACAGCTCCATATCCTCTTGGGCAGATCTATGCCATCGGTTTGTCGGCGCCTTCACGGTGACCACAAGCCTCATGGCCAAGAGAGCGACCTTCATCTGCTCGCCCAGAAGGAAGGAGAGTCCCTGCGCAAGTTCATTCAGAGATTCATCCGTGTGCACTACAACATCCCAGATGTCCACCCTGCCGCGGTAATCAGCGTGTTTCATCAAAACGTGCGGAACCGCAGGATTAGGGAAGAGATGGCGATGTGCAAAGTCAAGGACGTCAGTGAGCTGTATGCCCTGGCCGACAAGCGTACGCGTCTTGAGGAAGGGAGGAGACTCCCAGGAGAGAATGCAGAAGCAGGATCTGATAGTGAGGAGACCGCCCCGGCAAAGAAAAGCCGGCGGCGGAACAACAGAAAGAAGAAGGGCAAAGATGTACTAGTTGTCGAGCAGTCCGGCAACGGAGGTGGCGCCAACAAGGACAAGGTTGTTAGCTCCGGCAAGGAGGTTGCCGCTGGCACCAACTGCCAGCCTGTGGCGGCCGCCGACAAGCAGGACAGCTCCAACAAGCAGTACTGCAAGATCCACCGCACCAAGGGCCATGACCTCCAGAGCTGCAAGAAGGTCGAGCAGCTTGTTGAACAGGAGAAGGTTGAGTACGAGCGGCGCGACAAGGAGAAGGCCCAGGAAGGTGCTGGGGGAGTTAGGAAGAAGCGACCCGGCCGAGGAGGACGCCGCGGCAAGGCCAAGCAGCGGCAAGGAGACAGACCTCTCCGCGGCCGCGACAAGGATGAAGACGACGACGACGATGATATGGAAGACGCATTTAGACCGATGAGCAGGAGTTTGAGAAGCCACGAGGTCCTCTGCGTCAACGGCGGTGCTTCTGCGCATACTTCACACCGCCAACTCAAGCGGTGGATGCGGGAGGTTAATGCTGGCGAGAACCATCCGTAGAGTCACGCAAGCCTCTCGAAATGGTTCAAAGACGCCTATCATCTTTGATATTGAGGACCACCACGATCGCATAACTGCGGTCGGGTGCTTGCCGATGTTGGTTTCACCAACTATCCGCAACCTCAAGGTCACCAAGATGCTAGTTAACGGCGGGGCCGGCTTAAACCTGATCTCCTCCGCGGTGCTCCAGAAGCTTCAGATCCCTGACAGCGAGCTCGAAGAGGCGGCACATTCCAAGGAATCAATCCGGGAAGGAGCAAGTCAAGGGGAAGATCACGTTACGGTAAACATTTGGCAGCGAGCTGAACTTTAGGATCGAGAGGGTCACATTCGACGTTGCTGATTTCCCATTGCCTTACAATGGGATACTTGGCCAGCAAAGACTCGCCAAGTTCATGGCAGCCTCTCATTATGCATACAACTTACTCAAGATGCCAGGCCCAATAAGCGTCATCTCTGTCCCATGGCGACAAGAAGGATGCTCTTATCTGTGCCGACAAGATCTACCGGGAAGCGGCATGCAACAGATAGCAAGTCACTTGTCACCTGAAGCTCCGGGGAAGAAGAAGACCAAGTCCGGCAAGAGCTCGATGCCCACTCCGCAAGCGCACCTCTTGAGTGCTGCGCTACCGTCGAGGACGCACCATCGAGCTCCACCGCAAGTGCAAGAGAACGATGGCAGCTCCGCCAAAGACCAAGAAGGTGCCCGCCAAGGAAGACGACATCGGTGGTACCTTCACCATCGGTGCCACTCGACCCTAAATAGGAAGGCGCGCCGTTGCTTTCCCCGCTGGCGAACGCCGGCGATGTTTGCATGGCAACCGTTTGACATCCCGGTGTTCCTGTGAAAGTAATTGAGCATCGCCTAGTATGCAATCCTCATGCGCGCCCGTCAGCGAAGAAAGTCGAGGAAGCTGAAGAGCGCCAAGAATTCATTGCAGAAGAGATCAAGAAATTGGAAGCAGCAGGCCTTGTCAGAGGAGTACTCCATCCTACGTGGTTGGCCAATCCTGTAGTCGTGCGTAAAGCAAATGGGAAATGGAGACTTTGTATCGACTTCACAGATGTTAATAAAGCTTGTCTCAAAGACCCATTTCCCTTGCCCTGCATCGACCAGATTGTTGACTCCACGGCTGGATGTGATTTTCTTTCATTTCTTGATGAATACTCAGGATATCATCAAATCTTCATGGCAGAAGAGGATGAGGAGAAAACCGCATTCATTACCCCATGTGGCACATACTGTTTCATACGGATGCCTTTCGGTTTGAAGAATGCTGGTTCAACATTTGCAAGAGTAGTCCATGACGCTTTTGAGCTGCAAATGCACAGAAATGTAGAAGCCTACATGGATGACATAGTGGTCAAAAGCAAAGACTGGGCAACTCTGGTTCAAGATTTAGATGAGACCTTTGCAAATCTGCGCAAGATCAACCTCAAGCTCAACCCCGAGAAGTGCGTGTTTGGAGTCCCTTCCGCAAGCTTCTCGGGTTCTTCGTGTCTCTGGGAATTGAAGCCAATCCCGACAAGATCAAGGCCATTGAGCAGATTGAAGCACCAAAGCGCCAAGGATGTACGAAGACTTGCGGTTGCGAGGCTGCTCTCAAAGAGTTTATCTCTAGGTTCTGCTGAGCGCATACCGCCATTTTTCAAGATTTTGAAAAAGGCAGGTCCAATGAAATGGACTCGAAGCGGAGGCTGCTGCCGAGGACTTAAAGAGGTACCTGTCCTCCACTCCAATACTTGTCGCACCTAAGCCACAAGAGAAGTTGCTACTATATATAGCGGCAACCAATCAAGTGGTTAGTGCTGCGTTAGTAGCGGAGAGGGAGGCGGATGATGAGCCGGCAACCATGGCAGATACATCCAGCGACAAGCAAGGCACTTCACCGACAAGCTCTGGTCCCGACAAGGACGGATCTGCGCAGCGTGCGAGAAGATCTGAGAAAAGGATGGTGCAGCGCCTTGATTTACTTTGTCGATTCCCTCTTGCGGGGGCTAGGTCAAGGTACCGGTGTGCGAAATTGCTTTGGCCTCCTCATGGCCTCGAGAAAGCTGCGCCATTACTTCCAAGCACACGAAATCACAGTCGTCACTAGCTTTCCCCTGAAAAGGATATTGCGAAATCCAGAAGCAACAGGCAGGATTGTCGAGTGGGCACTGGAACTGTCAAGCTTTGGCCTCAAAATTGAAAGCACTTCAACTATCCAAAGCAGAGCATTGGCAGAGTTCATAGCAGAATGGACGCCAACGCAAGATGAAGAAATCGAGACGCAGCATCCCGTCCAAGGAAGCAAGCAAAGAGTGGCTGATGTATTTTGATGGTGCCTTCTACGCAAAGGCGCCCGGTCTTTGGCGTGCTGCTTGTAGCACCCACCGGAGAGCACCTTAAGTACATAGTCCAGATGCACTTTCCCAAGGAGCAAGGAACAAACAATACAGCAGAGTATGAAGGTTTGCTTGCCGGTCTCAGGATCGCAGTAGACCTTGGGATCAAGAAGCTCATTGTCAGAGGTGACTCGCAGCTTGTCGTTCGCCAAGTGAACAAAGATTATGAGAGCCCGTTGATGGAAGCCTACGTTGATGAAGTGAGAAAGCTAGAAGAGCACTTTGACGGCCTACAAATGGAACATGTTCCAACAGCTCAGAATGATATTGCTGATGGCCTGTCAAAGTGCGCCGCACTCAAGTTACCTGTGGAACCAGGGATTTTTGTGCTCAAGCTAACTCAACCAACTGTAACACCATCAACTGGACAGAACAAGAAGAGGAAGTTGGTTTCTGGTGACTATTTTCCGGCAGAGCTTCCCGAAGCCGCCACCAAAAAGGTCCCCAGGATCAACACCAAGAATGCTGAGGAGCAGTCTGCTCCGACAAGCCCAAGGGTTTGTTTCGTTGAAGCAGACGCTCCCGACAAGTTTTGCTCCGGCAAGCTTGCCGGGGAACATCAAGCTCCGGCCGAGCCGCAGGTTCTTGCCGTAGAAGCGGATGTTCCCGCAGCAGCATATGTGCCTTTAGTCCTTGTTGTTGAGCCACAAGCTCCAGCATGGGCGCAGCAGATTGTTCATTTCCTTCAGACAGGAGAACTTCCCGAAGAGCAAGAAGAAGCTGAAAGAGTAGCCCGGCAGTCAAGTATGTACCAGTTTGTCGACAGCACACTGTACAGAAGAAGACTCAACGGTGTGAAATTGAAGTGCATTCATCGGGGAGATGGACAAAAGCTGTTGGCGGAGATACACGGAGGCATGTGTGGTCACCACATTGGCGCAAGAGCACTTGCCGGCAAAGCTTTCCGGCAAGGTTTCTTCTGGCCGACAGCCCTCCAGGATGCAACTGCACGAGTAACCAAGTGTGAAGCGTGCCAGTTCCATTCCAAACAGATACACCAGCCAGCTCAAGCTCTCCAGACGATCCCTTTATCCTGGCCATTTTCGGTCTGGGGGCTCGACATTCTCGGCCCCTTTCCCCGAGCTGTCGGGGGCTTTGAGTACTTGTACGTTGCAATCGACAAGTTCACAAAGTGGCCGGAAGTGGAAGCAGTGAGGAAGGTGACAGCACAGTCAGCAGTCAAGTTCTTCACGTTGATTGTTTGCCGTTTCGGGATTCCGAATAGGATCATCACCGACAACGACACACAATTCACGAGCCGCACCTTCATGCAGTACGTCCAAGATCTTGGCGCCAAGGTCTGCTTTGCTTCTGTTGCTCATCCGAGAAGCGACGGTTAAGGAGAGAGGGCAAATGCTGAAGTGCTGCGCGGGCTTAAGACCAGAACTTTCGACAGGATGCAGAAGTGCGGAAGAAACTGGATTGAGGAGCTGTCGGTGGTTCTTTGGTCGATCAGGACGATGCCAAATCGAGCCACTGGCCAGACACCTTTCGCTCTAGTCTATGTAGCAGAGGCAGTTCTCCCCACGGAACTCGTATTCGGGTCACCTCGAGTGCTCGCTTATGATGAGCTTGAGCAAGAGCAGCTGCGACAAGATGACGCGCTGCTCCTTGAGGAGGACCGTCTTCAGGCTGCTGTACGAGCTGCTCGTTACCAGCAAGCTTTGGGCCGCTACCATAGCCACAAAGTTAACGCCAGAAGTCTCGAGGAAGGCGAACTTGTTCTTCCGCGCGTTCAGTCCGCCAAGAATTCCAACAAGTTGACGCCGAAGTGGGAAGGCCCTTATCGGGTGAAACGAGTCACTAGGCCTGGCGCAGTCCGCCTTGAGACCGAAGATGGCATTCCGGTGAGCAACTCCTGGAACATTGAGCATCTTCGTAAGTTTTACCCATAGGGCGCGGTTGCCGTAACCTGTTCCGGCAACCACCTTTTGTACAAGTCTTGCCGATGTTGCATGTAATCCTTTGTACAAAGCCGGGCGAGACCCGTGCATAAGTAAAACTCATGTGTTGCGCACAACTTGTCAATTTCATGCTTTCATCATTTTATTGCATGTTTTGTCTAACACTTTGTGCAGCAGCCACACCCGGTAAGCAATAACGAGCCGCAGAGCTCCATAACTTTATTTTCTCTTCTTTCTCTTTCTCAAAGAAAGGAAGGTTCCCTCGCACACAAGTTAACCAGGGGGGAAGGAGAAGATAATGCCGTGGACCAAGCATTGCTCGAGGAAGTTTCACCTTATCGGGAAGCAAACGACAGAAAAGCTAAGTTGCCAAAGTTTGAGCAATCAGTTTTTAAATTTTTAAGTTATCTTCCTCAAACGCTAGTACTTTGTATGGAAAACCTGTGCGCGGAGGAACCGACTCGTAGCTAGTCGCGCCCTTATTTTGTTTCGAGTCCGCTCAACAACTTAAGTGAGCTGCAACTAGTTGCGACAAGGTTGCTTGTCGGAAGCGGCACCGCCAGCAGGCTGCTGACGTTCCGCACTCAGCGCTTGCGGCAAAGGTGCCTGCACCGACAAGTTCCCTAGAAGTGTAGGGCAAAAATATACAAAGGAAGGAATCAAGTAAAGGAAATAACATTGCAATTACTACTCGAAATAAAGTATATATTACAAGATAACTTGTCGCAGCTCTAATAGATTGTTTTCATAATATGACATGACCAGCAGCGACAAGGAAAAGATAAAGTTGGCGGCCTAATCCAGTCGGTCGCCCTCAACCCTCTTGATCTTGCCCACCTTGTCCACAATGGGCGCGACAAGGGCCTTGAGCGCTTCCACATCAGCATCCGGCGGCAAGGACTTGAGGACACCGGTGAGGTTGAGGCCCGGATTATGAAGGCCACCTTCATCAACACCTTACGAGAGCTCCACAGATCTGGCGCGATTCCTCGGCCAGCTTCTTTGGGATCTCTTCCCAGTCATTGGAGAGCCGTCCACCACGCCCTTGAGGAACAAGCTGAGCTTGGCGCTGGGTTGGAGGTGCTCGTCGGTGGAGTACCGAGATCCACCATCCCGGCTCCATCAGCTCCTTGTCGATGGCGGCGGCGATATTCACAAGACCCTCGGTCCAGTGCTCCACATTCTCCCTGAAGGTGCTCTGGGCGGCAGTAGCACTCGCCAGCAACGCCTCGTCGGCCTTGATCTTCTCCAACAGGCCCACCTCCCGCTCCTTGGCACCGTCCAACGTCTGCATCAGGGTGGTCAGCTTCAGCTCAAGATCTGCTTTGGAGTCCTTGGCGGCGCTGAGCTCCTTGCTCCTCTCAGCGAGACGGCCCTGCAGCTCGCCAAGAGTGTAGGCGTCCTTCTCGCGCTCGTGCTTGAGTGCAGCAAGCTCCTCGCCGCTCTTCTGGAGATTAGCCTCCAGCTGCATCACCTTCGTCTCCAGCTCTTTCTTGGCGGCCTCGGCAGCTGCGGCAGCATCCTTTGCTTCCTTAAGAGCCCCGCCAAGTGACTCCTCGCGCGCGAGCTCCTCTTCGTGGCTGTCAAGGTTGATCTTCCGCTGCGCCAGCTCGCCTTCCTATGCAGATAGCTTCTCGGCGGCGATCCTCTGCTGCTCTTCAACCTCTGTCTTCTCGAGGATGAAGGTTTTGCGCGCCTCAACAATTTGCTCCCGCTCCTCTGCCAAGGACCGGAGAGCTTCTTGATTGATTCCCCGGAGCTCCTCCGCGCGCTTCTCAATATCCGCTCCCGCCTTCGCGACAAGCGCTTCCCGGGACTCCAACTTGGCTTGTCGGGCGCGGTAGAGCGACAACAGCTTCTTCAGCAGCTGCTCCTCCTCAGACTCGCCGCTGCTGCTGCTTGGCGCGTCAACCAGCGACAGCCCAGCAGAGGCGAGCAGCTCTTCATCGAAGGTCTCTCCTTCGACCGGCGCTCTGGAGCCCGATGCCCAGGGGAGCTTGATGAAGACGCCATCGCCGGCCTTCAGATAGGCGCCGGGCTGGGGCTCTTCGAACCCGACGCTGCACCGATGGCGGAGGGTCGGCGGTCGGGCGTGGCGCTGGCGCTCCTGCGGCCTCGTGGTCGGTGTGTGATCGTGAGACCCTCGCCAGCCTTTGCGGCGGCAGCCTTGGCGACCTCTTCGTCAACGGATCCATCGGCGCCAGCCTCTTCCTCCATGGTGGCGACGTCGTCAGTGTTGCCGCGCGCGTCCTCCTCGCCGGCGGCCTCAGTCTCCATCGGCTCTTCGGCGGATGGATCTGACGACCAGAAAAAGAAAGAACAGTCAAGCAAACATTCAAAAAGAAAAACAGAAGAAAAAGAACCCAAGGGAAATTTTCACGCAAGAGGATTACCTGCGATGGGATCTGTAGCCATGGTCTCGACCACCGGAGGATCACTGGTGCTGTCCCTTGCCGGAGAAGTCTCCCTTGTCGGAGAACGCTCCCTTGCCGGAGAATCCTCCCTTGGCGGCGTAGTTGACACAGATGGCGCGTCGGGAGCGGCTTCCGAGTGCTCCTGATGAGGCTGCTCTGCTCCTACACAAACCAACAGTCAGATATATATAAAGAAGGAGCACCCATGCACACCTAACAGTAAGAAGTGAACCGTATACTTACGCTGGGGGCTGTGCTGGGGGATGCTTTGAGGAAGGGTTGCTGGGTCCGGCAAGGGGGTCTCGAGCGCCTCCTGTTGCCCGCAGGTGGATCGTCCTCAATAGCGACCACGGGGTCTTAGCTCTCTTCGACGCTCTACGGGCCAGCGTCACGAAAAGGAAAGAGTTCGAAATGAAACCGTCAGATACAAGACGAAGCAACAAAATTGAAGAAATACAAGCACAATATAGAAGCTTACTCTTCTTCTTCCTCGCCGGAGCTGAGCGGAGAGATCAAATTCGGCTCGACTCGGTGCGAGGCGGAGGAGTAGGTTCTCTTGACCGCTTGGCGGGGGTGTCAGCGGTGGCCTGGGAGGATCCCGCCCCAGTCGTTGCAGGAGTGTGGGGCGCTCTCGCTTGATGCTTGCTTGATGAAAGCGCGTCGCATGGGCGCTTCTACTGTTAGCCCGTCTGCCGCCCGTCTAAATCTCGGCCTTGCGGAGATGCCTCCTTGGTGGAGCCGGGGGCTCCGTTTGCGGCAAGCTGCTAGATGGTGGGGAGGAAGTGCCCTCGGCTGGTTCGCTCGACTCGGCTTCGGGTTCGGCAAGCTCTTCCTCACCGGCAAACTCCCTTCGCTCGGCAAGGGTTGCTGCCTCTGCTGCATCTGCCTCCTCCACGGTGAACCCGAATACGCCAGCGGCAGCAGCTGCTGCCGCCTCCTCCAACCTGATGGCAATGCGCTGCATCTAAATGCGTCGGTGGTGTCGTGGTGTGAGCCTCTTACGCTCGTCGGGGCGGATCGGCATTTCTTCCAAGCTGTCGAAGAACTGCCGCACGACGTCGTCCGCAGGCTCTTGCCAGGTTGGAACGATCCCATGCGAATCGCACAACGGCATCATGGCGCGGATGCGGTCGAGCGAAGAATTGTTGCACAATGGGACGACTCCCCTCGGCAACCTAAACCACTCGGGGTGATCGGGGTCATGCTTGAACAACTCCAGGAGCATTGCGTCCAACTCCAAGACGGTGAAATTCCAGTTGAGGCCCGGGCGCAGCCTCATGATGTCCGCCGCATTTTGGAACTCCCATGCAGGTCTCCTCCTCTCCTGCAAAGGGGCTATGCGGCGGCGAAGGAAATCTGCGCCAACAGCGCCTACGGTGACTCCGGCAAGCCTGAGGCGCAAGATCCGGGTCACGGCAATCTTCAGTCTAGCATCTTCCGGCGCCAAGTTCCTCCAATCGTTGCCACGCACTATTGGAGTTTGGCGCTGGGCGATGAAGGGCTGCGGGTTCTCCTCAACGATCCAACACCAATCGGCTCTCCACTCCACCCACTTGATGCGGAGCTCTCCTTCCAGATAAGCTTCTTTCTTGCCGATCCTGGAGATCCAAGCAATCCCTCCGGCAAGGGGCTCTCCTCTCTCAACGCGGGGCATGAAGAAGTGGCGGAAGAGGGCTACGTTTGGGTGGACTCCAACAAAGTTTTCGCAAAGGTGTGCGAAAACTGCCATGGTCAGGACAGCATTGGGGGTGAAATCAAGGAGGCGAAGCCCGTAGGTGTTCATGATATCGCAGAAAAATTAAGAGAAGGGCGGGCAGAGCCCGCAATAGAAGAACAGCGCGAAGCATGGGTACCCAGTTGGGGCTAGTTCCGAAGCAATGGCGGGGAGTACCTTCGTGCGCGGATGCGCCCGCGTCTCCGTCGACCAGAAGAGGTAGTAGCCCTCCCTCAGCTCCTTTGCGTTGAGCTGGGGGGGGGGGAGACGGCCCGCTCCTTTCGCAGCGCCGTGAGCCGCTGCGCCTCGGCCGACTTCACGCCCTTCCCCTTGTCGACTTTCCGAGCCATGGCGGAGACGGTGGAGGAGACCGACGGCGTTGATGGCGCTGGTGGCGAAAGGGGGCGGAGCGCTGCTCTCTTCAGACTAGAGAAGAAGGGGGGAGCGGCGGTGGTTTTCAAGATGAGACAGCAATGGCGAGGTGGGCGACCTGCCCCTGTTTCCCCTGTTTATAAGGAGGGAGAGGGGGCGGACGTTCCGCTTTTCCAAATAAAGAAACCCCCACGATCTCTCCCATGATGCCACGTTCGACGCGTGCTGTTCGTGGGGGACGTGGTGGGTCCAGAGCAAGTTACGGCGTGATCAAGGCCGCGTGTGCCCGATGCCTTTGTTTTGGGCCTGTCAAACAGCGCTCGGCACCGTGTGTGGCCCAGCCGGGGCTCTGCCGGTGTACTAGAGTAGGGTACCCTAGTATCCCGAACTTCGTGCGCAGGCAATTGCAGCACCCCGCGGCAAGGCTTGCCTGGTCGCCGCCAAGATCCTCCGTGGTTCCTTTGGAGCCATTCAAGAACAAAGTATTTAAGCCAAGAAGACAAGGCCCCGGCAAGAGGAGCTTGTCGGGAAGGCCACTCAAGGCACGCAGAAGACAAGACCCCAGCAAGAGGAGCTTGCCGGGAAGGCCCGGAGAGCGACAAGCTTCCGGACACGACAAGGATTCAGCCGCGGCAAGGCACTTGCCGCGGCAGGCAACCACTCTTCATCTCCGCTCCAGCTCATCCACCAACGTGTCGCCATGGGATCATTCCAGGCGCGCGTGTCAAGAGGCTGTGCGGCCAGCGGAGAGCAGCGGTAAGCGGCGCTGACAAGAGTGCCATCGTGGCAAACGGTGGCGCTCCTGACGGTCCCTGTTGCACTGTTTAGGCGACAGGGACGGGCATTTAATGCTTTTGTCCCTTGCCGTCAGAGTTAGGTAGAATACACTGTACAAGTAGCTGTACCAACCGCAACTCATTTTCCGTTTTTGCCCTTGTCTATGTTGCCACCTGTCGGAGACCCCTTGAGCATATAAAAGGGAGGCCCATGCGCAACGTAGAAGGGGTTCGGTTGAGCTCATTCGAAACCAGAGACACTCACGCTAGGTCTTGTAGCTCTCATTGCTCCCTAGCAAGAACGCAATACAATCAGACAACCAGCCGTCGGAGTATTATCTCTCCGGAGAGCTCCGAAGCTGGGTAAACTGCTCGTGTGCTTTGCCTCGATCTGCTCTTCGCGCGATCTCCGCCCCCCACCGAACCAAAAGGGACTCGGTCCGCCGGTCCCATAGGTGTCCGTGGGTCCGATCAGCCTCCCCGACAAAGAGCCCAAGGGATGTCATCGTGCTGAACGTGTGCTGAGCACGGAGGTGCCGTACGTTCGGTACTTCGATCGGTTGGATCGTGAAGATGTTC
Organism: Aegilops bicornis; assembly: GCA_021605145.1. Lineage (NCBI taxonomy): Eukaryota > Viridiplantae > Streptophyta > Magnoliopsida > Poales > Poaceae > Aegilops > Aegilops bicornis. The sequence continues at coordinate 824,896,676 of CM038670.1, forward strand.
GATTACATCAACCGCGTTACTAAACGCTTGCGCTTTCGGTCTACGAGGGTATGTGGACACACTCTCCTATCTCGTTGCTATGCATCTCCTAGATATATCTTGTGTGATCGTAGGTAAATTTTCTGAAATACTGCGTTCCCCAACAATGGCGCGAAGGAACTGGACATCGGAGCAACTAGGTACTCCGATTCCTTAAATTTTTCCTTTGACACCGGCTTGGCAGTGCAAGGCACCGATGCCAAATGTAGCAACATTTTATTTGACACCGGTTTTGGCCTACATAGTGGAGGGTCTTGGTGATATTAGTGCTATGTTATTAAATTTGTGCATGTGCATACTTGTTTGTACTAATCTGATGTCATTCAAACACTATACTTGTGTTGTTGTAGTTATATTTACCTTCCTCACAAAATGGTCAATTTGTTATTATACATGACTAAGAACTTGTAGTGTTGTTGTTGTAAATTATAGCTTGTGATGTTCCTGAATTCGGTTCTTGTTGTTGATACGTCCATTTTGCATCATGCTTTTAAATTGATATTTATTGCATTATGGGCTATTATTACACATTATGTCACAATACTTATGCCTTTTCTCTCTTATTTTACAAGGTTTACATGAAGAGGGAGAATGTCGACAGCTGGAATTATGGGCTGGAAAAGGAGCACATATTAGAAACATATTCTGCACAACTCCAAAACTCCTAAAACTTCATGAAAGTCAGTTTTGGAATATATTAAAAATATTGGGCGAAGAAAGCACCAGAGGGGGCCACCCACTGTCCACGAGGGTGGAGGGCGCGCCCTACCCCCTGGGCGCGCCCCCCTGCCTCGTGGGCCACCTGGAAGCCCCACGATGCCCATCTTCCGATATAAGGTGTCTTTTGCCCTGGAAAAAATCATAAGGAAGCTTTCGGGACGTAGCGTCTCCTTCTCGAGGCGTAACCTTGGTGGAACCAATCTAGGGCTCTGGCGGAGCTGTTCTGCCAGGGAAACATCCATCCGGGAGGGGGAAATCGTCACCATCTCCATCACCATCGATCCTCTCATCAGGAGGGGGTCAATCTCCATCAACATCTTCACGAGCACCATCTCCTCTCAAACCCTAGTTCATCTCTTGTATCCGATCTTTGTCTCAAAACCTCAGATTGGTACCTGTGGGTTGCTAGTAGTGTTGATTACTCTTTGCAGTTGATGCTAGGTGGTTTATTCGGTGGAAGATTATATGTTCAGATCCTTGATGCACATTAATACCCCTCTTATTATGAACATGAATATGATTTGTGAGTAGTTATGTTTGTTCCTGAGGACATGGGAGAAGTCTTGTTATAAGTAGTCATGTGAATTTGGTATTTGTTCGATATTTTGATGAGATGTATGTTGTCTTTCCTCTAGTAGTGTTATGTGAACGTCGACTACATGACACTTCAAAACTGTTTGGGCCTAGGGGAAGGCATTGGGAAGTAATAAGTACATGATGGGTTGCTAGAGTGACAGTAGCTTAAACCCTAGTTTATGTGTTGCTTCATAAGGGGCTGATTTGGATCCATATGTTTCATGCTATGTTAGGTTTACCTCAATTCTTCTTTCGTAGTTTCGGATGCTTGTGAGGGGGGTTAATCATAAGTGGGATGCTTGTCCAAGGAAGGGCAGTACCCAAGCACCGGTCCACCCACATATCAAACACGAATCATATGAGCATGATGAAAACTAGCTTGACGATAATTCCCATGTGTCCTTGGGAGCGCTTTCCTTTATATAAGAGTGTGTCCAGGCTTGTCCTTTGCTACAAAAAAAGTATTGGGCCACTGCTGCACCTTGTTTACTTTTGTTACTTGTTACCCGTTACGAATTACCTTATCACAAACCTATCTGTTACCGATAATTTCAGTGCTTGCAAAGAAAACCTTACTGAAAACTGCTTGTCGTTTCCTTTTGCTCCTCGTTGGCTTCAACACTCTTACTTATTGAAAGGACTACAATAGATCCCCTATACTTGTAGGTCATCAAGACTCTTTTCTGGCATCGTTGCAGGGGAGTGAAGCGCCTTTGGTAGGTGGAAATTGGTAAGGAAAAATTTGTATAATGTGCTGAAATTTACTGTCACTTGTTACTATGGAAAATAATCCTTTGAGGGGCTTGTTCGGGGTATCTTCACCCCGACCAGTAGAGCAAAGAGTTGCTCCTCAACATACTGAACCTACTAAAAATGTTACTTTGAAATTCCTTCGGGTATGATAGAGAAACTGCTAGCTAATTCTTTTACAGGAGATGGAACATTACATCCCGATATGCACCTAATCTATGTGGATGAAGTTTGTGGATTATTGTGACCGCCTGGATTTTGCCTTCTCTCTTTTTCCGGACTTTCTTTTGCCTTTGCCTTGGATTTGGGTTTTGGAATCAATTCAAATGGACTTATCACTTGGGCATGCCCCTGACTTTCACCCAAGTGACCTATCTACTTCTCATTCAATCTTATTTCTGTGAAAAAAAACCCAAAATGGTCAAATGAATATTTTTCATAAAAAATATATTCATTTTCTCTTTGGAAACTCATTTCAGAAACTAGTGCTCCAAAGCAACCCTCATTTTTATTGCTCCCAAAATTCTGAAATAATTCCTGAATATTCTTTGAACCATGGCCTACCTCCCCAAGCAAAAATATTGCATGACTTTTTGTAATGTTTTTGCTACAGGAAATGATTTCTCTTCTGGTCCAAAAATGCAAATTGTACAGCAAGTCTATTTTTCCTTGATCCTTTGGCCCTGATTTTGCTTGAGCCTCTTCACCCTCCTAAGTAACCCTTAACCCCAGGAGATCAGCCCTAATGGCCATCTAAAAGCTATCCAAACATAGCAGCCAAGTTTCTGTCCAGAAACTTGCAAACATGGTTGAGTCACATCTGGTCGGCCTGGCGATGAGTTCTCAGCTTCCCTAGACCTATCACTGCATGGGCTTTAGCCCAGACAAGGTTTGGCCGATCGTGGGTGCCCTTTGGACCATGACAGGGCGGTGACCGCCTGTGGACACGGGGTCTGGCATGTGCTCGGCGCGCTCTGTGTCGCGCCAACGCCTCTATTTGGCGCGTGCTCGAGCTAGAGCTCGCCGACGACTGCCGCGCCGCGCAACCAGCCTCAACTCATCACCTTTGACCCCTCCCTGGCGCTCACCGATACCGGAGATGCCACAACGAGCGCGGGCACACCGTGGCCAAAAGCCACAGTGTGCTCATGCCCTTGTCTTCTTCTCCCCTGCCTCGTGTGCTCGTCCGCGAGCGTGGACAGCTTCCGCCTACACACTGAGCCCTTGCCCCCTCTCACTGGTTCCTTTCGTCGCCGTTCGCCGGTCTCAAGAGAACTCCGGCGGCGCCACGTACCCCCCTCTAGATCCGGCTATATATAGAGCCACTCCCTCCGCTTCGAAGCCTCACACCGCACCTCACAACCACCACAACCACGTAGAAGAGCCGTAGCCCGGTCGAGCAGGCCTCTGTCACTCGACCTCCACTAGAGATCATCGGCGATCACTGTAGCCCAACCACCCTGCTCCAGACCCTCTCGAGCTCAATCAACCTCTCAGATGCGTCGTTAGGGATCCTCTGGTGTCGCCTGGACGCAGCTGAGCCCCTGGAGTCGCCTCTCGCCATCGCCTTCTTCCTCTTTGGCAAGCCCCGTCCACAACCGCCGCTTCCGAGCTTTATTGCGAGAAACTCCGGCCATCCCCCATCAAGCCACGGGTACGGGCAGGTGCGCCACGACCCCCTCTCCACTTCTGTCCCTCTGTTTTTTCCCAAGACCCACTCATCGCCGGCGTAAGCTCCGGCAGAGTGCCGCCGCGCTCTGTTTCCTCTCTCCCCCTCTCTCTCCTGGCCAGTGGGGCCCAGTGTCAGCCTCTTCACTCGCACCCTAAGCGGTACGAGTGGAGGCGTATTCTCTCTTTACGCCATCGACGTCACCCCCCCCCCAGATTTTCTGTTTAATTCAATTTAAATTCAATATTTGGCCACAACTTTGACTAGTGATAAGTCCTAGCCGATAAGTCTAAATGAGTTGATTCTTTTTGCATTATGTTTGTTTCATAAAGCTCTAGCAGCACATCAAAATGTGGAATTTTCATTGCTGCCTAGAATTTTTGGTGATTTTCATATTGGTTTTTGATATTTTGTTTTGTGGTTTTTAAATATTTTCAGAAGGAGGTACTTGCCTTGAAGATAACCAGGAGGAGTGTGGCCCTCCTCTGCACTAAGGCAAGCCACACCAGCATTTGGTTGGTGTCATTTCAATATATATGATTTTTCTACTTAAATATGAGTTCTTATATGCATTTAAAAATTTGTTAGATAAATATGGTTGCTTGCTAGTTTCTTTGTCATGCTTGAAATGTTTGTTTAAGTTGCTGGTTGAATGCATGGACTAGTTTGGTCTAGTAGAACAAAATTTTGCCTTACTTATATTGCCATGATAAATATTGATAGTTCTTTTTGTTAAGTGATATTCTCATATAAACTATGTGTTAATCAAAATATTGCATGATAATAAAAATGAGGTAGAACCAGTAAAGTTTAATCATGAGTAGTGCAAGAAAGTTATGTTGATAAGTTTGATCCATACATGGGAGTTGCATGCTTTGCATGTCGATTAGTTGCATGATCATGGCATCGTATGACTTGGTAGATAAATTTTTAAGTTAAACCTGTTAATAGTCCAACTTGAATATAACGTTCATCAAGTCATGGTGCCACTGAATCGGGTTTTTCTCAGTGCGACCACATTTACCTTGTGGGAGGTGTTGATCCGGTCCTTTGTTGTGCCTCTCGCCGGTGCCTCCAACAAGGGAAGGTTATGGGCGTGCATACCCTGGCCTGTTAAGCAGAATAGCGTTGTTTGCCCGTTTGTTTTTATGGTACCTTGTCCCCGTTTGGGACCGTTTTGCCACGACGGTGGCCGTTGGTGCCTTTGGTAGGCACGGGGCCACCCAAGACATAGCCCTGAGAGGGAGTTTGTCGGAGTGGCCGGGAGAGTGTCATGACAAAGGGAGGGTTTCATTGGAATACCGTTGGTCCACCCGAATGGGAGTGTATTAAATCTATCGATAGCCGCGTCCTCGGTTATGGGCACAACTCGGGAGTAAGTCACACCATGGATCAACTTCTATAATTAATCTTGCACACTAAATAACTGTTGTTGGCACTGACTTCGTGAAGAGTCTGGAGTTCATGGGCGGATCATGAGTGACTAGTTTCAGTTGTGATCCGGGTACGATCACCGTTTCGTTACGAGGTAACTCGTCTGGTAAGCGAGTCTGTGGGACTCGGTGCACATGTTGGTTTCACCGCATTAGTAGCATTACTTGCATTGCATTAACCTTAATAATTGTAATGATATTGTTTGCCATTGTGCTTATGTGCGTTGTGAGCTTGCAAGTAAATTCAATGTACTGACATGGCATGTCATGTCAGTTTTTAGGCAAGTCGTTTCTCATCGGACAGCTTCCCGCGTCAAGGCCGTGTCCACGTCGGTCTACCTCTGCTATGGAGTTCCACTTCGTCGTTCTTCCGCTCCCACGTAGTTCATGTGATCAAGGCCCCTTCATGTTCATTAAATAATGTACATACTGTTCAGCCGCACCGAGTGTGCCGCTTGGCCTCTTATCTCATGTGATATCAGACCTGTGTAACCCGCTAGCATCAATAAAGCGGTTGTTTCTGTACCATGTTGTTGTGTGTTGCCGGAAGACTTGATCTCTGGGCTGGCAATGCAAGGTAAACCGGTTTCTCTGAGCCGGGTTGCCACAAGGCTTGGTATCAGAGTCGTGCTGATTGTAGGACATGCCAGACCGTTAGTGCGTTAGTGGAACGATAGATAGCTTCGTCTGAGTGCCGGTAGTCATAGAAATTGGTTGGTGCATTGCATGCATGTTTATCTGTTGTTATTACTAACCGTATGATTGTTGTGAGTGTAGATGGCTCCAGTTCCGATCTTGTATCATCCTGAGCCAGCTCCGTACACATCGCCTCACGTGCTTCAGAACATGTGGCGACGACTCTACCCAGAGGGTGCTTGTCGGTGTCAAAACCGGCGGATCTCGGGTAGGGGGTCTCGAACTGTGCGTCTAGGCGGATGGTAACAGGAGACAAGGGACACGATGTTTTACCCAGGTTCGGGCCCTCTTGATGGAGGTAAAACCCACGTCACCTTTCGATTGATATTGATATTGTGGATGTTTACAAGAGTGGATCTACCACGAGATCAAGGAGGCTAAACCCTAAAAGCTAGCCTATGGTATGATTGTAAGGGTTGTTGTTCTGTCCTACGGACTAGAGCCATCCGGTTTATATAGACACCGAGAGGGCTAGGGTTACATAGAGTCGGTTACAATGGTAGGAGATCTACATATCCGTATCGCCAAGCTTGCCTTCCATGCCAAGGAAAGTCCCATCCGGACACGGGGCGAAGTCTTCAATCTTGTATCTTCATAGTCTTGGAGTCCGGTTGATGATGATAGTTCGGCCGATGATGGTAGTCCGGCTATCCGGACACACCCTAATCCGGGACTCCCTCAGTGCTGATCTAGTGTATCAGGTGTATCGAGAGCATATGGCCGGTTCAGTGTATGAGTATTATGCTGAGGTCACTCTACACCACAGTTCCGGCGCTTACACTCGTTCTTCTAAGGGTGGTCTCGCTTCTACGCCATCTCAGGTTGTCCAGTTTGCTGCAATCGAAGCTCTTGTAGACTAGCGCTACAACGAGGTTCGCATGCACACCCACCCAGGATTATTTTACTACCCATCTCTGTAGGAGAGTGGGCGTAGCCACCTTTCCCGTTATATCACTGCCAGTTATCTCTTGATCTACGAGTTGGATCAGGAGCTAACCCTCGCACGGATAGCTCTCGCCGCTTCTCATAATAGGAACCCTCTCCCTACTGTTAGTTTCACTCCTCGAGTTTCTCCAGCCTCTGTCACCCCAGTGATTTCTCAGGGTACCGTTAACCCTCTGGCAGTGACCCCACGCAGTGCTCCTGCTGCGTGGGCTTCCCTTGTCGCTACTCCTGCAGCTCCTATGCTTAGATCCCATCCCGCACCTGCCCCTGAGGGAGAGGCCTCAAGGCAGCGCCGTCGTGTCTCTCTTAACCCGGAGGTCACTACTATCAGTTCAGGATCTGGTTCCGGCTCAGGAGAGGAGCCCGCAGCAGCACCATCCGAGTAGTAGACTGCTAGAGTATCACTTTCATCATGAGTATGATGCATGGATGTAGTCGCACGTGTTATAATGCTTAGTTTCATGTATGAGGGTAGTGACCCTGTCATGATGTTTATTTTCATGTTGAGTCTATGTAAAATTAGGCTGGAACTCTCATTTTATTCGCCTCGGTTTCTTTTGATGTTTTCTTCAAGTTTTGTCACTGGCTTTCCTCCCATTTTTGGATATTTCTCATCGCGGTTGCTTTGCATTGGGAAAATAAATAATAGGACGATGTGGGGAGGCAGCAGCAGCCAAGCTTGTGAGGATGTCCCTGTTCGTCGCTCCGCAAGACAGGCAAGACATTCCCCGAGCCGTACCAGCCACCTCCGCCTCCACCGCCACATCCACCTTCCATTGAGAAAATTCTGCGAATGTTCGAAGAAAGAAGGAACAATGATCTGATGGAACTACTGAAAAGTGTGCATGTTATGGTTGGGCAGAATGGACATTAGAATGGTCATTACTCCAAGCTGTCAGATTTTTAGCGAACCAAGCCTCCCAGTTTCAGTCAAGTTATTGATCCAGTGGACGGTGATGATTGGTTAAGGACTATTGAGAAGAAACAGGAAATTGCTCGCACTGAAGAAGGAGACAAGGTTCCTTTCGCAACACATTATCTTGAAGGAGCTGCCGCGATATGGTTGGATAATGCTAAGGCCATGTGGCCCGCGGACGAGGAAATTACTTGTACTAAATTCAAGGATCCTTTTCGCAAGTATCATATTCCCTCCGGAATTATGAAAATCAAGCAGCGCGAATTCCTATCTCTCACTCAAGGAAGCATGTTAGTCAGCGAGTACCTGAATAAATTCTACCATTTGGCCCGCTATTCTCTATATGATGTGGCCACCGAAGAACGAAAGATCGACATATTTCTTGGAGGATTGAATCAGCATCTCAGGTGCACTCTCAGTATGTTTGATTTTCCAGACTTCCAAACTCTGGTAAACAAGACTCTCATCACAGAAAGGGAACACAACCTCATGCACGATAACAAGCCAGCTAATAATGACCACCAGCGCAAATTTGAGCCTAAGAAGGATATGCAACCCGTGCAGAAGGCTCGTACTTGGCAACAGACTCAGGTTGAGTACAAACCCAACTGGCAGCAAAATGTCAACAAGGCCACCACTCAAGTCAAGAATGTCGTGACCAGCCCAGTACATGAAGATTGTCAACACAACAATTCTTGTTTCAGTTGTGGGAAAACCGGACATTACACCAGACAATGCCCCAAGAACGGCAAGCCAACAGCTTCATTCCGTCCACAAGTCAACTATCTGGAGCCATATTCCGGCCCGAGTGCCATCCAAGGGCAAATCCATCATATCTTCGCCGATGAAGCCCAAGAGGACCCGAAAGTCGTCATTGGTATGTTTCCTATTAATAACATACCTACCATAATTTTATTTGACTCTGGGGCTTCCCACTCTTTCATTTCACGGAGTTTTGCTGCCCAAAACAAATTTCCTTGCTCGATTTTGGGAAAACATATGTTGTTACAACCCCCGGGATCCTTGCTCAGAAGAAATCTGGTCTACCGTAATCTGGAAATTGATATCAAGGTAGTCAAGTTTCCAACGTCTCTGGTAATCATTGATTCTGACAAATTGGATATTATTCTGGGAATGAATTGGTTGACCCAATACCAAGTATGCATCAACTATGCGACCAGAGAAGTTACCATGGCAAATCAGGAGGGTCGCACCGAAAGTTTTTATGCCCGCAAAAGCATACCCAAGAAGGATATGGTTTTCACAGCCATGGCTGAAGAGGTGGAATTGATTCCGGTGGTCAGTGAGTATCCCGATGTATTTCCTGAGGAATTACCAAGAATGCCGCCAGACAGAGAACTGGAGTTTGCAATTGACTTGGTGCCTGGAACCACACCGATAGACAAGAAATATTATCGGATGCCTTCATAAGAGTTGGTGAAATTAAAGAAACAGCTGGATGAGATGTTGCAGAAAGGATACATCCGCCCAAGCTCTTCACCGTGGGGATCACCTGCGATATTCGTGGATAATAAGGATGGCAGTCTTTGGATGTACGTAGACTACCGACAGCTGAGTGACGTCACCATAAAAAATAAGTATCCACTACCAAGGATTGATGATTTGTTTGATCAAGTCAGTGGGGCCAAAGTATTATCCAAAATTGATTTGAGGACCGGATATCATCAACTCAAAATCAAGAAGGAAGATATTCCCAAGACGGCGTTCACCACTCGGTATGGTCTCTATGAGTATACCGTTATGTCATTCGGCCTAACCAACGCCCCCGCCTTCTTTATGCATGTGATGAATAAGGTGTTTATGGACTTCTTGGACAAATTTGTGGTGGTGTTCATCGATGACATCCTCATTTACTCAAAAAGCAAAGACGAACACAAGGACCACCTCCGAGCAGTTTTGCAGAGGCTCCGCGATCACCGGCTTTATGCCAAGTTCAACAAATGTGAGTTTTGGCTCAAGAAAGTTGGATTTTTAGGGCATGTTCTCTCGGCGGAAGGAATAGCCATGGATCCAAGCAAGGTGAAAGATGTGCTTGATTGGTCCGCACCCACGATAGTCTCAGAAATCTGGAATTTCCTTGGATTATCTAGATATTATCGCCGTTTTATTAAAGGATTCTCCAAGATTGCCAAGCCAATGACAGAGCTCCTAAATAAGGATAACAAGTTTGAATGGATCGAGGACTATGAATGGAGTTTCAATGAGCTAAAAATCAGACTGACGTCAACACCAGTATTGACTCTTCCCGACATCTACCGCAGTTTTGATGTCTACTATGACGCCTCCAGAAAAGGGCTTGGATGCGTACTTATGCAAGATAGCAAGGTTGTGGCTTATGCATCCCGACAACTACGGCCACACGAGGGAAATTATCCCACTCATGATTTGGAATTGGCTGCGGTGGTATACCCTTTGAAGATTTGGAGACACTATCTTATTGGAAAGAGGTGCCAGATATTTACCGACCACAAGAGTCTCAAGTATATATTCACTCAGCCCGATTTGAATCTTTGTCAGCGAAGATGGCTTGAGTTGGTTAAGGATTACGACCTCGGTATAAATTATCACCCGGGCAAAGCTAATGTGGTTGCTGACACCCTCAGTCATAAACCGGCCAACCTGAATGCTCTAATGGAATCTTTGCCTTCTGATCTTTACGAAGAAATCACTCAGCAATTTGGTAATCGTGGATGCCAGTCTTGCCAGCATATTGGAAGTTGCTCCTACCCTTGAAGAAGAAATTCGCAGCGCTCAAGCAGATGACAAATCATTGCAATTATATGCCAAGCATATGCAAGAGGGAAAGACACTGGATTTCTCTAGAGATCAGCAAGGTACACTAAGGTTCCGAGGAAGGATCTGCGTACCTAGCAAAGAAGGTCTGAGGAAGAAGATATTGGTAGAAGCACATGAATCACCGTACTCAATTCACCGAGGTGGCACTAAAATGTACGAAGACCTACATCAGGTATTCTGGTGGAATGGAATGAAGAACGACATCGCTTACTTTGTGGCTTGATGTGATATATGCAACAAGGTAAAGGCGGAACACCAAAAACCCGCCGGACTCCTTCAACCTTTACCCGTGTCACAATGGAAATGGGACGATGTCTGCATGGATTTCTTCACCGGTTTACCAAGGACTCACTGAGATAATGATGCAATATGGGTCATAGTGGACACCTTAACAAAGGTGGCACATTTCCTTCCCATCCGGACCACCTACCGTGCCGATCAACTTTCACAATTGTATGTGTCCCGAATCGTTAGTCTCCATGGAGTACCAAATACTATCACTTCGGATAGAGGATCTCTCTTCACTTCAGCATTTTGGTCCCGACTACATCAAGCCTTGGGGACTGCTCTGAAATACAGCACGACTTATCATCCCCAGACAGATGGAAAAACGGAGCGAGTAAACCAAATACTCGAAAATATGCTCCGGGCATGTGCATTGGCCCAAGGATCCAAGTGGGAAGACTGTCTGCCATACGCCGAGTTTTACTACAACAACAGTTTCCAGACCAGCTTAAAGACGTCACCCTATGAAGCTCTGTATGGCCGTAAGTGCCGCACTCCACTGAACTGGTCTTAAACCGGAGACAGCCGTATTTTCGGGACTGATTTGATGATCGAAGCTGAGAAGCAAGTCAAGGAAATCCGAGACAGACTTCAGTTGGCCAAATCTCGACAGAAGAGTTATTATGACGCCAAACACCATCAGATTAGCTTTGAACCCGGAGAACACATATATCTCCGAGTCACCCCTATGAAAAGAGTTAAGAGGTTTCAGACCCGAGGAAAATTGGCACCCAGATACATCGGTCCGTTTCCAGTCATGGCCAGAGTCGGAACAATTGCCTATCAGTTGGAATTGCCACCCGAACTATCAAAGGTACACAATGTGTTTCATGTCTCACAGCTAAGGAGATGTATCTCGCAACCGGAGAAAAGGACTGATATAGCAGAAATAGAACTGGCTAAGGATTTGACGTATGAGGAAAAGCCAATCAGAATATTGGATGAGACAGAAAGGGTCACTCGCAGCAAAGTGATAAGTTTTTTCAAGGTTCAGTGGGAGCATCACACCGAGGAAGAGGCAACCTGGGAAAGAGAGGAATTTTCAAGGACTGCCTACCTAGAATTGTTTTCCCAAGCAATCGAACCTCGAGGACGAGATTCATCCTAAGTGGGGGAGGTTTGTGACAGCCTGGATTTTGCCTTCTCTCTTTTTCCGGACATGCTTTTGCCTTTGCCTTGGATTTGGGTTTTGGAATCAATTCAAATGGACTTATCACTTGGGCATGCCCTTGACTTTCACCCAAGTAACCTATCTACTTCTCATTCAATCTTATTTCTCTGAAAAATCCCCAAAATGGTCAAATGAATATTTTTCATAAAAGAAAAATATTCATTTTCTCTTCTGAAACTCATTTCAGAAACTAGTTCTCCAAAGCAACCCTCATTTTTATTGCTCCCAAAATTCTGAAATAATTCCTGAATATTCTTTGAACCATGGCCCACCTCCCCAAGCAAAAATATTGCATGAATTTTTGTAATGTTTTTGCTATAGAAAATAATTTCTCTTCTGGTCAAAAAATGCAAATTGTACAGTAAGTGTATTTTCCCCGTTTGGCCCTAATTTTTCTTGAGCCTCTTCACCCTCCTAAGTAACCCTTAACCCCAGGAGATCAGCCCTAATGGCCATCTAGAAGCTATCCAAACGTAGCAGCCAAGTTTCTGTCCAGAAACTTGCCAAGATGGTTGACTCACATTTGGTCGGCCTGGCGATGAGTTCTCAGCTTCCCTAGACCTATCACTGCATGGACTTTAGCCCAGACAAGGTTTGGCCGACCGTGGGCGCCGTTTTGACCATGCCAGGGCGGTGACCGCGTGTGGACACGGGGTCTGGCATGTGCTCGACGCGCTCTGCGTCGCGCCAACGCCACTGTTTGGCGCGTGCTCGAGCCAGAGCTCGCTGACGACTGTCGCGCCGCGCCACCAGCCTCGACTCATCATCTTTGACCCCTCCCTAGCGCACACCGATGCCGGAGACGCCGCAGCGAGCACGGGCACGTTGCGGCCAAAAGCCACAGTGCGCTCGTGCCCTTGTCTTCTTCTCCCCTGCCTCATGTGCTCGTCCGCGAGCGTGGACAGCTTCCGCCTACACACTGAGCCCTTGCCCCCTCTCACTTGTGACTTTCGTCACCGTTCGCCGGTCTCCAGAGAACTCCAGCGGCGCCACGTACCCCCCTCTTGCTCTGGCTATATATAGAGCCACTTCCTCCGCTTCAAAGCCTCACACCGCACCTCACAACCACCACGACCACGTAGAAGATCCGTAGCCTGGTCGGGCATGCCTCTGGCCGTCGACCTCGACCAGAGATCGCCGGCGATCCCCGCAGCCCAACCACCCTGCTCCAGAGCCTCTCGAGTTGAATCAAACTCTCAGGCACGTCGTTAGGGATCCTCTGGTGTCACCTGGACGCAGCTGAGCCGCTGGATTCGCCTCTCGCCATCGCCTTCTTCCTCTCCAGCAAGCCCCGTCCGCCACCGCCGCTTGCGAGCTTGATTGCGAGCAACTCCAGCCATCCCCCGGCAAGCCGCGAGTACGAGCAAGTTCGCCGCGAACCCCTCTCCACTTCTATCCCTCTGGTTTTGCCCAAGACCCACTCATCACCGGTGTAAGCTCCGGCGGAGCGCCACCGCGCTCTGCTTCCTCTCTCCCCCTCTCTCTCTCCTGACCAGTGGGGCCGAGTGTCAGCCTCTCCACTCGCAGCCGAAGCGGTATGAGTGGAGGCATATTCTGTCTTTACGCCATCGACGTCACCCCCAGATTTTCTATTTAATTCAATTTAAATTCAAATATTTGACCACAACTTTGACCAGTGATAACTCCTAGCCCATAAGTCTAAATGAGTTGATTCTTTTTGCATTATGTTTTTTTTTCAGAAAGCTCTAGCGGCACACCAAAATGTGGAATTTTCCTTGTTGTCTCGAATTTCTGGTGATTTTCAGATTCGTTTTTGATATTTTGTTCAATATCTATGATTTTTTCTACTTAAATATGAGTTCTTATATGCATTTAAAATTTGTTATATAAATATGGTTGCTTTCTAGTTACTTTGTCCTGCTTGAAATGTTTGTTTAAGTAACTGGTTGAATGCATGGACTAGTTTGGTCTAGTAGAACAAAATTTTGCCTTAGTTACATTGCTACGATAAATATTGATAGCTCTTTTTGTTAAGTGATATTTTGATATAAATTATGAGTTAATCAAAATATTGCATGATAACAAAAATGAGGTAGAACCAGTAAACTTTAATCATGAGTAGTGCAAGAAAGTTATGTTGATAAGTTTGATCCACACATGGGAGTTGCATGCTTTGCATGTCGATTAGTTGCATGATCATGGCATCATATGACTTGGTAGATAAATTTTTAAGTTTAACCTGTTAATAGTCCAAATTTAATAGAACGTTGATCAAGTCATGGTGCCACTGAATCGGGTTTTTCTCAGTGCGGCCACATTTACCTTGTGGGAGGTCTTGATTCGGTCCTTTGTTGTACCTCTCGCCGGTGCCTCCAACGAGGGAAGGTTATGGGCGTGCATACCCTGGACCTGTAAGCGGACATAGCCTTGTGTGCCCGTTTGTTTTTATGGTTCCTTGTCCCTGTTTGGGACCGTTTTGCCGTCATGGTGGCCGTTGGTGCCTTTGGTAGGCACGGGGCCACCTAGGACATAGCCCAGAGAGGGAGTTTGCCGGAGTGGTCGGGAGAGTGTCATGACAAGGGGAGGGTTTCGTCGGAATGCCGTTGGTCCACCCGAATGGGAGTGCGAGGCCTTGGGTTCTATGGTGTGGGTAAAGTGCGCTACCTCTGCAGAGTGTATTAAATCTATCGATAGCCGCGTCCTCGGTTGTGGGCACAACTCGGGAGTAAGTCACACCATGGATCAACTTTTATAATTAATCTTGCACACTAAATAAATGTTGTTGCCACTGACTTCGTGAAGAGTCTGGAGATCATGAGTTGATCATGAGTGCTTGGTTTCAGTTGTGATCCGGGTACAATCACCGTTTGGTTACGAGGTAACCCGTCTGGTAAGCGAGTCCATGGGACTCGGTGTACATGTTGGTTTCACTACATTAGTAGCATTACTCGCATTGCATTAACCTGAATAATTGTCATGATATTGTTTGCCATTGTGCTTATGTTTGTTGTGAGCTTGCAAGTACATTCAATGTACTGACCTGGCATGGCATGTCAGCTTTCAGGCAAGTCGTTTCGCATCGGAGAGATTCCCGCGTCTAGGTCGTGTCCACGTTGGTGTCCCTGTGCTATGGAGTTCCACTTCGTCGTTCTTCCGCTGTCGTGTAGTTCATGTGATCGAGGCCCCTTCATGTTCATTTAATAATGTACATACTGTTCAGCCGCACCGTGTGTGCCGCTTGGCCTCTTATCTTGATGTAATATCATACCTGTGTAATCCGCTAGCAACAAATAAAGCGGTTGTTTCTGTACCATGTTGTTGTGTGTTGCCAAAAGACTTCATCTCTGGGCTGGCAATGCAAGGTAAACGGGTTGCTCTGAGCCAGGGTGCCACAACTATTGAAGCTTGCAGGTATGCTGGAGGATGCTATCAAGAAGAAGGTCTTCCCTTTATCTTTGAAGGGAAAGGAATTGAAATGGTTTAGGCTATGTGATGATATTGGATCATGGAACTACAACCGATTAAAATTGGAATTTCATCAGAAGTTTTATCCTATGCATCTAGTTCATGGTGATCGTAATTATATATATAATTTTTGGCCTCAGGAAAGAGAAAGTATTTCTCAAGCTTGGGGGAGGCTTAAGTCAATGTTATATTCATGCCCCAATCATGAGCTCTCAAGAGAAATTATTATTAAAAAAGTTATGCTTGTCTTTCTCTCAATAATCGCTCCATGCTCGATACTTCTTGTACTGGTTCTTTTATGATGAAGACTATTGAATTCAAATGGGATTTATTGGAAAGAATTAAATGCAACTCTGAAGATTGGGAACTCGACGAAGGTAAGGAGTCAGGTATAACACCTAAATTTGATTGTGTTAAATCTTTTATGGATACCGATGCTTTTCGTGAATTTAGCACTAAATATGGACTTGACTCTGAGATAATAGCTTCTTTCTGTGAATCATTTTCTACTCATGTTGATCTCCCTAAGGAGAAGTGGTTTAAATATCATCCTCCCATTGAAGTAGAAGTAGTTGAACCTATTAAAGTTGAAGAAAATACTGGCACTTATAATGTTAATCCTATTGTTCCTACCGCTTATATTGAGAAACCACCTTTCCCTGTTAGAATAAAGGATCATGCTAAAGCTTCAACTGTGGTTTGTAAGAGTAATGCTAGAACACCTACACCCCCTGAGAAAATTAAAGTTGAACATAGTTTTGCTATGGTTAAAGATCTCTTGGTCGATAATATTGATGGGCATGTTATTTACTTATGTGATGAAGCTGCTAGAATTGCTAGACCCGATACTAAAGATAAACATATACCTGTTGTAGGCATGCCTGTTGTTTCTGTTAAAATAGGAGATCATTGCTATCATGGCTTATGTGATATGGGTGCTAGTGCGAGCGCAATACATCATTCCTTATATAAAGAATTTATGCATGATATTGCACCTGCTGAGATAGAAGATATTGATGTTACAATTAAGCTTGCCAATAGAGATACTATTTCACCAATTTGGATTGTTAGAGATGTTGAAGTCTTTTGTGGGAAAGTTAAATATCCTACTGATTATCTTATTCTTGGTTCCCCACAAGATGAATTTCTCCCATTTTATTTGGTAGACCCTTCTTGAATACTGTTAATGCTAAGATAGACTGTGAAAAGGATATTGTTACTGTTGGTTTAGGGGATATGTCTCATGATTTTAACTTTGCTAAATTTCCTAGACAGCCCCATGATAAAGAATTGCCTATTAAAGATGAAATTGTTGGTCTTGCTTCTATTGGCGTGCGTCCTAATGATCCTTAGAACAATATTTGCTAGACCATGAAAATGATTTGTTTATGAATGAAAGAAGGCAAATCGATGAAGTATTCTTTAAACAGGGACCTATTTTGAAACACAACTTTCTTGTTGAAATTTTAGGGGATCCTCCTCCACCCAAGGGTGATCCCGTGTTTGAGCTTAAACCATTACCTGATACTCTTAAATATGCTTATCTTGATGAAAAGAAGATATATCCTGTTATTATTAGAACTAACCTTTCAGAGCAGGAAGAAGAGAAATTATTGATAACTCTAATGAAGCACCGTGCTGCTATTGGATATACTCTTGATGATCTTAATGGCATTAGTCCCACTCTATGCCAGCATAAAATAAAATTGGAGAAAGACGCTAAACCGGTTGTTTATCACCAACGATGGTTAAATCCTAAGATGAAAGAAGTGGTAATAAATGAAATAGTAAAGCTTCTGGAGGCAGGTATAATTTATCCCGTTGCTGATAGTCAGTGGGTAAGTCCTGTCCATTGTGTCCCTAAAAAGGAGGGCATTATTGTTGTTCCTAATGATAAAGATGAATTGATCCCACAAAGAATTTTTACAGGTTATAGAATGGTAATTGACTTCCGCAAATTAAATAAAGCTACTAGAAAGGATCATTACCCTTTACCTTTTATTGATTTAATGCTAGAAAGATTATCCAAACATACACATTTCTGCTTTCTATACGGTTATTCTGGTTTCTCTCAAATACCTGTGTCAAAAGAGGATCAGGAAAAGACCACTTTTACTTGACCTTTCGGTACCTTTGCTTATAGATGTATGCCTTTTGGTTTATAGAATGCACCTACTCCCTTTTAAAGATGTATGACTGCTATATTCTCTGACTTTTGTGGAAAGATTGTTGAGGTTTTCATTGATGACTTCTCCATGTATGGAACTTCTTTTGATGATTGCTTAAGCAACCTTGATCGAGGTTTGCAGAGATGTTAAGAAACTAGTCTTGTCTTGAATTGGGAGAAGTGCTACTTTATGGTTAATGAAGGTATTGTCTTGGGGCATAAAATTTCTGAAAGAGGTATTGAAGTTGATAAAGCTAAAGTTGATGCTATTGAAAAGATGCCATGTCCTAAGGACATTAAAGGTATAAGAAGCTTCCTTGGTCATGCCAGTTTCATAGGAGGTTCATTAAAGACTTCTAAAAAATTTCTAGGCCTCTGACTATTCTCTTACAAAAAGATGTTCCTTTTATCTTTGATGATGATTGTGTAGTAGCATTTGAAATACTTAAGAAAGCGTTGATTTCTGCACCTATTGTTCAGCCACCTGATTGGAATTTACCCTTTGAAATTATGTGTGACACTAGTAATTATGCTGTAGGTGTTGTTCTAGGACAAAGAGTTGATAAGAAATTAAATGTTATCCAATATTCTAGTAAAACTCTAGACAGTGCCCAGAGAAATTATGCTACTACTAAAAAAGAATTTTTAGCAGTTGTATTTGCTTGTGATAAGTTCAGACCTTATATCGTTAATTCTAAAGTAACTGTTCACACTGATCATGCTGCTATTAAATATCTTATGGAAAAGAAAGATGCTAAACCTAGACTTATTAGATGGGTTCTCTTGCTACAAGAATTTGATTTGCATATTATTGACAGAAAGGGAGCTGAGAACCCCGTTGCAGACAACTTATCTAGGTTAGAGAATGTTCTTGATAACCCACTACCTATTGATGATAGCTTTCCTGATGAACAATTAGCTGTCATAAATGCTTCTCGTATGCTCCATGGTATGCCGATTATGCTAATTACATTGTTGCTAAATTTATACCACCTAGTTTCACATACCAACAAAATAAAAAGTTTTTCTATGATTTAAGACATTACTTCCGGGATGACCCACACCTTTATAAAGAAGGAGTAGATGGTGTTATTAGACGTTGTGTACCTGAGAATGAACAGGAACAGATCCTACGCAAGTGTCACTCCGAGGCTTATGGAGGACACCACGCTGGAGATAGAACTGCACATAAGGTATTGCAATCCGGTTTTTATTGGCCTACTCTTTTTAAAGATGCCCGTAAGTTTGTCTTGTCTTGTGATGAATGTCAAAGATTTGGTAATGTTAGTAGACATCAAGAAATGCCTATGAACTATTCACTGGTTATTGAACCATTTGATGTTTGGGGCTTTGATTATATGGGACCATTTCCTTCCTCTAATGGGTATACACATTTTTTAGTTGTTGTTGATTACGCTACTAAGTGGGTAGAAGCTATTCCAACTAGTAGTGCTGATCGTAACACCTCTATTAAGATGCTTAAAGAAGTTATTTTTCCGAGGTTTGGAGTCCCTGGATACTTAATTACTGATGGTGGTTCACATTTTATTCATGGTGCTTTTCGTAAAATGCTTGCTAAGTATGATGTCAATCATAGAATTGCATCTCCATACCACCCACAGTCTAGTGGTCAAGTAGAACGGAGTAATAGGTAGATTAAATTAATTTTGTAAAAGACTGTTAATAGATTTAGAAAGAATTGGTCAAGAAACTGGATGATGCATTATGGGCCTATAGAACTGCATATAAAAATCCTATGGGTATGTCTCCTTATAAAATGGTTTATGGAAAAGCATGTCACTTACCTCTCGAAATAGAACATAAGGCATATTGGGCCATTAAAGAGCTCAATTATGATTTAAAACTTGCCGGCGAGAAGATACTATTTGACATTAGCTCACTTGATGAGTGGAGAACCCAGGCCTATGAGAATGCCAAACTGTTTAAAGAAAAAGTTAAAAGATGGCATGACAAAAGGATACAAAAGCGTGAGTTTAATGTAGGTGATTATGTTTTGTTATACAACTCTCATTTAAGATTTTTTGCAGGAAAACTCCTCTCTAAATGGGAAGGTCCTTACGTTATCGAGGAGGTCTATCGTTCCGGTACCATAAAAATCAACAACTTCGAAGGCACAAATCCAAAGGTGGTGAATGGTCAAAGAATCAAACATTATATCTCAGGTAATCCCATAAATGTTGAAACCAATGTTATTGACACCGTAACCCCAGAGGAGTACATAGGGGACACTTTCCAGAATGTTTCAGACTCCGAAAAGGAATAGGTATGTGGTAAACCGACTCCAAAATAGTTGTAACAACAATTTTTCTCCGTTTTGGAATATTTAAGAAAATATGAAAATAAGAAGTAGTCCAAAAGGGACACGAGGCATCGACGAGGATGGAGGGCGCGCCCCCTGCCTCGTGGGCACCTCGTGTGCTCTCCAGACTCCATTTTCTTGCACGATACTTCTTTTGGTTGACGAAAATTCATTATATAATCTCCCGAAGGTTTTGACCCCCATACCACGACACAATCATTTGCTTTTGTTTCAAGCTGTCTTTCTGAAAGATTTATATCACCATGACGTCTTCAAGCGCCCCCAAGGACAAATTTTTTGATAAGGTCATCAACCCCTACCTTGCGGAGGTGCTGCAACACCCTCAAACCATTGAGATGCGTGAGGGGGTTCTGCACACCCGCAATGTTGAGGGACCAAGGAGGACCGGAAGCGTGGGGACAAGACTCGAAGCAATGAAGCAACAAGTTTTCAAGTTCCAGGTGAGGGAGTCCTGGATTAGGGGGTATCCGGACGGCCGGACTATACACATCGTACGGACTATTGAAGCGTGAAGATACAAGACTCAAGACTTCGACCCGTGTCCGGATGGAACTTTCCTTGGCGTGGAAGGCAAGCTTGGCGATCCGGATATTGTATTTCCTTCCTTGTAACCGAATCCATGTAAACACTAGCCCTCTGCGGTGTCTATATAAACCGGAGAGGTTGGTCCTTAGAAGGCCGATCACAATTACAATCATACCATCATAGGCTAGCTTCTAGGGTTTAGCCTCTACGATCTCGTGGTAGTTCTACTCTTGTACTACCCATATCTTCAATATTAATCAAGCAGGAAGTAGGGTTTTACCTCCATCGAGAGGGCCCGAACCTGGGTAAACATCTGTGTCCATTGCTTCCTGTTACCATCAGCCTAGATGCACAGATCGGGACCCCCTACCCAAAATCCGACAGTTCTTCTGTGTCGTTGCTACAAGGCTCAATGGCTCGTCTCGTCGTTAGGGAAAACATTACCGCGGGGGGAGCTCTGGCTGTAGGCCAAACCCTCCGACTAGGCGGCTTCGTCATGGCCGCCCCATCGATTGTCGTGCCGACGATGGCCTCTCGGGTCATCACGCATAAAATTCACATCAATTC
The DNA here is from genome assembly GCA_021605145.1 of Aegilops bicornis. Classification (NCBI taxonomy): domain Eukaryota; kingdom Viridiplantae; phylum Streptophyta; class Magnoliopsida; order Poales; family Poaceae; genus Aegilops; species Aegilops bicornis. The sequence continues at coordinate 824,917,719 of CM038670.1, forward strand.
GGAACTTGCCAAACAGATGGATCCGATAGAGCTCTCTTCTCTTAATGAGCTCTTGGATCGCATCGCCGCTCTGGGAGTCGCCACGGACTATGACCGGATCAATCTTAAACCCGACCAAAGGGGCATTAAATCCCCGCCGGCCACCCATGAGATAGCGGTATCGGAGGAACCACAGAAGGAGTATCCCTCTATTTTGAGGACGAATTATGTCCGGGTCGCCGAGCTCCCGGAGCCGGACACCCGCCCGGGGGATGATATGACCCGGGTCCCGGACTTAGAACCGGGCACGGGGCCGGAAAAATTGGGCAGTGTCCCGAATCCCGAGCTGTTGAGCCCGGAAGCTTCCATGCCCCGGGGTGCTAGATCTGATCGGAATTCGGACTCAGCTACAACCACCCATGCGGACCTAAATCATCTCTCCCATATCAGTCAAGAGCCCCAGGAGACAGTACATCATTACTGGGCCAGATTCCTCCTTGCGCTAAACAAAGTCGAGGACTGCCACGAGGAGGACGTAGTCTCGCTCTTCTGCAAAAACTGCACGGACAAAGGAATCCTTAATGCTATAAGGCGCCGTGACATAGTACGGTTTGCGGACTTAGCAATCATAGTACAGAAGTACTGTGCGATGGAAAGCGCCTGGAAAACTCAAGATGAATTTTGGGACAGTCCGGCTTTCACCAAAACCTTTGTCCGAACTAAACGGGCGAACTGTCATAAGTCGGCCGATCCAATCCCCAAGAAACCAAAGCCCACCCTGTATGGGAACCGTATTGGAAAAATGGCTCAATGGGCCATGTAAACTCCACGGCACTCCGGACACAGCACCAACTCATAGCCTTAGGGCATGTTGGATACTCCGGCAGGTTGACAAAAGTGGCAAGGACCTTCTTACAGAGCAACATCCCGCCGACGAGCACAATACGGTACTAACAGTCGTCGAGACTTTTGCCTCAAACAATAGGCGCAAGCGAGCTCATCGAAGCTCCACGGAAATTTGCCATATGGCCAAAATAAATCCCTGGAACGACACTGCTCTAACTTTTAATGCCAGTGACGAACCTCGATCCCGGACTGTCCAGGCACCAGCCGCTCTGGTTCTTAGCCCAATCGTGGACGGCTTTCGGCTCACTAAAGTGCTCATGGATGGCGGAAGTGGATTAAACTTGATCTATGAAGAGACACTCAGCAAGATGGAAATTGAAAAAGGTCGCATTGTGCAAAGCGGCACAACCTTCAGGGTAATTATCCCTAGTCGGGAAGCACGGTGTGCGGGAAAAATCACACTTGACGTGGTATTCGGCACCCCGGAGAATTATAGGTCCGAAGAAATCACATTCCAAGTGGCCCTTTTAGCAGCGGATACCACGCCCTTTTAGGGCGGGACGCGTTTGCAAGCTTTCAAGCTATACCCCATTATGGGTACATGAAGCTTAAAATGCCCGGGCCCAATGGAATCATCACTCTAGCCAGTGATCTGGACGTTGCACTTCGCGCCGAAAACAAAACCGCAGAACTAGCCCTGGAGGCATTATCCAAGGCCCTAGCAGCCGAAGAATTAACAACACTGCGGGCCACCGTGGACAGGGACGACATGATACTCGACAAGCGACCCAAGTCCACCTCATTTAAACCCACATACGAGATAGTCAAATTCCAAGTCCATCCAACGGACCCCATGAAGACAGCTTCCGTCGGGACACAGCTGAGCCCCGCGATGGACACCGCAGTGCGAGACTTCTTATGTGAGAATTGGGATTTCGCCTGGCACCCATCGGACATGCCAGGCATCCCACGCAGATTGGCCGAACACAGCCTCAATATACTAAAAGGGTACAAACCGGTCAAGCAAACTCTAAACAGGTTTTCAGAGCCCAAACGACAGGCCATGGGGGAAGAACTAGCCAAACTACTCGAGGCCGGATTCATCAGAGATATCAAGCATCCGGATTGGCTGGCAAACCTGGTAATGGTACCAAAGAAGGACAAATCCTGGCGCCTATGTGTCGACTTTAAAGACCTCAACAGGGCTTGCCCCAAGGATCCCTTTCCCCTCGCTCGCATCGATCAAATCATTAACGCCACAGCAGGACACGACTCGCTGTGTTTCCTCGACGCATACTCTGGATACCATCAAATGAAGATTGCAGAGTCCAACCAAGCTGCAATAGCCTTCATAACGCCATATGGCCCTTTCTGCTTCAACACTATGCCTTTCGGGCTTAAGAACGCCGGCGCAACCTACCAACGCATGATTCAAACATGCCTGGAAAAGCAAATCAGCAAAACAGTTGAGGCATACGTGGATGACGTGGTCATAAAAACAAGACATGTCGAAACCCTAATAGATGACTTGAGGCTTACATTCGACAATCTCCGGACATACGACATCAAGCTGAACCCGGAAAATGCGTTTTTGGCGTCCCCTCGGGGAACCTACTCGGCTTCATCGTTTCCAACAGAGGAACTGAAGCGAATCCGACAAAGATCCGAGCTCTGTCACAGTTGTCTATACCAACAGACCTCAAGCACATCCAAAAACTAGACGGATGCGTGGCTGCTCTCAGCCGCTTTATCTCTAGGTTAGGAGAAAAGGCATTACCTCTTTACCGCCTTCTTCGGCAAACCGAACACTTCGTGTGGACAGATGCAGCCACGGCCAGACTGGATGAAATTAAGACCTTATTGGCCAGTAATCCGGTACTAACAACACCGAATATTGACGAACCTATGCTGCTGTACATAGCTGCAACACATCAAGTTGTAAGCGTAGTGCTCGTCGTTGAACGAGAGGCTGAAGGATACAAATTCCCGCTCCAGAAGCCGGTTTACTACGTATCTACGGTCCTAACCCCATGCAAATCCCGATACCCATACTATCAAAAAATAGCATACGCAGTTTTCATGGCATCCCGGAAGCTACGACACTACTTTCAAGAGTGTTCAATTACGGTGGCCTCCGAAGTACCACTCAATGACATAATAAATAACCGCGATGCTACGGGCCAGATTGCCAAATGGGCCATTGAGCTCCTTCCGTTCGACATAACATACAAACCTCGGCGGGCCATCAAGTCGCAAGTATTGGCTGACTTCGTCACCGAATGGACAGAAGCCGAACTCCCTAAAGAGTACGGTGCCTACTCAAACTGGATCATGCACTTCGACGGCTCTAAAATGCTGGCCGGATTGGGAGCAGGTGTAGTCCTGACGTCTCCCACCGGAGACACGGTCCAGTACGTCCTCCAAATATTATACACAGACTCCAACAATGCAGCCGAATCTGAGGCTCTGTTGCACGGTCTTCGGATGGCAGTCTCTATGGGCATTCAACGCCTAGAAGTGCGCGGGGATTTAAACCTCGCAATATCACAAATAAATGGAGATTTTGATGCCAAAGACCCGAAAATGGAAGCCTACCGTAATGCCGTCCTCAAAATGTCAGCTCGGTTCGAGGGGCTCGAATTCCACCATGTGGCTCGAGAAAACAATCAAGCGGCGGATGTCCTCGCTCGCATCGGCCCTAAACGCGACCCTGTCCCACCCAACATATTCTTGGAACGGCTGTTCAAGACGTCCGTAGTCTGGGAAGGGGAGTCCGGCAATACTAGCACGGATCCGAATACACCCCCAGATTCTGAACTATCAGACATAGTCGGAGGTTCTACCACCGAAATAACGCCCTCGGCCCATGAAATCATGGTTGTAATCGCCCCATGGGCCGAGCCTTTCTTGGCATACCTAAATAGGCAGGAGCTCCCCAAAGACCAAAATGAAGCACGCTGCATCGTCCGGCGCTCTAAAGCTTATAAAGTCTACGAAGGGGAACTCTACAAGAAAAGCGCTACCGGAGTACTCCAAAGATGCATCTCCAAAGAGGAAGGGCGGCAGCTCTTGGCTGAAATCCATGCCGGACTGGGCGGGCACCACGCCGCGGCTCGAGCATTAGTCAGCAAGGCCTTCCGTACAGGTTTCTACTGGCCGACGGCCCGAGCAGACGCATAGGACCTTGTCCAACATTGCGTTGGTGGCCAGCTCTTTGCCAATTAGAGTCATATGCCCCCTACCGCTCTCCAAATAATCCCATAACTTGGCCCTTTGCGGTCTGGGGGCTGGATATGGTCGGACCTCTTAAAGGGGGAAGCCATAAGAAAAAATACTTATTGGTCATGGTGGACAAATTCACCAAATGGATAGAAGCCAAACTAGTCAAAACGGCCGAATCCGGACCAGTAATAGACTTCATATCCGGTGTCGTACACCGATATGGTGTCCCCCACAGCATCACCATTGATAATAGCTCAAATTTCACAGCCGACGAAGTGAAAATTTGGTGCACAAAAATGGGCATTAAGCTTGATTACGCTTCCGTCTACCATCCCCAAACAAACGGCCAGGTAGAGCGGGAAAATGGTCTCATCATGAGCGGCATCAAACCCAGACTAGTATGATCCTTGACAGAGTCGGATACACACTGGGTCGAGGAGCTCGACTCCGTACTCTGGGGCCTGCGGACCACGCCAAATCGCACCACCGGATATACAACATTTTTTATGGTGTACGGCGCGGAAGCAGTATTACCCTGCGACATAATACATGAGTCGCCACGCGTACGCATGTACGAAGAGAAGGAAGCCGAGTTAGATCGGCAGGATAACTTGGACGCCCTGGAGGAGGAGCGCGACGTTGCAAAAGCCCGCTCCACATTCTATCAGCAGCAGGCTCGACGATATCAAAGCAGAGAAGTGCGGGCCAAAACTTACAACATCGGCGAGCTCGTTCTACGCCTACCGGAGAAGAAGAAGGCCAAGCTCAAACCCAAGTGGGAGGGTCCCTTCGTCATTGACAAAGTTCTCACCGGAGGAGCGTACCGCTTACATAATGCATCCGATAACAGACTCGAGCCGAACCCATGGAACGCGGCCAGACTCCGGAGATTCTACGCCTAACGCCGAACTCAATGTTCGTCTCCTAACCCCTCCCTTTCAATTATCTCCATCCCTTTTCCTTTCTCGACCTTTTTCTCTCTTCACACAAAGTATTCAATACAGTGCGGATTCCCTGATCACTCCGGCCGCACTAGGTGTGTAAGCAATACCTGGGGGCTTCCTATACGAAAGCTAAAGATAATTACTCACATGGCTTTCTGCCCATCCATTCTTTTTCCATATGTGCCTTTTCTTCACCATTATATGCATTGATATGACTTGAGATGTTGCCAAGCTGGGTTGCCTGGCTCTTGTGTTTATGCCCTACATTCCCGTTAATTCGGCTAGGGCATAGGGGGAGCACCTCTGCGATTGTTACTGCCGGTTCAGCCGGATGTGTACCTCAGACTGGGTGAAGCCGAAAGCTAGCTTCCTTAAGAGAATATTCGGTCGGTGAACAAAAGATGTATTCGTTTATTATAATGCAAATCCCCAGAAGTTTTGTATCCAGCGCAACCGTTCGCAGTACGAACATGTGCATTGTCGCATGGTTACCCAGGGAAAGGAACCCCTAACGGAACTATTCTCCCTGGAAGATGTTTCTTACTATCCATGTAATATAACATAACTAGTTGGGTACTTGTCTGTTCAAGCACTTATGACCCCTACGCCTGGTGTCCACGCATACCCCGGTTTTGTATAACTGAGTGGGTATTCAGACACACCCTGGACTGTAGGATCCGGGGGCTGAAGCGAAAAGGTCCGCCATGACAAATGATTTTAATCCGGCTAGGGGCTAATTATGTCCATTAAATTACACAGTCACTTGGACTGACTATGTTCCTCCTCTATACCATCCAATAGGCTATCTAGCTTACAATCCTGTTGAGAATACTTAGCGGCTAACGATACCTGGTCATATACCAGACTCACGGGAATATATTGCCCATCGGGCCCCGCCGGTCCTACTTCGGCCATATGGTTTGGGTCCAGCTTGGTGTAGCGCGTCTTCACCATAGCCCAGGCTTCTCTTGCGCCTTGCCGGCAAGCGGACATCTTCCACAATCGAAAGCGCCACCGTGCTCCTTGAAGCATATCCACGAGCTCCCCCATGCCCTTCGGCAGGAAGCTTGATGGCCACAAAGCCTGAGCTACACCCTGCATCACTTGCCGAGCTCGCTCGTGAAGTTGCGAAAGGTCTTGCAGTAAATCACTTGCAGATGAGGGCATCTCCTCCTCAGGGCGACCTGTTAACAGTCCTGCAAGCAAAATTCTTTCAATATACGTCCTCGCCGAACTATACTACAGTTCGTCTAGACACTTCTTTGTAAATGTCGCGTCGAAGCCTTTTGTTCTCCTTCACAGAATCCGCCAGCTGAGCGCGGAGATCTTTTAACTCCACGTCCAGCTGGATGTTGGCATCTTGAAGATTGTTCTTCTCCTGCCTAACTCGCGTAAGAATGTCCTAGCCAGCCTCCAGCTGCCTTTTGAGATACGATGCGTCCTCTCTTACGCCCTCCGGATTCACCTTGGGATTGTCTGCAGAATTTTCTGTTAGACTTGTCATATCAGCCATTTACTAACTGGTTCATCTTCGTACAATTGTGGCAATTGTTACCAGATGAGGGCCTTTGGGGTTCCTCTAACTTGGCAACTGCGACCCTCAGTTCGGCCTTGCACTCCTCCAGCTCCCGAGACAATTGGTCATTCTTATCTACAAGGACTTCTGCATAAATTGATGCTTAAAACAGTTGTTCCAACCGTTTCAAGTCTCAGGGGCTAGTACTACACATGCTTATCAAATTTTCTTACCCGTGTATCTTTGGTATACTGGTCCGTCGCTTGGGCAAGCCCGCCTTGGGCAGCTCGGATGTATGCGTCTCCCGAATTGAAGGCGTTAAATGCCTCTTCGGAAAAGATGTTGTTCTGAAGTATGGCCCATCGGCGCCGGTGATTCATGGCTCTCTCTACTTCAGAATTCGTGGCTGAGAGCATATCCGCGTTCTCTGTTGGAGAACTATGTGGCATCGGCCCCGCTCCCGCCTCCACTCTCGAAGCTGGTTCTGGAATCCGGCTGGTGGAGGCGTGGTTGGCAGGATCCCCGGATATAGTCCGGCTGCTCCTCTTCTGCCAGACACGAGAGGTGCTATCATACTTCAAAATACCATAATCACAGCACAAATTTTTTCCTTACCTCTGTAGCGGCGAGTCGACCCTTACCGCCTTCCTCTTGAGCCTGCCCGATCCGAACGCCCTTGGCCGACGAGTCCCTAGGAGCTCGGCCCCACGCTCCGACCGTCATCTCTACAAAAACACGACACTTCAAGGGTAAGGCATGACATCTGAAGGGAGTCCTCTTTGGAGGATAGGGTTTTTCGACTTGGCTTACGCGCGATGTAGGTAGCGGTCCGGGATAGTCGGCAGTAAATGGCCACTGAGGTGCCATCGCGGCTTGCTTGATAAAATATCCCGTTGACGAGCTCCACGGTAATACCCGGATCTTCTTCGAGACCTGGATCTAGGGCCCTTCCGGGGTCCTCTGGCTGCGGGGAGGGGCTGGAGATTCCTTCTACGGCCCTCCTCTGTTCCTGCTTAGAAATATCGAGGCAGATGATCTTAGCGTAGAACGCCACAATAAGTGACGTAGGGAAAGGAATGACAACTTACCCAGTTCGGAGGGTTGTACATGGAGAATCCATCTCGCAGTTCGCCGTGAAGGAATTCCTCCTCTTCGCCTTTGTATAAATCGGACAATATCCTTGCCAGAGCAGTGGCGGAGTTCGGACCCTTATGGCCACAGCGGGTGGCATCATCTTCCCCGTTGAAGTGCCACATGGGCTTCCCCCAATATTGAAGTGGTTGCACTCCCCGTATTATGCATATTTCCATAACCTCGACTATCGTCAGTCCGGAGTTGGCCAGTAACTTTATCCTGCTCATCAGGTAATATATTTCCTGGTATCCTCCTCTTGGGGCCTCGGGGCGCCCGGCTTAGACGTGCCCTCGGCGGGCGTTCTTGGCGGGGAGACCTGTCCGGACTGGATCCGGAAGGGGAACGTCATCAATGTAGAACCACTCTGAAGGCCAGTTCTCTGATGCCTTCTTCGGAGTGCCGGAAAGGTATCCGGTCTCGGTAATGCACCATACTTCGACCCCGCCCACCTGACATAGGGATTCTCCCTGGTTGCGGGGGACAAGGCAGAACAGCTTCTTCCATAACCCGAAGTGAGGCTCGCAGCCTAAAAACAGCTGGCAAAGGGCAACATGCCCTGCTATATGTAGTATAGAGGCAGGGGTAAGATTGTGTAACTGGAGGCCGTAGAACTCCAGGAGCCCGCGAAGGAACGGGTGGATAGGAAACCCGACGCCCCTTAGCAGATGCGGGATGAGGCATATCCGCTCCTCTGGAGACGGATTCGGAGATCTCTCCGCTTGCTCTCCGCCATTATAGGTGGCTATTCCGGCTCGGACAGGGACCATGAATGCTGGTGGAAGAAACCCCTTGATTTGAAACTCAATCAAGCGGCTATGGGGAACTGAACACTCTTCCCAGTCCCCCGTCTCGGAGCGAGGAGAGCAAGCAGAAGAGTCGTGACGACTGGCCATGTAGGAATGGTTTTTCAGGAGCGCTCTTGTCACGACCGGTTTTCCAATAAAATGCTTATTGAGAAACCGACCTTTTGAGTCCAGTACGAGTAAAATCCTCCCGATCGGTAGACAAAATCTTGATCTGATAAGCCAGTGGTATTAAATATATTACAGGGTCGAGCTGGGGGTGCTCAACAATTTATTACAAGCACGACAATAATTATACATAATGGCGGATATGACACAATGGTGTGGGGTGGCATACTACTGACTCGAGATGAAAGTGATGGTGGAATAACACAGTGGAGTAGATAATATGACTCCTAAACTGGCGGCTCATCGGCCGAGGTGAGGCTCGATGAATTTATTTGGGTAGCGAGCGGATATAACACGATGACCAAATCCAGTGGTCGAGACTGACTGGGACTCCTCTAGGCATCGGACTCGCTATTGAACTCTTCATCCATGAGACCGCCTTCGTCAGCATCTGGCCAAATCAACAAGCCAGGTGAGTACTTTGAAAGTACTCACAAGACATTTCGGACATAAGATATAACAAATGCATGCACGAATGTGTCATGAGCAATTAGTAATGTACATTCAAATGATGAACTTGCACGACATTATTTAGTAATAAGGAAGTCATGCGACAGTCCTCCCGAAATCCACAAAATTAACTGAAAACCGATCGGGTGTCTGAAGCGACGCCTCGAAGGGTGAACAAATAAATAAATCATGCCGCAGTCGGGCGTCTAAGCGACACCACATAAAGGGCTTACATTGAAAGTAATAGACATACGTGCCACAGTCGGACGTCGGAGCGACATCACAGAAAGGGCTTATATTGAAAGTAAATAATATGAGTGCCACAGTCGGACGTCTGAGTGACATTGCAGAAAGGGCTTATATCCAAGGTAAAATAACAAGCGTGCCACAGTCGGACGTCTGAGCGACATCGCAGAAAGGGCTTATATCAAAGTAAATAACAAGTGTGCCACATTCGGACATCTGAGCGACATCGCAGAAAGGGCTTATATCTAAGTAAATAACAAGTGTGCCACAGTCGGACATCTGAGCGACATCGCAGAAAGGGCTTAAATCCATTATTCATATCTGTTAAACTTGCAAGAATAATACTCATAGAAAAAATATTCAACACATGATAATAAACGTGTTAGTCCATCCATAGGAATAAACATTTAACCGGACTTAACACTCATGTGGTTCTCCGAGTTTCTGTCACCGAGACTGGCACTTGACAAGATAAGATGAACACAGTACTTGGACATGGATAAGATGATTTCAAGGATTTTTGACTCTGCAGAGTTTGTACTAAATTACCCACAGCCAACGGATTTCCGTAGTCACGAAGGACTAGTTCCATTTACGGTATTTCAGAAGAAACACATCTAACCAGTACACACCCATCCCACCTCACGATGCCAGGAATCGCCCTAGACAGCATTCAAGAAAAACTTTGAGACGGGGAGATCACAATATCGAATAGCATGGGATAAAATTTATATACGCGCGCTCTAAGGGGTGCCCCCCTCTTGGTCCCAACGGGAAACACCCATGCCCCCTGACCGGATGATAGGCTTTAATCCAGGGCCATGGAACCCTCATCCCAGCCTCTCGATTTGGTGTGTACCAGGAAAGCGGTTTGCAACTTACTAAGCCATATCCCTTGCGGAGAACATGTGGTAGTATGGAAAGGGAATACGGACGGGAACTAGACTGATTCATGTTGACACTGGGTCAAATGGTCTGGCATAAGACTGGCATGCTACAACACTATCATCTTACCCATTCTCATGCCATCTCATGGCCATGCAAACTCATATCCAACAACTTATGGATTTTCGAAACTCACTTGCCTCAACTTTGCATGGAATATAACCCTCATCGAGATGTTCATAAACATGCCATGGAACTACTTAATGCAAACATGCCAAAGACACTAATCATATAAAAAGTTCAAACATGCTTGCCTGGTTCGGAGTAGTCGGTGCATAGCTCGGTGAAGTTCGCGGTTCCGTCACCTCCTCCGGTATCTACGGTATACAGAAATACACGCACTATCGTAAATACCGTGAGGTGCACAAACATATTCCAAATTTTTTCAAATAAATCCGATAGAAAACTAGACAAAATTTTAAAGAGGACAGAAAAAGAATCAATCAAAAATCGTTTTCTGTTTAAAAGTTATAAGGGTTTTAATCCAGAGACCTTTCTGTAATGAAACAGAAACTTCTCAGGGGGCTGAACAGAAAAGACTAGAAAAACGTTTCAGACTGAACGTATTTGCCCGAATACGTTTTCAGAAAACGGTTCAAAAAAACAGAGAGGCTGACGAGCGGGTCCCACCCGTCAGGTTTGAATTTTCAAACGGGGAAAACAGAGCTCGTCGGTGCCCGAGAGCTGCGGTGGTCGTCGACGGTGATCCACGGCGAGGCAGGGGGATCGGGCGTTACCTACGTGCTCAGTGTGACCTTCCGCGTCGGTGAGTGGTGGTGGTGGTCGCCGGCGAGCACTACGTCGACGGCGGCCCTGGCTCCGGCGGACGGCGGCTCGGATGGAGTTGGATCTCGTCGGGGAGGGCTGCAAAGGTCAAATCGAATCTTGGGTTAGCTCACTGCGTGCTCGAGGAGGTTACTGACGAGGTTTGGGCGTCGGGGATGGTCTCACCGGAGTGGATCGAGATGGTGGCTGAGGCGGATCGGGGCGGCCGGAGTTGGGGGAGGAGACCTCCTCGAGGTCCTCCTAGTGGCCTGGCGGGGTGTTGGTGAGGTGCAGTGGTGGTGCATGCTCGAGAACGAGCTCGGGGCTTCCTTTTATAGGTGATCCGAGTCGGTGGCCGTGAACGGAGATCTCCGGCGATGGTTACGGCGGCGCAGAGCTTGGTCGGGGAGTTTAAGGAGTTGGGCGTCAACGTGGAGTTCCACTTGTTCCATTTAGGCACTAAACGAGTTCGGATTAGGTGCTCTGGGTCGGTCCGACGGAACGGGGCGGCGCGGGCCCGTCGGCAGCAGAGGGCGCGCACTGTGCTTGCCAGGCCACGACGACGATGCTGCGGGGAGCGCTGGCGTGTGCGAGGCCACGCGGAGGGCAAGGGAGCGTTGGGCGGCGCAGAACGGCGTAGCGAGCCGGCGCTGGCTCCGTTGGCCGCCACGGGTGGCTCTGCCACCGCATAAGCTGCCGGCGTCGGTGATGCTCGCCGCCACCGACACCTGCACCCGTCCAAGAGGGCGTGCGGTGCTCTGGCAAGGGAGGAGAGGCCGTGCGCAACGTGCCAGGGCGCACTGTTGACCGATGACAACACTCTGACGAAAACGACCTTTGAACTTCTTCAAACTCGAACTTTACGAAAGTGCATGCGAATAAAGGCCGCCAAGTGTTCATTTAATTGATTTTGGTATGTGGGAAATTTTTCTTGAGCTGATTTTTGGTGGGGTGGCCTCTCACTGCATCTGGGGGCTGCCTGAATTTTGGTAGAATTTTTGGAGAAGAGAAGATATGAATTTCACCAAATTTGACAAATCTGGTCCAAACTTGCGGAGGTTAAAATTTGAAAATTTTGAAAAGAGGAAGAGTGGATCTTGATGGATCTAGGTTGTAGGTGCTAAAGACTATCCAGAGGGGTTGGTTTGAGATCAAAACTCAAAGGGAATTAGGTACTTGCTTTGTAAATCATCTAGGCTCAAAATAATGGACATATTTGTTTTGGGAGATAAAATAAATGAAATAAAATCCAAAAATGGGTTGGACTTGTTGGAACAGAAATTTTGGATTGCCCCAAAGTGGAAGGAGGGGTTTTGGGAAGATTTACTACATGAGGCATGGTAAAAACCATGGATGGTTTCAATATAAGAGAAGTCCAAAAACTCCTAGGGTTTCTTTTTTGAAAAGAAAAATAAATCCCAAAAATAAATTTGGGAAGGGGACAATCAGAAGAAAGGTTTTTAATAACCAAACACCAGGGTTGAAGAAGATATCAAAAATAAAATCCTTGCCAAGGGAGAAGTTTTGAGAGAGAGGTTTTTGGAAGGGTTTAAATGACCTTCTTCGAAACCAACAAAGTTTTTGCTGAAAACCAAATAAAAAAATTTTGGAGTGTCACAACACCTACCCCCTTAGGAAAAATCTCGTCCCCGAGATTTCAACTGATCCTCAAATAAGTGTGGGTGCTCTGTCCGAAGAAAATCCTCTCTTTCCCAAGTGGCTTCACTCTCGATGTGATTGCTCCACTGAACTCTGAAAAACTTGATGGTTTTCTGTCGGGTCCTCCTTTCAGACTCCTCCAATATTTTTACTGGATGTTCCCGATAGGTGAGTCTGGTTGCACGTCAATGTTCTCATGGGATACTTGCTTCTATGGGTGGCTTACGCACTTCCTCAACTGCGAGACGTGGAACACGTCGTGGATATTAGATAATTCTTCGGGTAAGTCTAGCTGGTAGGCTACCGTGCCTCTTCGTGCCACTATGCAGAATGGTCCGATGAATCTTGGTGCTAGCTTCCCCTTAATCTTGAATCGTTGCAGGCCCCTCATAGGAGATACTCGTAGATACACAAATTCACCGGGTTTGAATCTGACTCCACGATGTTTCCGATCGTAATAACTCTTTTGCCGGCTTTGAGCTGTCTTGAGTCCGTCCTTGATTAGCTTGACCTTTTCCTCGGCTTCTTTGAGCATGTCTGGGCCGAAGATACAGCTGTCTCCGGTCTCTGACCAATTTAGCGGGGTACGACATCTCCGCCCGTACAAGGCTTCAAATGGTGTCATTTGCGAGGCTGGCTCGGTAATGCTTGTTGTATGCGAACTCTGCGTATGGCAAGCTTTCCTCCCAACTGGTTCCATAAGTGAGGACACATGCTCTCGGATGTCTTCTAGAATTTGGTTTACTCGTTCAGTTTGTCTGTCGATGCAGGGGTGGTATGTTGTACCGAAAGCTAGTTGAGTTCCCAGAGCACTGCAGGTGATCCCAAAATCTGGAGATGAATTGTGTGCCCCTGTCAGATATTATAGTCTTTGGAACTCCATGTAAGCAGACGATACGGGAAAGATAAAGCCTGGCAAGCTTCTTCTGGGTGGTGTGGGTTGTCTTCACGGGGATGAAATGTGCTACTTTAGTCAGTCTATCAGTGATGGCCCATATGGCATCATTTCCGTGTCGTGACCGAGGTAGCCCAACAATAAAATCCATTCCAATCTCGTCCCATTTCCACTCGGGTATTTTATTCGGTTGTAATAGCCCGGCCGGTTTCTGGTGCTCGGCCATGATGCGTTGACATGAGTCACAACACGCAATGAACGTGGCTATGTCCCTTTTTATACCGTGCCACCAAAATGTTTCCTGAAGATCCTTGTACATTTTTGTTCCTCCAGGATGGATTGAATACAGAGCGGTGTGGCCTTCAGCTAAGATTTGTTGTTTAAGGTCCTTGATATTTGCACGCATAAAGTCTACTTCCGTACCATAATATTCCCTGCTCGTCGATAACGAATTCTGAGGCCTTGCCCAAACTCACTTTCCGTTTAATGCCTTCAATGCTGGGGTGCCCATGCTGAGCCTCTTTAACCTTTCCTATCAGGGTAAGCCGTATTTCTAAATTTGACACACTGCCTTCGGTGACCACCATCAAGTTGAGCTTAGCAAACTCCTGCCGAAATTCAGGTCTCAAGTCTGGTAGGCTGTCGTTGTTCGGACTGGGGTTTCGACTTGAAGCATCTGCCACTACATTTGCTTTTCCTGGATGGTAGTGGATTCCAACATCATAATCCTTCACTAATTCCAACCAGCGTCATTGCCGTAAATTCAGTTCCGGTTGTGTGAAAATATACTTGAGGCTCTTATGGTCCGTGTATATTTCACAACGATTTCCAAGTAAAAAGTGTCTCCATTCCTTGAGTGCATGAATAACTGCTGCTAACTCCAGGTCATGAGTAGGATAATTTTCCTCATGCTTGCGAAGTTGTCTGGAAACATACGCGACTACCTTGCCTTCTTGTATCAACACGCATCCGAGGCCCTTCCGGGATGCATCACAATACACCTCAAAATTCTTGTGCATGTCTGGCACAATTAATACTGGTGCTGTCGTTAATTTCCTTTTTAGTTCTTGGAAACTTTTCTCGCAAGCTTCCGTCCATTCAAACTTCTTGTCTTTCTTGAGTAGTTGCGTCATTGGCTTTGCTATAGTGGAAAATCCTTCAATAAATCTTCGGTAGTAACCTGCCATTCCCAGGAAACTTCGTACGTCCGTTACGCTGGCTGGTGGTTTCCAGCCAAGTACGGCCTTGACTTTTTCCGGGTCTACGGCAATACCTTCTTGGGTCAGTACGTGGCCCAGAAAACCTACCTGCCTTAGCCAAAATTCACACTTGCTGAATTTAGCGTACAATTGATGTTTCCTGAGTTCTCCTAGTACAATTCGGAGATGTTCATCGTGCTCTTCTGGTGTCTTGGAGTATATCAGAATATCGTCGATAAATACCACAACAAACTTGTCCATAAACTTCATAAATACTTTGTTCATGAGGTGAACAAAATATGCGGGGGTGTTCGTCAGTCCAAATGGCATTACTGTGAACTCATACAATCCGTATATGGAGGTGAATGCCGTCTTGGGGATATCTTCTGTTCGTACTTTTAATTGATGGTATCCCGACCTTAAGTCAATTTTTGATAATACCTTGGCCTGAGCGAGCTGATCAAAGAAATCATTTATCCGTGGCATCGGGTATTTGTTCTTGATTGTGACCATGTTAAGCGCTCGATAGTCTATACACAATCTCAGTGTTCCATCCTTCTTTTGGCAAATAAAATTGGTGAACCCCAAGGTGAGGAGCTGGCTCGAATATATCCTTTGTCCAGTAATTCTTTTATTTGCTTCTTCAATTCTACCAATTCGGATGGTGCCATTCTGTATGGTTTCTTGTAAATGGGGTGGTTCCGGGTGCTAGCTCAATGCTGAATTCTATCTCTCGGTCTGGTGGCATTCCTGGTAGCTCTTCGGGAAATACGTCTGCAAATTCAGACACTACTGGAACCTTGCTTAATTCAGAAATATCCACCTTGTTCAATCTCGGTTGCCGGGATCTTTTTCTTTCTTTGGCTGAAACTTTTATTGTCTTCCGTGGTGGTGGGTGAGAATTACGGTCCGGTTGAAGCAGTCAATAAAACCTTTGTTGGTGGTTAACCAATCCATCCCTAAGATGACATCCAGTCCTTTATTTTCCAATACAATAAGGTTGGCGTGAAACTTCAATCCTTCAAACTCAATAACCACACCTTGGCAATAACTCTGGGTAACTTGCTTAATCCTAGGGGACTTGACGATCATGGATTTTTCCAAGGGAAGCATCGAAAAATTATTTTGCAAGGCAAAACTTTTCGAAATGAATGAGTGGTAAGCTCCAGAATCAAACAAAAGCATGGCAGGTATTGTGTTGATAGGGAACGTAACGAGTACGATATCCGGGGCATTCTGTGCTTCCTCTCTGGTCACGTGGTTCAGATGACCCTTCCTGTGGTTGTTATTGGGGTTGAAATTGTTGTGCTTTGGCGCTGAATTATTGCAACTGTTGTTCGTCTTTGGGGTCGAGTTCCTTGGCTTGGGGCACTGCTTGGCATAGTGCCCTTCTTCTCCACAAGCGTAGCAAGTAACGCCTGGGCGATATGTGAACTCCTTGTCCCTTGCATGGAAATTCTTGATTGGGCGTGAGACGTTTGTCGTGGGTTTGTGTGTCCCACCTTTCTGAAAATCTGTCTTGCTTTGGTGGTTGCGAGCATGATTAGTCTGGTCCCTTTTTCGCTTGCGGAAATCCTCCAAGCCGCGTCTCTCATTTTCCAAGGTAATGGCCTTATCCACCAGCGTTTTAAAATCAGGGAAAGTGTGCACAACCAGCTGGCATTTAAGCGCGGGCGCCAGACCATCTAGGAAATTTTCCATCTTCTTGCTTTCAGTCATACACTCCTCGTTGGCGTAGCGAGACAATAGAGTAAACTGACTGTTGTATTCTGACACCGTCATGGTCCTTTGCTTGAGGTCATCAAATTCTCTCTTCTTGATCTTCATAAGACTTTTAGGAATATGTGCCCCACGAAAACCTTCTTTGAACTCCTCCCAGGTTATATTATTTTCGTTGGGGTGCTTGTGTAGGAAATTTTCCCACCATGATGCAACTGCTCCAGTGAGATAGTGTGGTGCATATAGCACTTTCTCAAGATCTGAACACTGTGCAATAATTAATTTTCTTTCCATGTCTCGAAGCCAGTCCTCGGCCTCAAGAGGTTTGTCAGTATGAGAAAATGTTTGGGGACGCGTCTTCTGTAGCTCAGATAACTTGGATTGCTGTTGTTACTTTCCATAGTGATTTCCCATATTGATGACTTGGTTCATCATTTCCTGATGTTGTTGCTGACTTTGCTCATAAAGACGGCACATTTGGGAAAGTGCTGTTTCACTGTCCTGTTGACTCGACTGCCCCTGTGTGAAATTGTTGCTTGGTTGTGTGCCATAATTTTGCTCTGGCGGAGTTGGCATGGAGCGCGTCCAAGGACGAGACATTTTTCACTCTGGGGATATATTTTGTAAAACTCATAAGAAAAGAAATTGAGTCGCAAAATTCAATAAATTCATGAAGACGGGAAAATTTAAATGCTCCAAGATTTTTCAAGAGAATAAACGTTTGCGCACGGAGAAGGACTGCTCATTACATATCTTACACGCAAGAAGTAATTATACAATACATCACTCAGGATATGCGTACATAATCCTGACATGTTATTTAGACTAGTGCACTTCTCCTAGTTCCTACATGATGCGCAAACAAGCTACTTCTCACAACCTATGTACATATAAACATATCGTACAAGTCGGTACATCGCATGGCGGCTAAGCGTACTCAGTCGGAGATGGTAAGGATTTCCCTTGGCCTGCCGAGGGTGAGGTGCAGTGAGGCTGGGGACTCAACCTCCTCCTCGCTAATAGGCTCCAGACGTGAAGTGCTGCGCTGAGTTGATGGAGCGGGCGCCCTATGCGGAACAACACGAACATGAGTGGGCGCAAAGGGTGGTGCAGAACGAACTGGAGTGGGCGCTATGACTTGGTTGAACTCCTCGGTGGTAGGCAGGCGACGAGCAATGGCGAGAGTAGTAGGTGCAAAATATGTCGATGACAAGACGAAAGTCAGTGGTGGTGCGGTGTGCAGGAACTCCCTCCTGTTGGCGGCACAGCCATGGACGGAGTCCATGCGGGCAGCCACAAGGTCGTCCACCTGGTTGTCGAAGGCTGCCTCCAGAGCCCGGAGATACTCGATAAGCATCTCAAAAGCCTCGTCTCGTTCTCCTCTGGGGCTAGAGAACGCGTAGTGATAGGTGTATGGCACGTGGCATGGAAGGTAGCGGTAACGACGAGTCTTCATCGAAGGAAGGACATCCCTGAGACGAGCTATCGCCTCACGGGCTGCCATCTGCATCGCATGCTTCTCCGTAGGCATGGCTCTCCCAAGAACCGGAAGCAGCGTAACTCAACACGCCCTCCCTTGAATTGCACAGCGGCTTTGGTGCATGGTCGGACTATCGTTGACCTTGTGCGTGGTAGAGTGTGAAGACTGGCGCATAGATGGCCCCATCGCGACACCGGACGATGAAGGAGAGAAGCTTGATGAACCCATCGGGCATGTTGGCGAAAATCTGTGACTCGCACTTTTCGTTGCCGATCATCTACAAAGTAGGCAAAATTTCTGAGTGGTCGATCATAAATTTATCTTGTTGTCGAAAAATGACTACATTTGCAAAAATATGAATTAGCTCTATTATTCTAATAACCGATTAGCGATCGCACCTAGTGGCTTCCTACAGTCAGCCTGGCTCTGGTACCAAGCTTGTCACGACCGGTTTTCCAATAAAATGATTATTTAGAAACCGATCGTTTGAGACCAGTATGAGGAAAATCCTCCTGACTGGTAGACAAAATCTTGATACAGTAAGCTGGTAGTATTAAATATATTACAGGGTCGAGTTGGGGGTGCTCAACAATTTATTACAAGCACACCAATAATTATACATAATGGCAGATATGACACAATGGTGTGGGGTGGCATACTACTGACTCGAGATGAAAGTGATGGTGGAATAACACAGTGGAGTAGATAATATGACTCCTAAACTGGCGGCTCATCGGCGTCGAGGTGAGGCTCGATGAATTTATTTGGGTAGCGGAAGCGGATATAACACAGTGACCAAATCCAAGGTCGCACGAGACTGACTGGGACTCCTCTAGGCGTCGGACTCGCTATTGAACTCTTCATCCATGAGATCGCCTTCGTCAGCATCTGGCCAAATCAACAAGCCAGGTGAGTACTTTGAAAGTACTCGCAAGACAGTTCGGACATAAGATATAAAAAATGCATGCATGAATGCGTCATGAGCAATTTGTAATGTACATTCAAATGATGAACTTGCACGACATTATTTAGTAATAAGGAAGTCAGGCGGTAGTCCTCCCGGAATCCAGAAAATTAACTGAAAACCGATCGGGTGTCTAAAGCGACGCCTCGAAGGGCGAACAAATAAATAAATCATGCCGCAGTCAGGCGTCTAAGCGACACCACATAAAGGGCTTACATTGAAAGTAATAGACATACGTGCCACAGTCGGACATCGGAGCGACATCACGGAAAGGGCTTATATTGAAAGTAAATAATATGCATGTCACAGTCGAACATCTGAGCGACATCGCAGAAAGGGCTTATATCCAAGGTAAAATAACAGGCGTGCCACAGTCGGACGTCTGAGCGACAACGCAGAAAGGGCTTATATCAAAGTAAATAACAAGTGTGCCACATTCGGACATCTGAGCGACATCGCAGAAAGGGCTTATATCAAAGTAAATAACAAGTGTGCCACAGTCGGACGTCTGAGCGACATCGCAGAAAGGGCTTAAATCCATTATTCATATCTGTTAAACTTGCAAGAATAATTCTCATAGAAAAAATATTCAACACATGATAATAAACGGGTTAGTCCATCCATAGGAATAAACATTTAATTGGACTTAACACTCATGTGGTTCTCCGGAGTTTCTGTCACCGAGACTGACACTTGACAAGATAAGATGAACACAATACTTGGACATGGATAAGATGATTTCAAGGATTTTTTACTCTGCAGAGTTTGCACTAAATTACCCACAGCCAACGGATTTCCGTAGTCACTAAGGACTAGTTCCGTTTACGGTATTTCGGAAGAAACACATCTAACCGGTACACACCCATCCCACCTCACGATGCCAGGAATCACCCTAGACAGCGTTCAAGAAAAACTTTGAGACGGGGAGATCACAACCTCGAATAGCATGGGATCAAATTTATATACGCGCGCTCTAAGGGGTGCTCCCCTCTAGGTCCCAACCGGAAACACCCATGCCCCCTGACCAGATGATAAGCTTTAATCCAAGGCCATGGAACCCTCATCCCGGCCTCTCGATTTGGTGTGTACCAGGAAAGCGGTTTGCAACTTACTAAGCCATATCCCTTGCGGAAAACATGTGGTAGTACGGAAAGGGAATACAGACGGGAACTGGACTGATTAATGTTGACACTGGGTCAAATGGTCTGGCATAAGACTGGCATGCTACAACACTGCCATCTTACCCATTCTCATGCCATCTCATGGCCATGCAAACTCATATCCAACAACTTATGGATTTTCGAAACTCACTTGCCTCAACTTTGCATGGAATATAACCCTCATCGAGATGTTCATAAACATGCCATGGAACTACTTAATGCAAACATGCCAAAGACACTCATCATATCAAAATTTCAAACATGCTTTCCTGGTTCGGAGTAGTCGGAGCCTAGCTCGGTGAAGTTCGCGGTTCCGTCACCTCCTCCGGTATCTACGATATACAGAAATACACGCACTATCGTAAATACCGTGAGGTGCACAAACATATTCCAACTATTTTTCAAATAAATCTGATAAAAAACTAGACAAAATTTTAAAGAGGACAGAAAAAGAATCAATCAAAAATCCTTTTCTGTTTAAAATTTATAAGGGTTTTAATCCAGGGATCTTTCTGTAATGAAACAAAAACTTCTCAGGGGGCTGAACAGAAAAGGCCAAAAAAACGTTTCAGACTGTAAGCGTATTTGCCCGAATACGTTTTCAGAAAACGGTTCGAAGAAAAAAAAGAGAGGCTGACGGGCGGGCCCCACCCGTCAGGTTTGAATTTTCAAACGGGGAAAAAAGAGCTCGTCGGCGCCCGAGAGCTGCGGTGGTCGCCGGCGGCGATCCACGGCGAGGCAGGGGGATCGGGCGTTACCTACGTGCTCAGCGTGACCTTCCGCGTCGGTGAGTGGTGGTGGTGGTCGCCGGCGAGCACTACGTCGACGGCGGCCCTGGCTCCGGCGGACGGCGGCTCGGGTGGAGTTGGATCTCGTCGGGGAGGGCTGCGAAGGTCAAATCGAATCTTGGGTTAGCTCACTGGGTGCTCGAGGAGGTTACTGACGAGGTTTGGGCGTCGGGGATGGTCTCACCGGAGTGGATCGAGATGGTGGCCGAGGCGGATCGGGCGGCGGAGTTGGGGGAGGAGACCTCCTCGAGGTCCTCCTAGTGGCCTGGCGGGGTGTTGGTGAGGTGCAGTGGTGGTGCGTGCTCGAGAATGAGCTCGGGGCTTCCTTTTATAGGAGATCCGATGCGGTGGCCGTGAACGGAGATCTCCGGCGATGGTTACGGCGGCGCAGAGCTTGATCGGGGAGTTTAGGGAGTTGGGTGTCAACGTGGAGTTCCACTGGTTCCGTTTAGGCGCTAAACGAGTTCGGATTAGGTGCTCTGGGTGGGTTCAACAGAACGGGGCGGCGCGTGCCCGTCGGCGGCAGAGGGCGTGCCCTGTGCTTGCCGGGCCACGGCGACGGTGCTACGGGGTGCGCTGGCGTGCGCGAGGCCACGCGGAGGGAAAGGGAGCGTTGGGCGGCGCAGAACGGCGTAGCGAGCCGACGCTGGCTCCGTTGGCCGCCACGGGTGGCTCTGCCACCGCAGAAGCTGCCGGCGTCGGCGATGCTCGCCGCCACCGACACCTGCACCCGTCCAAGAGGGCGTGCGGTTCTCTGGCCAGGGAGGAGAGGCCGTGCGCAACGCGCTAGGGCGCACTGTTGATCGGTGACAACACTCTGACGAAAAACGACAATGAACTTCTCTGAAACTCTGAACTTTCTGAAAGTGCACAGTAACAGTGTCGGCCAAGTGTTCGACGAATTGATTTTGGTATGTGGGAAATTTTACTTGAGCTGATTTTTGGTGGGGCGGCCTCTCACTGCATCTGGGGGCTGCTTGAATTTTGGTAGAATTTTTGGAGAAGAGAAGATATGAATTTCACCAAATTTGACAAATCTGATCCAAACTTGCAGAGGTTAAAATTTGAAAATTTGGAAAAGAGGAAGAGTGGATCTTGATGGATCTAGGTTGTGGGTGCTAAAGACTATCCAGAGGGGTTGGTTTGAGATCAAAACTCAAAGGGAATTAGGAACTTGCTTTGTAAATCATCTAGGCTCAAAATAATGGACAGAATTGTTTTGGGAGATAAAATAAATGAAATAAAATCCAAAAATGGGTTGGACTTGTTGGAACAGAAAGTTTGGATTGCCCCAAGTGGAAGGAGGGGTTTTGGGAAGAATTACCACATGAGGCATGGTAAAAACCATGGATGGTTTCAATATAAGAGAAGTCCCAAAACTCCTAGGGTTTCTTTTTTTTTAAACAAAAATAAATCCCAAAAATAAATTTGGGAAGGGGACAATCAGAAGAAAGGTTTTTAATAACCAAACACCAGGGTTGAAGAAGATATCAAAAATAAAATCCTTGCCAAGGGAGAAGTTTTGAGAGAGAGGTTTTTGGAAGGGTTTAAATGACCTTCTTCAAAACAAACAAAGTTTTTGGTGAAAACCAAATAAAAAAATTTGGAGTGTCGTAGCTCTGTTGGATGCTCGCTCGAGGGGAAGGAGTGAGGTTTGGATCTGAGAATCCCCATCTCTTCAAATAGGCGGTCAGCCCAAAAGATTAAGTGTGGTAAATGCAAAAAACACCTCGGCTCCTCGCATTCGCTCGACACGTGGAGATGGTCATTATTGAGGCACTGAAGCCAAGGAGTACAACATTGATAGAATTCAGGACACTATTCGCCGTAACAGGTACTTTGGAGTATTCGGAGATGGAACCCGCCCTGCAGTGCCGAAGACAAGACTGCACACCGGACTCATCGTCATTCAAGCCTGGTTGAGGGGCTACTAAGGGAGTCCTGGATTAGGGGGTATCCGGACGACCGGACTATACACATCGTCCGGACTATTGAAGCGTGAAGATACAAGACTCAAGACTTCGACCCGTGTCCGGATGGGACTTTCCTTGGCGTGGAAGGCAAGCTTGGCGATCTGGATATTGTATTTCCTTCCTTGTAACCGACTCCATGTAAACCCTAGCCCTCTCTGGTGTCTATATAAACCGGAGAGGTTGGTCCTTAGAAGGCCGATTACAATTACGATCATACCATCATAGGCTAGCTTCTAGGGTTTAGCCTCTACGACCTCGTGGTAGATCTACTCTTGTACTACCCATATCTTCAATATTAATCAAGAAGGAAGTAGGGTTTTACCTCCATCGAGAGGGCCCGAACCTGGGTAAACATCTGTGTCCCTTGCTTCCTGTTAATATCAGCCTAGATGCACAGATTGGGACCCCCTACCCGAGATCCGCCGGTTTTGACACCAACACCAGGGGATGGTGGAACGCGGACTCAAGGCCAACCACATGATGATCGCGGAGTTCACCAACAATCACAAGATGGATGCCAAGAACATTGGGGAGACCATCTCCAAGCTTCACGAGAAAACCGAGCACCTCCAAGCCCAGATCCATGACCTGCAAAACCAAAACTGTGAGTATGAATATAGATTCAAGAGGATGAGTTTGGCTGCAGATTTGAGGATCCCGGAGACTCGATCATCCTTCTATGATAGTGAGCCTATGCCTTGGAAGATGGATGACAAGCCTACATCATCAACAACTCCATTATCACCACCTCTGAAGAAAGAGACATAAATACATGGGTATGGGCCCTCCCCTTGGCAACTGCCAAGCTTGGGGGAGGTTCCCCGGTATCGTATCACCATCACACTTCTATCTTTACCATTTTTGTTAATTTGATCCTTTTGGTTATATTTTGATCTAGTAGAATAAAATTTAGTATCATCTAGCTTTGAGATTTTGTGTTGATCCTTGTCTATGTAATCGAGTCCATAAGCTATATATAATAAAGATTAGTCTTGAGTCGAGGGCTTGGTTATCTTGCTATGATCTTGAGGGAATAAAAGAATAAATAAAGAATAAAAAGAAATAAAGAGATCATATTGATCTCATGGAGAGTAATGACTTCACATATAAAGAGTATGATGAATAAAAGTTGTTGGGGGTTAACAAACATAGTTTCGGTCATCGTTGCAATTAATAGGAAGTAATAAAGAAAGAGAGATTTTCACATATAAATATACTATCTTGGACATCTTTTATGATTGTGAGCACTCATTAAAATATGACATGCGAAAAAGTTGATGTTCGACAAGGAAGACAACGTAATGGGTTATGTTTTCTTATATCCGAAATAAATTATATTGTCATGGATCATCCAACATGTTGAGCTTGTCTTTCCCCCTCATGCTAGCCACATTCCTTGCACCAAGTAGAGATACTACCTGTGCTTCCAAATATCCTTAAACCCGGTTTTGCCATGGGAGTCCACCATATCTACCTATGGATTGAGTAAGATCCTTCAAGTAAGTTGTCATTGCTGCAAGCAATAAAAAATGCTCTCTTAATATGTATGATCTATTAGTGTGGAGAAAATAAGCTTTATACGAGCTTGTGATATGGAAGAAATAAAAGCGACGGACTGCATAATAAAGGTCCCTATCACAAGTGGCAATATAAAGTGATGTTCTCTTGCATTAAGATTTTGTGCATCCAACCATAAAAGCACATGACAACCTCTGCTTCCCTCTGCGAAGGGCCTGTCTTTTTTTTCTTATAGTTTATACAAGAGTCATGGTGATCTTCACCTTTCCTTTTTACACTTTATCCTTTGGCAAGCACTATGTGTTGGATGTGGGTTTTCACAAAGCATTATTGTTGATGTTACCCTTGAGGTAAAAGATTGAGAGGCAAAACTATAAGCCCCTATCTTTCTCTGTGTCCGATTAAAACTTCATACCCATAAGTATTGCGTGAGTGTTAGCAATAGTGAAAGACTAAATGATAGTTGAGTATGTGGACTTGCTGAAAAGCTCTTATATTGACTCTTTCTGATGTTATGATAAATTGCAATTGCTTCAATGACTGAGATTATAGTTTGCTAGTTTTTCAATGAAGTTTCTGATTCATACTTGACATTGTGAATAGATTGTTACTTTAGCATAAGAAATCATATGAAAATATATATATGTTGCTGTTTTAAGAATGATCATGATGCCCTCATGTCCGTATTTTATTTTATCAACACCTCTATCTCTAAACATGTGGACATATTTTTCAATATCGGCTTCCGCTTGAGGACAAGCGAGGTCTAAGCTTGGGGGAGTTGATACGTCCATTTATCATCATGTTTTTTATATCAATATTTATTGCATTATGGGCTGTTATTACACATTATGTCACAATACTTATGCCTTTTCTCTCTTATTATACAAGGTTCACATGAAGAGGGAGAATGCCGGCAGTTGGAATTCTGGGCTGGAAAAGGAGCAAATATTAGAGACCTATTCTGCAGAACTCCAAAAGTCCTGAAACTCCACGAAAGTCAGTTTTGGAATATATTAAAAATATTGGGCGAAGAAAGCACCAGAGGGGCCACCCACTTGTCCCACGAGGGTGGAGGTGCGCCCTACCCCTGGCGCGCCCCCACAGCCCGTGGGCCACCTGGAAGCCCCCAGATGCCCATCTTCTGGTATAAGGTGTATTTTTCCCTGGAAAAATAATAAGGAAGCTTTCGGGACGAAACGCCGCCGTCTCGAGGCGGAACCAATCTAGGGCTTCGGCGGAGCTGTTCTGCCGGGGAAACATCCCTTCGGGAGGGGGAAATCATCACCATCATCATCACCATCGATCCTCTCATCGGGAGGGGGTCAATATCCATCAACATCTTCACCAGCACCATCTACTCTCAAACCCTAGTTCATCTCTTGTATCCGATCTTTGTCTCAAAACCTCAGATTGGTACCTGTGGGTTGCTAGTTGTCTTGATTACTCTTTGTAGTTGATGCTAGTTGGTTTATTCGGTGGAAGATTATATGTGCAGATGCTTTATGCACATTAATACCCCTTTGATTATGAACATGAATATGATTTGTGAGTAGTTATGTTTGTTCCTGAGGACATGGGAGAAGTCTTGTTATAAGTAGTCATGTGAATTTGGTATTCGTTCGATATTTTGATGAGATGTATGTTGTCTTTCATCTAGTGATGTTATGTGAGCGTCTACATGAATTTTCACCATTGTTTGGGCCTAGGGGAAGGCATTGGGAAGTAATAAGTAGATGATGGGTTGCTAGAGTGACAGAAGCTTAAACCCTAGTTT
The DNA here is from genome assembly GCA_021605145.1 of Aegilops bicornis. NCBI lineage: Eukaryota > Viridiplantae > Streptophyta > Magnoliopsida > Poales > Poaceae > Aegilops > Aegilops bicornis. The sequence continues at coordinate 824,943,869 of CM038670.1, forward strand.
ATGCGTTGCTTAAATGAGGGCTGATTTGGATCCATATGTTTCATGCTATGGTTAGGTTTACCTTAATTCTTCTTTTCGTAGTTGTGGATGCTTGCGAGGGGGGTCAATCATAAGTGGGATGCTTGTCCAAGGAAGGGCAGCGCCCAAGCACCGGTCCACCCACATATCAAATTATGAAAGTAACGAACGCGAATCATATGAGCATGATGAAATCTAGGTTGACGATAATTTCCATTTGTCCTTGGGAGCACTTTCCTTTATATAAGAGTTTGTCCAGGCTTTCCTTTGATACAAAAAAGGATTGCCCCACCTTGCTGCACCTTGTTTACTTTTGTTACTTGTTACCCGTTACAAATTACCTTATCACAGAACTATCTGTTACTGATAATTTCAGTGCTTGCAGATAATACCTTACTTAAAACTGCTTGTCATTTCCTTCTGCTCCTTGTTGGGTTTGACACTCTTACTTATCGAAAGGACTATGATAGATCCCCTATACTTGTGGGTCATCAGTTGTCTCAGTAACAATTAATTCATTTGCACATTGAACTTTTGAGAAGATATGTCATAATTAATGTGTTTCTTCAGTTTTTCCAAATATGTATGTGGTGATTTTCTATGTTACTAGAAACCCATTTTTTCCTATAATTGTAAGTGACTTTGTTTTATATATTATAGGATGAACAGAAATGTTCTTACTTGAAGTGGGTTTATCATGAGAGGCAACCGTCTTTGAAGTTGTGTCTGGCAAAGCTTTGGAGCATATATGTTTGAGGAAGAGAATAGAGATAGGCTTAGAGGAAATGTTGTGAACGCTGAAGAATATTTCAAGGTACGGGAAAAAAGAGAAATATGAAGAATAAGCTCATACTTTTTAAATCAGACTTTACTGAGATGGTGTTTGAGAAGGAGGAGATACTTTCCCGGCCGGGCACTGCAAAACATGCTCTTAAAGAATTTGGCTCATCATGCACGCATCCACCGACATACATCATCCGATCAGGGAAATTAATGAACATATTGTTCTAATATTATGCTCAACATACTTTGTACTTATGAAGGTGAACTAGCTATATGGTGTACTGTGATGTTGTTACGTGCTATATGGTGTTAAAATATAGGGATTTCTATTTTTGTGTCCCTGGTTCCTTAGCACTACTCAGTTTTGCCCCGCCTCCTTAGCATGCCTCACTTTTTCTCTCCCGTCTTCACCCCAGCCTCACAAATGCCCAAACGGAGCCTTTCCGTTGGGTCAAACTAGTTTTGACCATTACCTGGGTGGGTTCCAGACATGTGGGCCTTGGATGACTGCTCGATGAGTGGGCCTGCCTGGACACCTTGGTGCTGCTCAGTGTGGGCTTTAAGTAATTGGGTCGGCCTGCTCTATGCGGGTTTTAAGTGCAAACAGTGTGAAATACATTTTTTAATTTCCGATCAACTTAAGAAATTCATAAAATATCAATTTTCAATCCATGTAGTTGATTCAAGTGTCAAAATAAATCTAATATTTAGTCCTATTTATGGCAAAGGTGTTCAATGTTTTGGATATCCGTTTCTGACCCTGGCTCATCTGCACCCGGTCAAGAAAAAATCACAAAATACAAAAAAATCTAATGTTTTTTTGCATCGTAGATAATTTGATGCGTGAGGTGCGCTCTAAATTTCTAATCATTTGAACATATGAGTAGCTCTGCAAAAAAGACAAAATAATTCAAAGCAGTACACGAACAGTAAACTTTTTTACAGAACCCAAATTTGTCTTTTTTGTCGAGAGCTACTCAGATGTCCAAATGATATGAAATTTGGAGCGAACCTCACGCACCAAATTATCTACATGCAAAAAATATTTGGATGTTTTTCAACTTTTCTAGAATTTGTTTTGAATTTTCCTTCAGTGTGGGTGCAGATGAGCCTGGGCACCGAATTACCGCTCTCTAAATCTTTCAAATATTTTGTGGATACTACATAAAATCCTACTTGAGTATCAGAAAATGGTTTTTCCCAATTGTTTGGACCAAATTATAACACACTTGTAGTACAATTTTGAATTATTTTCTCCAAATGTCATGAAATTCATATAATCAATGGAATATAGCAAAAAAGCTCAAAAATTCAAAATCTTTTGGCAATATGGTCTACTTTGTGTGAAAATTGGATAAACGAATTTTTGCTTCTTATTTGTTCTACTTGCTTCATGCACAACATAAACGTCTTTGGGCACTTGAAAAAGAAAAAATATTTTTTTACAAAAAAATGTCCTAGTTTATTATTTTTCCTGGAAAGTAGTACACATAAAAGGACTCCATGCAAAAGAATTGCGTTTTTTTTTCATTTTTCTTCATTTTCATTCACTATTTGCAAAATCGGGTCAACATTATCAGCATGGCTATTCATAGAAAGGGGTTGAATCATTCAACTTATTTTGTGAACACTGCATATCATCCTAGCTAAGTACCTTAAATGATTTTTCCCACACTTTGTAACCAAACTATAACACACTTGTAGTTCAATTTTGAATTACTTTTGGAAAATGTCCAGAAAATTATTTTATTAATGGAATATAGCAAAAAAGCTCAAAAAATCAAAATCTTTCGGCAGTAGGCCTCCAATATGGTCCATTTCATGTGAGAATTGCTAGCTATGCTGTTGTGGTTCTGCAAACTACTCGATGAGCTACACATGTCGTTCTGTCGTCTTATCGTACTCCAAAACTTTGCCTAGCTATCTTAATTAAGTGCTACACATAATTATCATGGATGTATTTTAATCAATGTTACTTGTTTCCTTATTCTGGCATGCGAACCCAGCTCTAAATATATTTGATCTTAAAAAATGCTGCCACGGCACCATTTTTCCGCTATCGTGACAGTGTTTTTCAGATGCTTTCAAACTAAGTAATGGCATGCAAAGATATGCAACGCCTCCAAGGTTTCTACATATTTATGTTATGCGGAGAAGTCCCAACTCCATAGGTACATATGATATTGCCGTCATGCAATTTTATCCAACGCCATAGATATCCAAAAATACTACTGACGTGGCCACCAGCGCCACCACTATTTCTCAACAATGGCACAATATTGGTGGCATCAGGCGTCCACGCCAGTAAAGCCCTTTTTGGCACGCCTTAGCTAGGCATTTCTGCACTAGTGAATATCTCCATCGATGTATAAACTCTATGGGATGGTATGATCCAACTTGATGATATCAAGGGGGCCTTTTTGACAAGGTAAGTAAGTACCATTATTATGCTTTCGAGTTATATATTGACGAGGCTCCACCAATGGTCCATCGATTTTGTCTTGTTACTATTTTCAGTGCCGGCTTTCGTTGTGGTCATCGAAATCCATCAAGTGAGATTTGCATGAACCTTTTTAAAAATGTCATGAACATACTTTAAAACGGATGAACATTTTTAAATTTCATGACTTCTTAAGATTTTATAAACCTGTGAATATTTGTAAGCGTTTTGACCATTTTTAAATCATTACATGTTGTTTTATATATGCCATAAACAATTTTTAAATTTGGGCGAACAAAGTTTGGCATGTCATGAACAGTTTAAAAAATATCATGATTTTTTTAAACGTGTGAACATTTTGTTGAATGGTTCAAAGAATTTTTTAAATGCCAGGAATATTTTCATAAATGTATAAACATTTTATGAAAAATGCGTGAATATTTCTTTAAACCATGTGAACAATTTAGTAAACACACATCTGAAATTTTCAGTGATTTATTTTTCATAATATATATTTTTTAATCAAATGTCTAAAAATATAGAAAAGGAAAATAAAAATGGGAGGAAAAATAGAAATAACGCTTTGTTAGGCTAGCAAGGCCTCCTTTATCTCATCCCTTGGGCAATCTAGCCCATAGAAAACCCTTAGAACCAGCCCAAGTACAAGCCAAAACCCCTTTGCTTAAAAGAAAAGTAAGGCCCCGCCTTTCATTTGGAGCAAACTCTAATTAGGAGGGGGACAAACCCCTTGTTTTCCTCCCACCCTTTGCCACATGTCTCCTCCACTACACATCGGGATCCACGCGCCGTCACCCGCCTGTCACCATTCCTCCACTCACACCAGCCACAACCACTTAGATCTGGCCGGCGGAAGCTGATCCAACTCCTAGATCACGCCTGCTCGCCCAACCGACCAGCTATGTTAGGGCCCAAAACAGCCCGATCTTAGCCCTTAGAGTGAGTCTGGGGCCCACCGCCCCAAGCCGCGTCACCGCTCGAGATCCTCCTCGCCCCGATGTTGTATCACATCGCCGCCTTTCCACCTTGTCGAAGCGCTACCGAAGATTGTCGGTGATTCCTACAGCATCGTATTCCCTCTTTCTCCCCTCCCCTTCATTATGCATCTCTCTCTACCTCAAATCTCTCTGTCTGAAAACTCAGGCGCTTCCTCTGCCCTAGCTCGTGCGCAAGAGTTCTCATGTTCTGCCACCTCCCGAGCCGTTGACCCACGCGATATTTGGAAGTGCTGCCACTGTGTAACATCGCATGTTCACCGCCAGATACCCTTTGATCCTTCCTACCTATTTCTCGAGTTCCTTAGTTCTTCCTCCCTCCTCCTTGATCCGTCCATCAAAGTACAACTTTTTGAAGATACTCTTCTGGCGCATGTTACTATGGTTATCCTTTTTAGAGTGTGTAATTTGGTTAAATCCACCGCCGTTATTATAAGTATGTTCATTGCAATATGAATACATCAATCATTGTAGAATGTTCAGCATTTAGCATCTATTTAATAGAATAGATAACAAGCACCATGGAACACACTAGTAACAATTCTTTGATTGGACACATGGATTAGTTTGTAAAGGTTATACTTTTGCACACCAGTATTCCACAATGGATGTTGAATGTTATAATTCTTTATTTCCAACCGGTTGATATTTTTAGTTTAATATGCACGAAAGCATGGAATTTTTGTTGCATACACAAGTGTGTCACTTTAGTGCGTCCATAGATTTCAGGGTCAAATAGAAAAGAAAATTCTCTTTTAGTGTGTCTGTATAGATCCCCTCTATCAATTGTGAAATTTAGAATGTACAAGTGACATGACATGTCCCACATGTGAGATTGTTTTAAGGCACTCTCGGAACATATCTCAAGTCCTGGCTGCATAGAAGGAGCTCTTTCCCCTATGAGAGAAAATACATGTCCCTCTAGAACATACTTTTTTGTGCCTTGGATCCCACTTTTCCAAAAAAAAAATAAGCTTCTCATTTTTCTATTTTTAAATCATTCTGCATATAATTTTTTTGCACTTAGTACGCATTTGTGTTTTATCTACATTGTAGTTCAACCTGTCTTTCTTTCAGCCACGACAACTACCACTTTGTGTGTCTCAAGCTTATATTCTTGAAGTACTTTCCTTTGCTTGACTATATACATACTCTTTGACTATTTCAGAGAGAATCAGAACACTGTTGGACAAGCTTGAAGGGAGATACATATATGGAACTATTTAACATCCACTATTTCATTAGCCTAAGAAGGATAAAATAGCTGGTGCTACTTGGAAAGGGAGGTCCAAGTGGGATACAAAAGAAATTTGTCATGATACTGTTCAGATCAGTGACGATGACTTTCCTCCTATGAATACAGATGATCGCTGGTAAGATGGATATTTTCTCCCTAGCAAGGATCTCACTGATGATAATGGAAATCAATTCGGTTACTTTTCAAACCAAAATCAAGAAAGGCATTCTAATGCATCATTTGATAGGTGGCATGCTCCTAGAAGGCCGAAGAGGTGCATAATAATGATGACTGGGGTAAGTTAGCTTTGGAAAAGGTAACTCGTAACCAAGGTATGAGCAGAAATGCCGATGATAGAAGACATGGCAATGGATCGGGCACAACTATTAGCTATAGTCATTCCTCTAGGATGTCAGCTGGTCCACATGCATGGAGGCATCGGACTCACATTCCATCTCGAAGAGGTTTTTGGAACATGTCAAGTAGGTATGGCTGAACCACTAGTTGCTTCCCTTTTCTTGGTGTAGAAGACATGTAGTGGATAATTCCTTTTTTTTGTGTGCGGAAAATGAATAGTTTTTTACTGTGCATGTATTGGTTCTATGATTGTGTGTTCAATGTATGTTGTTAACTTTTGAGCTATTCTGGACATGAAACCTACTCCCTCCGTTTCATAATAGATGACTCAACTTTGTATAAAGTTGAGTCATCTATTTCGGAACGGAGGGAGTAGCTATTACTTAATTCCAAGTTAGTATTAATTATTATGTTGCATAAGTAAATAAAGCAAGGGCCTACACTTCTTCATTAGGTTTACATGTTAATCATCTCTATTTGTACACAAGCATCATATCATCTGAGAGCGGCGATGCAGCGGACGGGCTCGCATGCTCCTGGTATATGTGCCAATGGGACAAGGTCACGTGGTGACTGCAGTTATGGCTAATGAAGAATATCGACTGGTATACACCGAGGGAACAGTGCACAAATGGGCGTGGGCCCGTAGATTCTGCGTGACAGAGTTAGGGAGAGGGCTGACGGCGTTTGTCAGCTAAACGGAGAGCCCCCGGTTAGGATGGAGGGATGCATTGAAATTTGTAGCTTGCAGTGCATGACCTGGTTTTGGACAGGTTCCCGTTGCTGGCCGCTGTAGTACAGGAAAACAAGTAATTATATGTCTGTTATGAGCTAGCAACTTAGATTGTTTCACAACTAAAGTGAACACTACAACCAAAGCAGTAATATAACATGCTTACGGCTCAGCCACTTTGCATCACATCTTCAAAAACATTGTCCAGTGAGTTGGTGGATAAATGAATATCTCTCTGTTATGTTCATCTTTGAACACCCCAAATGCCTGCCCCTACCACATTCTGTTGGCTTTAGAATTTAAAACTTTTAAATATTTTCAACCAAAATTTAAATCAAGTTTTTTGCAAGTGAAATCAAGTTTCATTTTCAGATTCATATTGCTTGTGATGAGGGCTTGGAAATAAGATCCATTTTGAATATGTTTTGATGATTTTTTTAACCGCAAACAAAAAGTTAAGTTCCAATCATTGAACCTTAGTGTGAGCTGATAAAATTGTAGGTTTTAGAAACATGAACATCCAAATCTAAATCTTAGTGCAAGCGAACAATAAAATCGCAAGTTTTCATAAACAATGAACGTCTTAAACGTAAGTTTTAGATACTTAAAACTTGTGTTCCCTCGTGCAAAATCCAATAAATTTGCGGATTGCGAGACAACCAGGCGACCGTGTAGGGCTGGGCAGTTGCTCCCGCACATACGTGCCCCTACGAATTTTTTGATTGGTTTCCCTCAAGTTTTCCGTCGCTTGGAGTTGAATTGTCTATTAAAAAGCACTCTAATATTGAATTAAATTGAATGTGGAGGGAACACCATAATATTATTGTTTCTTTTCTTATCTTTTCCTGGTTTCTTTACATGGTATTTTCAAAAAATTAGCTAAAATACACATGGTTAAAATAAAAAATATTTACATACATCAAAGAAAGGTTCGCGGATATACAAAAAGTTCCTGTGTATTCGAAAAGTATTTTTATACATGTGTTGAAAATATTCATCATGTTAAAAAATCATTGCATATTTTAAAAAATCATCATGTATTTTAAAGTGCGTGAAAATGTTCATCGCATATTAAAAATATTCATCGAAATTTTTAAAATTGGTGCCTCATGTATTTTTCTAAAAAATCATTGTGGTTTTCAAAATTATCAATAGTGTAATAAAAAACCTCTTACCGTATATTGAAAATTGTTCATTTTGTATGAAAAATTATTCAACATGTAATTAAATATATTCGCCGTGTATTAAAAAAATGTGTTTGACATATCTTTAGAAAACATCGTTGGTAAAAAAATTCATTCTGCATTTTTAAAATGAATAATGTATCGTAATGTACTCGTGTATGTGTTTCTTTAATATAATACAGATGCAAGCGCTTATACATATATGCAAACACTCACTCGTGTATGTGTTGTAACTCGAAATTGTTTCGTCTTCCGACACATTTTCGTGCCAAGCATATGATAAAAGGCTATGTCCCAGCTAACTGCCCCATGCATATGTTTTGTTTGTCCAACAGTACATGCGATTGCTGTTTGACCGGGAGCGAGCGAAAACTACAGAAAGAGGCGAGCAAAAATAGTACGTTTTTCAAGCATGAATTGTTTTTTAAGTGCATGTTCAAACCTACTATCACAGGTTGTAACAGACTCCTACTTTGGTGGATTCAAATGTACTCAGGCCCCGGTGATGAAGATGAACACGGGATTGGAATTGCACGCTAGAAATGTTGGAGAAGCAATCCATTCGGCTGGCTAAAAAGAATGAGCGGTCAACGTGGGGTACTTTACCGCCGCGTGTAAACGTAGGCCTGTGGCACCCTGTGGGGTACTTTACAAAACCCCAACGCCGTCTTTCACGAAACGTCGTTAGTTAGCACGTGGGCCCAGTTGTGCCGTACACGATCGAAACAATCTGATTTACACACAACCTATACACCAGAAAATACGGAAGGTGGCCCATATCGCGAAGCCAACGAGTGCCCACCGATTCCGTGAGCAGGCGAGCTCGTCCGCTCCTATGTATTTCCGCATATCATCTTCTTTTCAATACACATTAGAAGAAAGAACTACATAACTTGTTTATTATTATTTCTATTCTACTAGCGGTGAACGTGCATCTATAATTCATTTTGATTTGCCAAATCATTTGTTAATTTAATCAATCTTTTGAACTTTTAGATTAATAGAAAATTAAATTGGATGTAAGATTGATTAGACTAATATATAAAAGTTAAATAGCGGCACCTTTTCATAGTCGAAAGGTTGATTAGAGTAATGTGGCCATATATTACCTTTTATGTGATCCCTAGTGAAAAAGTGAAATGTTATCTATAAAACTATTAGATTCTAGGACATGATGTACAAGATTGTAAAATAACACATGTTATTTCTATTGGACTAACATCACATTTGAGATGACAATATGAAGTCAGTTATTGGGTGAATATCTCGATCGGTCTACACAACTCCATGCGATGGTATGATCCAACTTGATGATATCAAAGGGGCCTTTTTGGCAAGGTAATTAAGTACCACTATTATGCTTTTGAGTGATATATTAACATGGGCCCACCAATGGTACAACGACTTTGTCTTGTTCCTGTGTTTAGATGCGGCCTTTTGTTTTGGTCTTTAAAAGCCATCAAGTAAGTTTTTCATTTAAAAAAATGTGAACATATTTTATTATGGGTGAACATTTTTTAAATTTCATTATGTTTTAACATTTCATAAACACGTGAATATTTTTTAAGTGTTCTGAACATTTTTAAATGGTTACAAATAGTCATATATATGCCATAATTGTTTTTATAATTTTTGTTAACAAAGTTTCCTTGGCACGAACATTTTAAAAATATCACATTTTTTTAAACGTGTGAACATTTCTCTTGATGCTGCAAATAATTTGATAAATTCATGAATATTTTTGTTGAATGGCTTAAATAATTTGTTAAATGCCAGGAATTTTTTAGTAAAAAGGTGTGAATTTTTCTTTAAAATGCTTGAATAATTTTGTAAATACACATGAACATTTTTCATGTTATTTATTTTTTATTAAAATTTCTAAATGTATTGAAAAAGCCAAGAAAAATGCGAGACAAATATAGACATAAGGCTATTTTATGTGAAACATAAGACACGAGTGAAATGAAAAGAAACAGAGAAACAACTAATAAGGCCTCTTTTCAGTCTCACCCCCAAGGCAATCTAGCCCACTAAAAAACATTCAAAACCAGCCCAGACACAGCCCCAAACCCATTTGTTATATAAGGAAAGGTCTGCCTTCCATTTGGAGAAACCCTAATTAGGAGGGAGACAAACCCCTTGTTTTCCTCCCACCACTTGTCTCCTCCATTACACATCGGGATCCATACTCAGCCACTAGCCCCTTCCTATAGCCGCACCAGCCACAACTACTTAGATCTGGCCATCGGTAGCTGATCGAATGCCTTACATCATAACGCCTGCTTGCCCATCCCACCAACTACGACAGGGCCCAGTGCATCCCTATCTCGGCCTCAGAGCATGTCTTGCGCCTACAGACCCAACCAGTGTCATCGCTCGAGATCCTCCTCGTTCCTTGGTTATTTTGCATCGTGATCTTTCCACGTCGTCAGCGTTGCCAAAGATTATCGGTTATTCCCGCGCCCCCGCATTCCCTCTTCCTCCCTCTCTCCTTCCTTTTGCATCTGTCTCTATGTTAAATCTCTCTGTCCAGAAACCCGGATGCTTGCTCTTCTCTAGATCGTGCGCATGAGCTCATGCATTGCGTCGCCTCCCAAGACATTGACCCGTGCAAGATACGGAGACACTTGCCCTCTATCGTCACATGCTTACCACTGGATGCCCTTTGATACTTCCTTTGCCTTCCCTAATTTTCCATAGTTCTTCCTCCTCCTCCTCCTTGATTCGTCCCTTCCAAGTATAATTTCCCGAAGGTACTCTTTTCGTGCATGATTTTATGGTTGTCCGTTTTAGATTGCACAATTTGGTCAAATCCACCACCCACATTACAAGTATTCCTATTGCAATATGAATGCTTCAGTTATCATAGAATGTTCAGTATTTAGCATCTATTTAATAGAATAAATAACAAGAGACATGGCACACACTTGTAAAATTCTTGGATTGGACAAATGGATTAAAATGTAAATGTTATACCTTTACACACTAGTATCACACTGATACGTCTCCTTCGATCTACTTTTCCAAAGTCTTTTGCCCTTGTTTTGGACTCTAACCTGCATGATTTGAATGGAAGTAACCCGGACTGGCGCTGTTTTCAGCAGAATTGCCATGGCGTTATTTTTGTGCAGCAATAAAAGTTCTAGGAATGACCTGAAACTTCACAGAGATGATTTTTGGAATTAATAAAAAATATTGGCGAAATAATCAACCGAAGGGGCCCACATCCTGGCCACAAGGGTGGGGGGTGCGCCCACCCCCCTAGGGCGTGCCCTCCGTCCTTGTGCCCCCCCTGGACCTCCACCGACCTCAACTCCAACTCCATATATTCACTTTCGGAGAGAAAAAAAATCAGAGAGAAGGATTCATAAAGTTTTACGATATGGAGCCGCCGCCAAGCCCTGTTCTTCCTCGGGAGGGCATATCTTGAGTCCGTTCTAGGCTCCGGAGAAGGGAGTCCGTTGCCATCGTCATCATCAACCATCCTCCATCACCAATTTCATGATACTCGCGTGAGAAATATCATCGTAGGCTTGCTGGACCGTGATGTGTTGGGTGAGATTTACCATGTAATTGAGTTAGTTTTGTTAGGGTTTGATCCCTAGTATCCACTATGTTCTCAGATTGATGTTGCTATGACTTTACTATGTGTAATGCTTGTCACTAGCGCCCGAGTGCCTTGATTTCAGATATGAACCTATTATGTTTTCATGAATATATTTGTGTTTTTGATCCTATCTTGTAAGTTATAGTCACCTACTACATGTTATGATCCGGCAACCCCAAAGTGACAATAGTCGGGACACTTCCCGGTGATGACCGTAGTTTGAGGAGTTCATGTATTCACTAAGTGCGAATGCTTTGGTCTGGTACTCTATTAAAAGGAGGCCTTAATATCCCTTAGTTTCCAATAGGACCCCGCTGCCACGGCAGGGTAGGACAAAGATGCCATGCAAGTTCTTTTCCATAAGCACATATGACTATATTCAGAATACATGCCTACATTATATTGATGAATTATAGCTAGTTCTGTGTCACCCTATGTTATAACTGTTGCATGATGAATGCCATCTGACATAATTATCCATCATTGATCCATTGCCTACGAGTCCGTTTCATAATGACCTTTGCTTCGTTACTTTTCCGTTGCCACTGTTACGATTGCTACAAAACTTCTACTGTTACTTCCGCTACTGTCACCGTTACTTCCATACTACTTTGCTACTAAATACTTTGCTGCAGATATTAAGTCTTTCAAGTGTGGTTGAATTGACAACTCAGCTGCTAATACTTGAGAATATTCTTTGGCTCCCCTTGTGTCGAATCAATAAATTTGGGTTGAATACTCTACCCTCGAAAACTGTTGCGATCCCCTACACTTGTGGATTATCACGCACTGCTGATGTTGAACATTTATAGTTATTTGTTTCCATGTTATAGATATTTTTAGCTTCATTTGCAAAAAATCATGTAATGTTTTGCTGCATAGACATGTATGTCACTTTAGTTCACCTATGGAGGTCGGGGGCAAATAGAAAAGAAAAATTCTCTTTCAGTGTGTCTATAAAGATATCCTGTATCATGTCTGAAATTTGGAATGTACATGTGACATTAAATTTCCCACATGTGAGATAGTTTTAAGACACTCTCAAAACTTATCTCATGTCCTGGCTTCATAGAAGGAGCTCTTCCGCTATTAGTGAAAATACATGCCCCTCTAGAACATGTTTTTTTTTCGTGCCTTGGATCCTACTTTGTGATACAACTTTTTGGGCAAGTTAATTTTTTTGCTTTTTGACTCATTATGCATATCTAAATCTTTTGCACATAGTATGCATGTGTGCTTTATATGCATTGTAGTTCAACCTATCTTTCTTTCAGTCACAACAACTATCACTTTGTATGTCCCAAGCTTATTTTTTTTGAAGTGATGTCTTTTGCTTCACAGTATACACATTCTTTGACTATTTCAGAGAGAATCAGAACATTATTGGATAAGCTGGAAGGGAGACACATATGTGAGACTATTTAACATCCACTATCATTAGCCTAAAAAGGATTAAATGGCTGGTGTTGCTAGGGAAGGGAGGTCCAGGTGGGATAGAAAAGAAATTTCTCATGATATTGTTGAGATCATTCAAGATCACTCTCCTCCTATGAATACAAATGATCACCATTAAGGTGGAGATTTGCTCCCTATTAAGGATCTCATTGATGATAATGGAAATCAACTTGATGATTCTACAAACCTAAAACCTAATGTGTTCACGCACCAAGGCGGTACTGAGTGTGACCAGCAACACGTGGATAGGTTAAATAAAGATATCAAGGAAAGACATTCTAATGCGTCATCTGATAGGTGGCATGATCCTAGAAGGCTGAGAAGGTGCATAATAATGATGACTGGGGTAAGTTAGCTTTGAAAAAGGCAACTCTAACCAAGTATGAGCATAAATGGCAAAGACAGAAGACGTGGCGATGGATGGGGCACAAATGTTTACCGTGGTCATTCTTCTAGCAGGTCATATGGTCTAGATGCATGGATGCAGCGCACTTGCAGTACATCTTCAAGAGGTTTTCTGGTCTAGATGCATGAACCACTAGTTATTTCCCTTTATTGGTGTTGAAGACATGTAGTAGATAATTCCATTTTTTTTGATGAAAATGATCGGTTTTTTACTATGCATTTATCGGTACTATGATTGTGTGTTCCGTGTATGTTTTTTGAAAATTAACTTTTGAGCTATTCAGGACTTGAAACATAGCTATTACTGAATCCAAGATATAATTAATGATTATGATGCGTAAGTAAATATATCTAGGGCCTACACTTCTTCATTAAGTTTACATGTTGATCATCTCTATTTGTACACAAGCACCATATCATCTTCTTTTCAGTACAAATAAGAAGAAAGAACTACATAAGTTGTTTATTATCATTATTTGTATTCTACTGCCAGTGAACATCTATAATTCATTTTTATTTTCTAGATGATTTGTTAATTTAAGATATCCTTTGAACTTTTAGGTCAAGAGAAACTTAAATTGGATGTAAGATAGTGGAGATAATCAATATATAAGAGTTAAATAGTGGCACTTTTTGATAGTTGAAAGGTTGATTAGAGTAATGTTGCCATATATTACCTTTATATGACGCTTAGTGAAAAAGTGAAATTATCTATAATAACTATTAAATTCTAGGGCTTGATGTACAAGATTGTACAATAACACATGTTACTTCTAGTAGCCTAACATCCCGTTTGAGATGACGATATAAGTCAGTTATTGGATGAATACCTCGTTCTGTCTATACAACACTATGCGATGGTATGATTCAACATGATATCAAGGGGGGCCTTTTAATAAGGTAATTAAGTACAATTATTATGCTTCCGAGTTATATATTGATGCGGGCCCACCAATGGTCCATCGACTTCGTATTGTTCCTGTGTTTAGGGCGGCCTTTTGTTGTGGTCTTTGAAAGCCATAAAGTGAGTTTTTCATGAACATTTTTGAAAATGTCATGAACATATTTTAAGATGGGTGAGCATTTTTAAATTTCATTGTGTTTTAAAATTTTATAAACATGTGAATATTTTGTAAGTGTTTTGAACATTTTTAAATGGCGAAAAGCACTTTATATATGTCATAAACATTTTACAATTTGCATGCTCAAGGTTTGGCATGGCATGAACATTCTAAAAAATATCATGATTTTTTTAACGTGCGAACATTTCTCTTGAATGGTGCAAATAATTCATAAAATTTCATGAACATTTTTTGAATGGTTCAAATAATTTTTTAAATGTCATGAGCATTTTCATAAATATATAAACATTTTATTATCAAGGTGTGAATATTCTTTAAGCCGCGTAAACAGTTTTGTAAATAAACAACAGACATTTTTAGTGTGTTTAAAAAAATATTTAATACCTTTATAAAATATAGCAAAAGCAAAGAAAAATGTGAGGAAAATATATAAATAAAGCTTTGTGATGAGAAACATAAGGCACACGTGAAAAGAAAGAAACAGATAAATTGATAACAAGGCCTCTTTTTTGTCTCACCCCTTGGCAATTTAGCCCACTGTAAACCCTCCAAAATGAGCCCAAATAGAACAAAAATTCCTTTGCTGTATATAGAAGGCTCAACCTTCCATTCGGAGAAAACCCTAATTATGAGGGGGCAAACCCCTAGTTTCCCTCTGACCCCACCGCCACTTGTCTCCTCCACTACACATCGTTATCCGCCTGCTGCCGCTAGCCCGTCGCCCTTCATCCAGCCGCACCAGCCATGACCATTTTGATCTGGCCGTCGGGAGCTATTGCAACGCCTTAGATAGAAGCGCCTGCTCGCCCAACCCACAAGCTTCGCTAGGGCACGAAGCAGCCTGATTCCAACACTCAAAGCCAATCTCGCGCCGGCCGACCCGAGCTGTGTCACCACCCTTGATCCTCCTCGCCTTGCGGTTGTTTCGCATCACCGCCTTTCCACCTCATCAGAGCACCAACGAAGATTGTGGGTTATTCCCGCGCCATTGCATTACCGCTTGCTCTCCGCTGTCCTTACGCATCTCTCTTTATCTGAGATCTTTGTGTCAAGAAACCCGGGCGCTCGCTCTGCACTAGCTTGTGCGCATGAGCTCATGCGTCACGCCGCCTCCTAAGTCACTGACACGCGCGAGATTCAAAAGCGCCGCTGCCCTTCTAACAATGCTTGTTCACTGCTGGATGCCCTTTGATCCTTCCTTCCTCCTCCTTGATACATCCCTTGAAAGTATAATTTCCTAAAGGCACTCTTCTAGTTTATATTATTATGGTTATCCTTTTTAGATTGCATAATTTTTTCGAATTCACCACAGGTATTATAAAAAAAAATCTATTTTACTACCCTGAACAAAGTCGGTGGTTCACATTACCCCCTGACTTTTTCGGTTCCTACACCCCAAAAAAAAAAACAATCCCATAACAGACACCCCTAGCTGGTTTGCCCAGAATGGATACTCACGCGGACATGGTCAAGGGTGGTATTTGTCCTGCGGGTCGGTACCACTCGTCGGTTTTTTTAAATCTAAGAATTAAAGAAAAGAAGTATTGTACCTGGGCGTTACCTGTTGTAATTTTCGGCCCAGACAAACCCATTGAGGGGCAGGGTCATCTACAACCCCTCTCTAGGAGCATGCTGCATGCTGCGCGTTTGTGCTTCGACGGACACCTCCTGCTTCACGCTGCCCTACGCGTCCCCTAGCATATCTTCACGCCATAGAGACGTGCATGGCCTCCTCTACATCTTCCCTCTTTTGCAGCTCCCTCTCCCCTTCTCTAGCTCTCTCAAGAGCGTCTCGGAGAGAAAACTTTCCCGCCACCCTCTGTCCTCGCGGCCACCCTTTGCCACACGAACAAATCTAGGAGCTCCGCCTAGATGCCTTGAACATCTCCATACAAGAACTCGAGCTCAGGCACACTGCATCGTGCTAACCACTATCATCTTCCTCGTCGGAATCCGAAGATCGCCGATGTCGATTCAAGCACTTTAGAGCCTTCCTGAGCCAGAAAAGATGCCATGCGAGTTCGCTATGACATCATGTGCATTTACCCTCTTTCACCTTCGTTGATTTCATCCTCCTACTAAGGTAGCTGCCATGATTGAAGCCGCTGTCCGCCATTGCCGAAGAGCTCATTGCTACCAAGCTCTCCTAGGCACCTCGCGCTGTCCAGCAAGCTCTTGCTGCCCCATACTTGCCACCCCGCTACTCATCTTGCCCGTCTGCATGGTCCTTCACAGCTGCCCGCATGCACCCAAGCACCGCCGCCACTAGCACCAGCCACCCTGGCTCCCGCCCGCTCAACCAGCTGATGCGCCTCAACGCGCTGGTCACCCAGAGCCCTCGCGCGCATCCAGCTTTCGTAGGAACTAGTAGTGTGACCCGCGCATTTGCGCGGCTAGAGTTCTATTTATAACTTCTATATTTAGCCAATACTTTGAAACTGTATATTATTGAATCTTTCTTAGCTGTACATGAAGAATTTATTTTCATGGTTTGCCACGATTCAGTAAGGCTCATTTTTTGGTAATGAGTTATATATAAAGATATTTTGTAAATTACAATTCAAAACTATGTCTTGATAATGCTCAATGATACGACATATGCATTAGAAACACCTTTATGTGATCACATTTTTAAGAATGCACATGTAAATTATTAAACTATTGTACCTCTAAGCTTTGGAGAAATATTGTAGCATGGTCGTGCCACAATTATTTCCCCAATTTCATCTCCTTAATTCATATCACTAGTCGTCAACCCATGCTGCTGCACGGGCTAGTAATTCTTGAAAATTTATATAGTATACCTAAAAAGTTTAAGTAATTATTTACTTTAAATCCCTTACAAATTAGAAGTACGGAATTTTTAAAATTATTTTTACTACTTATTTTTCATGGCATATAAATATTATATTTCCATACACCCTACACTTAAAACATAGTGGATAAGCATATACTACCTTTGAATTTTTTGTATTGATATTTGAGCCACACTAAAATTTGGTCACACCATTATATATATTTAACGTCTCCTAAATTTAACAATTGCTAAATGCATATGAAGATGTCCTATGTTTTTAACATAGAGAACATCATCCATCTGTGATGTACGTTGTGTTCAAAAAATAATAATCTGTGATGTACGTATATTCTTTTATTAGTGGAATATTGTACATATATGTGTACCTAGCTGTGTTATGCATATGCATGTGTGTGTAGCTTCATTGCTACGTTTCCAAATTAAAAACTTTAACTTGTTAGCTGATTTTAATTTGCACGTTTCCTTTGTTTGAGGGAGCTGCACGTTTACTTCCTCCCTTTTTGACATCAAATATTTCCTTCAAAGCGTAATACTAATGGATTCTTGGGGTGGATTGGATCTGACATTTAAAAGCACGTTTAAATCCAAGCGTGATACATATGGACTCTTGGAGAGTCTCCTTTTCTTGTTTAATTCTACGGAAATGTTAACGCCCACACGTGTGGGCGTTTGCATCTCGCCCACACGCGTGGATCCGTGTCCGTTCGTGAGCGCACGAATCTTGGCATGTTTCCAGTGCCACGTAGGACTGGCCTGGTGTGTGGGCGTTTACCCGATCGCCCACACGGCCGTTTCACCACACGGGAGGGCTGATGTGTGGGCGTTCAGCAGTTCGCCCACACGCCACTTTCCACGCATGCATAAGGGCTAGTGTGTGGGCATTTGCCATCTCGCCCACACGCCCGTCTCCTCTCCCACACCCAAGCTGCTAGTTGCCATATGTTTTGCAGCGCACGTGGCAACTGCCCTAGTGTGCTTTATAAGCAGGTGGCAACTCTCTTTTTACCCGAGTTGTCATGTATTTTGCAGGGTACACGGCAACTACCTAATGTGCACGTAAGCAGATGGCAACTCTCTCTTTACCGAGTTGCCATATGTTTTTGCATGGTACATGGCAACTGCCCTAACGTGCACGTAAGCAGATGGCAACTCTTCCTTTTTACATGACAACTGCCCTAGCATGCTTGTGAGCACATGGCAGCTCTCTCAACTACCTAGTGTTAGTATGTGGCAACTCCTAAAATTTTGAAATCATGGCAACTACAGTAGACCAGACCATACATGGCAACTGCAATTGAGCAACCATGGCAACTGCAGTTGTCCGACATGGCAACCGTAGTTCAGCGACATGGCAACTGCAGTTGAACGAATATGGACGAGGGTCTGGACCATGGCAACTGCGGGCACGCGGTGACTGTCACGCGTGGCATGCGGGTCCACGAGGTACGAGGCCTGACACACGGGGCGTGTGGGCGTTATCTACTTCGCCCACACGCACGCGTGTGAGACGGACCGGGAGGGGGAAAAGGAGGTGTGTGGGCATTAGTTGTTTTGCCCACACGTAGGTGTGTGGGTTGTTCCTCTTATACACCACACAAAATGTGTGGCAGTCTTTCTAACACCCACACGTGTGGCACTTATTAGCGTCCTAATTCTAAGCGCAGTATATAAGGCTTCTATTTGATGGACAATCAGCCAGATCGTGGATTCATTCCCCTTTTCTTGTTGAAGTCTTTTTTTGAGGGATTTTTGTTGGAGTTTTTAACATGGGCTTTTCTTCTTAATTTGTTTGAACGTATGGAACCTTTCCTTTTTTTTCTGACGTGAGACTTTCCTTCTTTTTACGTGAGGATTTCCTTCTTAATTTGTGTGAACGGATGGAGCCTTTCCTTTCTTCTGACGTGAGACTTCGCTTCTTATAACGTGAGGCTTTCCTTGTTCTAATTTTTTTTGACATGAGGCTTTCCTTGTTTTATTTGTTTGAATGTATGGAACCTTTCCTTTTTTTTTCTGACGTGAGACTTTCCTTCTTTTTACGTGAGGATTTCCTTCTTAATTTGTGTGAACGGATGGAGCCTTTCCTTTCTTCTGACGTGAGACTTCGCTTATTATAACGTGAGGCTTTCCTTGTTCTAATTTTTTTTTGACATGAGGCTTTCCTTGTTTTATTTTAACTAACGTTAGTCGTGTCAGATGCATTTTTTTATAACACGGAATCATTGGCGTTATGTAAGTTTTCCTTTTATCCTGATCGTAAATTTTTCAATCTAACGGTTCAATTAATTTTGATGATGTGGATTAATGAGAATTTATATAGTATATCTAAAAAGTTTAAGTAATTATTTACTTTAAATCCCTTACAAATTAGAAGTACCAAATTTTTAAAATTATTTTTACTACTTATTTTCATGGCATATAAATATTATATTTCCATACACCCTACACTTAAAACATAGTGGATAAGCATATACTACCTTTGAATTTTTTGTATTGATATTTGAGCCACACTAAAATTTGGCCACACCATTATATATATTTAACGTCTCCTAAATTTAACAATTGCTAAATGCATATGAGGATGTCCTATGTTTTTAACATAGAGAACATCATCCATCTGTGATGTACGTTGTGTTCAAAAATAATAATCTGTGATGTACGTATATTCTTTTATTAGTGGAATATTGTACATATATGTGTACCTAGCTGTGTTATGCATATGCATGTGTGTGTAGCTTCATTGCTACGTTTCCAAATTAAAAACTTTAACTTGTTAGCTGATTTTAGTTTGCACGTTTCCTTTGTTTGAGGGAGCTGTACG
Organism: Aegilops bicornis; assembly: GCA_021605145.1. Taxonomy (NCBI): domain Eukaryota; kingdom Viridiplantae; phylum Streptophyta; class Magnoliopsida; order Poales; family Poaceae; genus Aegilops; species Aegilops bicornis. The sequence goes on from CM038670.1 coordinate 824,963,819, forward strand.
TTTACTTCCTCCCTTTTTGACATCAAATATTTCCTCCAATTAGTTTTCCTTTTATCCTGATCGTAAATTTTTCAATCTAACGGTTCAATTAATTTTGATGATGTGGATTAATGAGAGATCATGAATGGTGCTTCCAATTAGTAAATATAAGATATAAGATATAAGATATAAGATATAAGATGTTACTATCAATCCAGACAATGAGTTCTTTACCATGCATGTAAAAACACAAATAGTTCAAGCAGTGCCCAGACAATACTTTGCAAGCATATCATAACAAAATATTCTTCTCTGGAAGGTCCCCTAAATAAAAAAATTTGCGGGTGAAAAAAAATCATAATTCTTTGAATCCTTGTGATCTATTTCTATGAATCAACCACAGCCCCAGCCCTTCAGGCCATGCTTTTGGACTGGTGTCCGCCTACTCATTCATATTCTTGGACTGGCTAAATTGTTTATTATGGTATAAATGCATCGTACATGTACTGGCGAGTTTGCTTTATATATATTTTGTTGGAAACATCTACCAACATATTCACACAAAGCTATTGTATTTTTGTCGATACTCCTCATCGGTATTATATATATATATATATATATATATATATATATATATATATATATATATATACGCCTGAATATTTACATAATCAAAAAACATGATGGTTGCAATAAATCACAATAGCCAATAGGTAGGTATTAATATACCCTCCTTGCTGGTGATATATGTATTATTCCGGAAATCCAATTTGTCTCCCGGGAGCAAGTGTTCCTACATGCGGAAAATAATTTTTGAAATGTCAAAAAAATCCAACAAATTATTTATGTATTTATAGTCACATCCGAATGTTACCTGCAAAGTTTTAGGCAAAAAGGTTAAACATTTTGGCCTGTACAAAAAAACAAATTTGAACACAAAATGTAATCGTAAATTTTTTTTCACCGATGAAACACTATTGCTCCGTTTCGTGTGAAAATTGTCAAGCATGTTGGCGACACTAACATGAACATCCACAAAAATATTAGGACTTTTTTGAAAACATTTTACCAGTTTTTTTGTGGTACTGTTTATCTGGGAGCAAATGCTCCCGGAAGCCAAAATGCCCCTCCTGTTTTATTCCTTGTATTATTTTGGAGAAACCTTTAAGAAAGCACAAAGATTAAGTATATTAAAATTTATGGGATTCCACTTTAGGATACTCTCCTCGTCCGTATTTTATCATCACATCCGGTTACAAAGATAAAAACATGATGGTTGCATTACAACCACAATCATCAATAGGTAGGCATTAACATACTCCTTGCTGGTGATATATTTTTATTCCATGTATTGTTTTGGAGAAATCTTTAAAAAGCACAAAGGTGCTAAATAAACTGTTTTAAAGATCATGATATATTAAAATTTATGGGATTCCACTTTAAGGTACTCTCCTTGTCATCACATCTGGTAATAAAGATAGTGAAAGATGGTGCACGGCCAGACTGAATTAGAAAGATGGGAACACAGAGTCAAGTAAGCTGCTGACATTTCTCTAAAGAAATAGTAAGGTCTGCCATCATATACAATGTCATCCTCTATTGGTGTTGGGAATCCTATCTTGCTGCCATAGCTTGTGATATTAACACTCCTTTCTGCAGTAGTTTGCAAGACGCATATGTGCTTTTTTTCTCATGATTTTCAGGAGCATTTTATCTTAAAAGCTCCAAATGTTTGCACGTATTTAATATGACATGTATAGATACCTGCTTATACATGACCTAGTTGACCTTGGTACTGATCATTGTCCTGGGTAATATCGGAGTCTAAGAAATATGGACGACGTATTTGTTCTACTTGGGCCAACCTCTCTCGCCAAAGTGCTAGACATGTAGATAATAAAAAATCAGTGCTAGGGAATAGCAAGAGAGAGGGGTATAAATTAAACAATACACGCGCCTATCATGAATGATATTTCACGTATCTAAATATAATCCTATTCATGCCAATAAAATAAGTGATACCTATAGGTATTCTTTTATGATGGTGTATGTCAAGACATAGTTAGTTAAGTAAGTTAAAAATTTATAGGCTTGTCAAGACACAGTCAAGACATGATATATACACAGATATTTGTTTCACAAAGCTAATGTTGAGATGTTGAAAATTTATATAGACTATGTTGTATTTTACAGAAATAGGTGTGTTAAAAAATATACATATTATGTTCCAGTACGTACCTAGATATTCGAAAAAAATAAAAGTAGCTACCTAGCTAGCCGTGGCTGTGATCGATCATGTCTCTGGTGGTTGCAAGGCAAGTCTTCTATACATCTTATATAATCTCATGAAAAGTACGTACCTAGCTAGCTCTTCCTTTGATCGATCTTGGCGTCAGCGTCGTCGGTGGCGGCGGCCGCGTGCATGAGTACGGTGGCGGTATCCACATGCGAGAGGTAACTCTGAAGCGCTGTGCAACCCGAGGCTGCCGATGTGCATGAGTACAATGAAGAAAACATGGCTGTGCCTGTGTCTATGCTGGTGCCCGAGGACATATATGGGAGTTGCGAGGCTGCGTACTTCGACGATGGCCGGCAAGGAGATATGGATTGGGAGTACGTGAACATATTTTTGATCTTTGTTTTTGTTATTTGTCATGCTTGAGTTGACCTTTTGTTAGATTCGAGGTAAGGAAAACTAATCTTGAGCATCTACGGGATTTGTTTTGGGCTTTGCCGGCCAATCACGAATCTGTTTTTACTTCTTTGCTGTTATTTCCCATGGAAGACTCCGTGTATGTTTTTCCTTCCTTTGCTTCGAAGTTCCGAGTATGTATGGCCTTGCGAGGCCGGTCGCCGGTCGTTTTTTTAAAACAAAGCCGGTTGTACTTATTCACTTTTGGTTATGCTTGAAAAAATATTTTTGTACGTGACATGTTCAATTTGTTCTATCTAACATTATTAGTATGTAACGCTTATATCTTTAATCTCGGCCCTTGATATCTAAAATTAATGGTAAAGATAATTTAATCTGTGTGGATGAACATAATGACTTGTTTGCCTCTTGTCTTAAATAATTATATAATAGATAGATTGGCCGGCCTGCAATGCCCGCCGTGCTCCGGTTAGCCACCTGCTAAACCTACCATTAGCACTTAATTAATCCACCCCTAAGTCACTTCCAAGCTGGTCCCACTACCTAATTATACACAGTACTAATTTCTTGTTTTGGTTAAGTTAATCCTCGTGGCCCCACTCGCAGGTCAAAACAACCAATGACCGGCACCACATTAGCTACAAGTCGAGACAAACCACGTAGGGTTTTTTTTGTCCGGTATGGGTATGTCTAGGGGGTGAAGAGAGCAGAAAAATATAACAGGGGTAATGTAAACCGCTGACTTTATTCAGGTAGTAAAATGGACTTTTTTTCTTTTTATTATAAGTATTCGTCTTGCAATATGAATAGTTTAGTGTTTTTAGAATGGTTAGTATGTAGACACTAGTAGAAAAAGGGCCTATAGTCCCGGTTCATAAGGGCCTTTAGTCCCGGTTCGTGAACCGGGACTAAAGGGTCGGTACTAATACCCTCACCCTTTAGTCCTGGTTCTATCCAGAACCGGGACAGATGAACCTCCACGTGGCCTGTCCGGCTGAGCCAGGCGGGAGGGCCTTTGGTCGGTTGGTGGCACCAACCGGGACCAATCAAACATCCACGCGTCGGCGTTCTTTGGCTCTGGTTTTTGTTTTTTTAAGAGGGGGTTTGGGGGTTTTGGGGGTTAATTTAGGTGTTTCATATATTGTGCTACAGCTAGCTAATTAATAGAGAAAAGTGTCCTTTCTTTTGTCCGTGCTTGGTCGACGCTTCGTACTATACATACGTATAGAGAGGACTAACTAGACATGCTAGCTAGCTAGTAATTAAGCAAACAGAAGATCGTCATGAACATATATATGCATACAGAGAGAAGTGATATCGACCACCTCTCCTTCTCCGAGATTGGTCGAACAACAAGTTCTCGTATATCTATCCGACACTACCGCTACATATATACAATAATTATCTTTTACAATACGGACGCGTGGTCCACATAGTATTCCCGTCTTCAGCGATCACATAGTCAAGAATGAATGCCGCCAATTCTTCTTGAATTGCTACATGCGATCTGGTGCTAGGAGTTCATCCCGCTGCGAAACATCTAATTTTAAGAAAGGGGTCAATACATATATATATATATATATATATATATATATATATATATATATATATATATATATATATATATATATATATGAATGAATGAAACTCAACACAAATGATGGTAATAAAATAAAATTGTGAATATTTTTATTTACGCACTTCAAATTGTTTGTCGGAGTAGCCCCTCTCACAGGTCGTGTGGCGGATGGACTGCATAAGCGTAGTATCCACAGAAATCATTCCCTTGTTCCTGCCACAACCACTTTACAAAGCAGAGGTCAATCTAACTGATAATTATATATAGCAAGCACATGCTAAATGATATTGATGAAACTAGCGCTTGAATCACTAGGAGATCTTGGCGTGGAATATGCTACTATATAGTACTTACTTTCGGTGTCTAAATTGCAGCTTCTTGGTAGTCCCGGAGCTTTTTGGTGAATTTTCCCAAGCCCTGCCATACAAAGAAAACAATTACTTGATATCAGAAATGAACAAAGTTGCTGATATGGTGGATAATGATCGATTTAACTTACTTCTCGAGCATTCCCGTCATGTCCGCATACTCCTTGGGATCTTTTAAGCTTGGAGTCAAAGACAGTTACTACTCCTTCCCAAGCTTAATCTCTAGGAGAATATAGTGGTAGCTGCGCACACATGCATAACTCATCAATATTACATTACTATAACCTGGACTAATAAGGAAACCGAATATGCCACAAGACAGTAACACTCACTTGAAGTTGTAAGGAAAGAGTATTATATCTTTGTGTTCATTTATTACCAACGATTGTAGCAAGTTGGCCTCGGTATCTTTGGCACGAAATTCAACCTCAGTTGCATCTATGAGATATGTGTTAATGAACCCAATATCACCCACTTGTCTTTTCTTCAATTCGGCGATCTTCAATCTGCATAATATAGTGAGGATATTTATAAATACATGCAATGAAAGGGCTGAGTTATATAGAGATACTTAATGACAGAAGTAGTACTACTTACAGACAGTAGCAGTTGACCGTTGCTTTATCGAGGGCCAATTGATTGAAAAACTGATAGAACTCCTCAAATGGAATAGGCAACAGTTCAATTCCAAGAAGGTCATGCTCCTTTTTAACTCTCACATACAAAGTACTCCTCCCCTTAGACTCTTTGCAGGTTTTCATGTACCAATCATGCAACCTTCGCATCATCGTTGTTAGAGAGCTTTCATCTTTGACGAGAGGCTTCCGTACTCGTATCTTTGTATCTGCACCTCCAAGAAATCAAATTGTACATCGTCGGGCAAGTAATCTTCAGGATTGCCATAACGGGCACCATCCTCGGATCGGCGATGTCGCTAGCGAGCACCTTGAGCGGGGCACGATTCGCCCGGCTTGTTCGCCGAGCTGGGCAATTTGTTTCCCAACTCGTCGTTCTTTCATCCTTTGATCACTGACAGTACTTCCCAATCTCTCCGCTTCGACAAATGCCTTTCCAATAATGCGCTCATAGTTGCCTTTCGGCGGAGACTTGGGTGGTTTTGTCAGGGCAGCCAGAGTGCGCTTCGCTTTGACGGATCTACCTTCTCCTCCGGAGGTGGATGTCTCTTTGCTTTCAACCCTTGAAACCAGTCATCCACTTGATGCGCGATCTTCGCGTTTTCCTCCTCGCTACTCTCGTGCGGTAACTTCTGGAGTCTTGAGAGAAGGACCGAATCAGTATCTCCTCCGCCTTTGGCTGTCTTGCTAGACGCGGCAGAGCAGAGGGAGGCGGATGTCTTCTTTCCTTGCTTACGAGGCGGAGGAGAAGGACTACGACGGCCGGAGCAGCCGGAGCGGCGGGTCTCTTCCGCCTTGCCGACGAGGCGGAGAAGGAGGAGGCTGGCTGCCGACGCGCGGTGCAGGCGGAGAAGGAGACGGAGTGCCGCCACGCACGGAGAAGGAGCCGGCCGAGTGCCTGATCGTCACTCGCCCGGAGGAGGAGGCGGTGGAGGAGGCGGAGTGCCCTGACTTCGCGGAGGAGGAGGAGGAGGCGGTGGAGGAGGCGGAGTGCCTGACTTCGCCGGAGGAGGAGGAGGAGGCGGAGGCGTCCAGTTCGGAAGGTTGATGAGATCCTTCCGCCATAGGCATGGAGTCTTGAGCGAGAACCCAGCCGATACTCCCCTTCACCGGTAGGGTGGTCAAGCCGGAGCTCCTCAAATCCCTCCGTTATTTCGCCGACCATCACCTTAGCATATCCTTCCGGAATCGGCGGCGGTGAAAAGTTGAGTCGGGTTTAGTGGGATAAGCAGAGCCAACAGCCGCCTTGACCTTTAAATTGCTCCATTGCGCCATAAGGTGGCAACTTTCAGCATCCGTGATAGCATCCACGGGATAGCTGGCGAGCCGTCAAGGCATGCTTGCTCTGGCTGAAGCAGCTTCGGTGGAAGCCACGCTGCTTCTCGGCTGAGATGGATGGGTAACCGGGAAGCTCCGGCAGGTCGTTTGTTGTGATCGGCTGCTTCTCGTTCCTCTTCTCGTTCCTCTAGCCCCATTACCCTTTTTGCAGCGCTGCATTAGGCTCTGCTCCGGTTTCTTCCTCCTCTCATGGGTTTTGTAACCCCTGCGTCCGAAATCCAGCCTTCCACGAAAGGGAGCTGGCGTGCCTCGTGTCCGTCCGGGGTGCTCGAGATTCTCGAGGGCCATTGTGAGCTCGTCCTTCTCCTGTGGAACGAACTTCCCTTGCTGCGCTGCTTCGATATAATGCTTAAGCCTCTTGACTGGTATGTCCAATTGTTCGTCCGTCCAAATGCACTTCCCGTTATAGGGTCCAAGGATCCGCGGCCCGAAGAACCAAGTCCGCAACGGTCTGGCGATTCATTGTCTCGGGTTCGATCCCTTTATCAAGCAGATCATTCTCAGCCTTGGACCACTTAGGCGGGCTATGAGGTAGCCACGACCCGTGCGATGATGAAGCTTCTTCTTCGCAGCATTTCTCTTGTTTGTCGCTGACATCTTTTTACTCTTTTCCGATGTCTTGTAGGCCATAAATGCGGGCCAATCATCTCTGATCTTCTCATATTTGCCCGTGAATTCTGGTGTCTCATTATTTTCGACATACGTATTGAGGTCTTTCTTCCAATTCCTGAATAGTTCTGCCATCTTCTTAAGAGCAAAAGACTTGATCAATGGCTCTATTACTGGCTTCTCGGATCATCCTCTGGCGGTAGGGTAAAATTTGACTTCAGCTCGGTCAAAGATCATTTTACGCATATCATTGATGAAGACACCTCGTGGTCTTCGTTCTTAGGCTTATACCATTGGTGGATGCTGATCGGGATCTTGTCCTTAACGAGAACCCGCACCGAGCAACAAATGCCTTCTTTGTCGGTAGGGTTCAATCGGTTGGCCGTCGCGCGATTTGTATGATCTCAAACTTTTCATCCGAGCTCAACTTTTTCTTCGGGCCTCGTCTCTTTACCGAAGTTGTGCTCGATCCGGAGGGCTAAAAAAAAAACAAAGGCCAGCGTTAATTAATATTTGTACATATATATACCAAAACAAAGGCGAGAGCTAGTCAAGACAGGCTTAACTAATATATATACCTGGCGGACTCGGTTTAGTGATCACCGAGCCGTCCTCACGGTCTACTTCTTGCACCGGCATTGGGTCATCGGAGCCATGTAAATCATAGCCAGCTGCTTCTTCACCCTCTCCTTCCGGACCATCGTTATCGGCGTTGAGATACATCATCGAGGAGATGGCATCACTTCCGTAATGCGATTATGTCCCTCAACAACGCTTCTTGTGCTTCGTCTCGGGGGTGTCCATAGTTTCTACAAATATTTACAACATGGCAATTATTATTCAAACATGACAGATATGGATATATTAGTGCCAACATAGAACTAGCTAGCTAATCACAATAAGGAATCATATTAGTGGCCTCGGCGCTGCTTCTCTAGGGTTTGGGGTGGCCTCGACAACGCTTCAAGGGTTAGGGGTGGCCTCGAGAACGCTTCAAGCTAGGAGGGAGTGCGTAATACCCCCCCACGTGTTGAAGCTATCGGGAGGGGTCGGCGTTGAACAGTACATCTATGTCCCACAAGTAGGGTAGAGGGTCGTGGATCGCCCGGCGGTCGAGGGTCAAGGGTCGAAGATCGCCGAGGGTCGGGAGGTTGCCTAGTGTCAAAGGATTCAACAAAACCATGTCTTCATCATTAAGTAATAGGTGCATGATGGTGAAGCTCTCCAAAGTTGTTTTGGAGCGGAGTCCCAGATAGGATAATTCGCTTTTGGTACAAAGTTCAGCAAAAGGCAAATTATCCTATCCGGGACTCCATTCGAACAACTTTGGAGGACTTCACCATCATGCCATGGTTACTTCCGGCTAATGATGAAGCGATAATTCTTCAATACTTTGACACTATAAATTTCTATCGGAAAAGGAAGAAAAGAGGAAGAAGGAAGAAGAAGGAAGAAGAAGAAAAAAAGAAGAAAAAAAAAGAGGAGAAGAAGAAAAGAATAGAGGAGAAGAAGAAAAAATAGAAAATCTTCTTCTCCCCTTCTATTTCTTCTTTTTCCTCTCATTCTTTTTCTTCTTCTTCTTCCTTCTTCCTTCGGATCCTAGAACCCTCGAACCCTACAACCCTCGAACCCTAGAACCCTCGAACCCTCGACCCTAGAACCCTCGAACCCTCAAACCCTTGTGTATCGAAACCTCGACCGGCCTCGACGACCCTCGACCGGCCTCGACGACCCTCGACCCCTTTGTGACCCTCTCGACCCTCTAGCCTAGTTCCCGACCGTTGACCCCTCAGCGATCCTCGACACCCTCGTTCCCGATAAAAAGAAGAAGAAGAAGAAGAAGAAGAAGAAGAAGAAGAAGAAGAAGAAGAAGAAGAAGAAGAAGACGTGGGCGACGACGAGGCGTGGGCGACGGCGACGGCGTCGGGCGGCGTCGGGGCAGCCTGGCGGCGTCGGGGAGGTTGGGGGCAAATGGGCGAGGGAGATGTGAAAATTTCCCAAGTGCTTTCTTATATAGCAAGGGCATTAGTCCCGGGTCATGGCACCAACCGGGACTAAACCACCCTTTAGTCCTGGTTGGTGCCACCAACCGGGACAAAAGGCCAAATTTCAGCAGCCCAAAGGGCGGAAGCGGCGACCTTTGGTCGGTTGGTGGCACCAACCGGGACTAAAGGGGGGCATTAGTCCCGGGTCGTGGCACCAACCGGGACTAAACCCCCCTTTAGTCCCGGTTGGTGCCACCAACCGGGACCAAAGGCCTTGTGCTGCCCCGCGCCCAAAAGTTTAGTCCCACCTCGCTAGTTGAAGGGCGCCGGCACTGGTTTATAAGCGCTGGTGTGCGTCCCCTTTCGAGCTCCTCTCAAATGCAGGCTTTCGGGCCTAATCATGCTACTGCCTATGGGCCTATTGGGCCTCTGCGGGCCTGAATCCTGGCCCATGTAGGGTTTCTAGTCGTATTCAGGCCATGGGGGCCTAGTAGGTGGCAGTTTTTTTTGCTTTATATTTTATTTCCTTTTGCTTTTAGTTTTAGAAAAAATATAAACTTTCTGTTTGTGCCATGAGTTTTAAAATTCAAAAACACTTTTTTTGTTTTCTTTGTTGCTTTATTTATTTTAATTTGTTTCTACTTACAACAAAATGCTTATTGTTGCTATTATTATATTTTTTTCAAGTTTTTTTGTTTTGTTTCCTGCATTATTTATTTTCTTTTGGTTTTTTGCTTTATTTTTTAATTCTTTTTGCTTTTAGGTCAGCAAAATTATAAACTTTCTGTTAGTGCTTTTAGTTTTAGAAAAAATATAAACTTTCTGTTAGTGCCATTTGTTTTAGAACAATTATAAACTTTCATTTGTGCCATTAGTTTTATAAAATTTGAATTCTTTGAAATTTGTGTGAATCACAAGTTTGTGAGCTCAACAAGGCGTAGAGGGACGGGCTTAATTATAAACGGTGTGAGCGCCCTTCGGTTGGCGAGGTTTTCAAATTCATAGTTTTCAAATGAACTACGAAAAAGTTGGCATAGCATGTTCATGAACAAAGCGGACAATGGTATCATACTCGTGTGTTACAAAGTTGGCATGGTATCATCATAATAGTTGCGGAGAAAGTCTTCACTTTTTCTTCGCTTGTGTCGTTGCTTATTGCGCCGTAACCATGGATAATCTTCATCATTTATCGGGATGCTTGGGTCAGCCTTGACTTTGAAGGGGGAATTTCATGAAACTTTTCATACTCTTGAGACATATGCATCTTGCCCTCCACTCCCGTGGATGTCCCTTTTTCCTGAAAGAACTATGTGGCTCTTTGGCTCATTGTATGATGTATTCGCTTCCTTATCTTTTCTTTTCCTCGGTCTGGTAGACATCTCCTTCACATAGATAACCTGTGCCACATCATTGGCTAGGACGAACGGTTCGTCAGTGTACCCAAGATTTTTCAGATCCTTGTTGTCATTCCGTCTTGTGGGTCTACATACCCGCCTCTGACAGATTGACCCACTTGCACTTAAACAAAGGGACCTTAAAATCTACTCCGTAGTCAAGTTCCCATATGTCTACTATGTAACCATAATATGTGTCATTTCCTTGTCGGTTGCTGCATCAAAGCGGACACCGCTGTTTTGGTTGGTGCTCTTTTCATCTTGGTCAATCGTGTAAAATGTATTCCCATTTATCTCGTATCCTTTCCAAATCATTACAGTCGAAGATGGTCCCCTGGACAACAAGTACAACTCATCACAAACAGTGTTGTCACCTACGAGGCGTGTTTCCAACCAAGCTGCTGAAAGTCTGATGTGTTCACATGTAATCCGATCGTCGCCTTTGCTCCGGGTGTTTGGGCGCAGATCGTTTCTTGTGTTCATCGACATACGGGGTCACCAAGGTAGAGTTACGTAGAACTGTGTAGTGCTTGAGACCAAGAATATCCGTCCTGCATATTATTGAGTCTCTTCCAAGCGTGCATTTTCCTGTGAGTCTCCCCTCATACCGCGATTTAGGGAGACCTATCTTATTAAGGCCAGGAATGAAGTCAACACAAAACCCGATGACATCCTCTGTTTGATGGCCCATGGAGATGCTTCCTTCTGGCCTAGCGCGATTACGAACATATTTCTTTAGGACTCCCATGAACCTCTCAAAGGGGTACATATTGTGTAGAAATACGGGCCCCAGAATGACAATCTCGTCGACTAGATGAACTAGGGCGTGCGTCAAGATATTGAAGAAGGATGGTGGGAACACCAGCTCGAGCCCGACAAGACATTGCGCCACATCACTCCTTAAGCGTTGCTACGATTTCTGGATCGATCACCTTACGAGATATTGCATTGAGGAATGCACATAGCTTCACAATGGCTAATTGGACGTTTTCGGTAGAAGCCCTCTCAATGCAACCGGAAGCGGTTGCGTCATAATCACGTGGCGATCATGAGACTTTAGGTTACGGAACTTTTTCTACGACATATTTATTATTCCCTTTATATTGACGAGAAGCCAGTCGGGACCTTCATCTTGAGCAGGCATTGAAAGAATATTTCTTTCTCTTCTTCGTAAAGAGGCGTGGCTGGCGGGACCTTCATCTTTGCTTGGAGGCATGCCCTCTTTTTCGTGCAAGCGTTGCAGGTCCTCTCGTGCCTCGGTGTATCTTTTGTCTTCCCATACACGCCCAAGAAGCCTAGCAGGTTCACGCAAAGGTTCTTTGTCACGTGCATCACGTCGATCGAAGAGCGGACCTCTAGGTCTTTCCAAAGAGGGTAGGTCCCAAAATATAGATTTCTTCTTCCACATGGGTGCGTGATTCTCGGCGTCATTCGGAACAGCTAGTCCGCGGGACCCTTTCCAAAGATTACGTGTAAATCATTGACCATAGCAAATGCGTGATCACGGTATGCATGGAGGGCTTCTTCCGGTGATCTGCCTCGCTTTGAAATGCTTGCCTTTCTTTCGACATTGATGGTTGGTCGGAAGAAATCGACGATGGCCCGGTACACATTCTTCCTGCAGCTTCGGTATATACTATCGGTGTCAAGTAAACAGTGCGTGCATGCGTGGTATCCCTTGTTTGTCCGTCACGAAAGGTTCTTGAGAGCGGGCCAATCGTTGATTGTCACGAACAACAACGCCTTCAGGTCAAATTCCTCCTTTTGTGCTCATCCCATGTACATACACCGTTTCCATTCCACAGTTGTAAAGTTCCTCAACTAATGGCCTTAGGTACACATCAATGTCGTTGCCGGGTTGCTTAGGGCCTTGGATGAGAACTGGCATCATAATGAACTTCCGCTTCATGCACATCCAAGGAGGAAGGTTATACATACATAGAGTCACGGGCCAGGTGTTGTGATTGCTGCTCTGCTCCCTGAAAGGATTAATGCCATCCGCGCTTAAAGCAAACCATACGTTCCTTGGGTCCTTTGCAAACTCATCCCAGTACTTTCTCTCGATTTTTCTCCACTGCGACCCGTCGTGGTGATCTCAACTTCCCGTCTTTCTTACGGTCCTCACTGTGCCATCGCATCAACTTGGCATGCTCTCCGTTTTTGAGCAGACGTTTCAACCGTGGTATTATAGGAGCATACCACATCACCTTCGCAGGAACCCTCTTCCTGGGAGGCTCGCCGTCAACATCACCAGGGTCATCTCGTCTGATCTTATACCGCAATGCACCGCATATCGGGCATGCGTTCAGATCCTTGTAGGCACCACGGTAGAGGATGCAGTCATTAGGGCATGCATGTATCTTCTCCACCTCCAATCCTAGAGGGCATACGACCTTCTTTGCTGCGTATGTCTTGTCGGGCAATTCGTTATCCTTTGGAAGCTTCTTCTTCATTATTTTCAGTAGCTTCTCAAATCCTTTATCGAGCCTGACATTCTCTGCCTTCCACCGCAGCAATTCGATGCACGGTGCCGAGCTTTGTGTTGCCATCTTCGCAATTGGGGTACAACCCTTTTTGTGATCCTCTAACATGCGATCGAACTTCAGCTTCTCCTTTTGACTTTCGCATTGTGTCCTTGCATCGACAATGACCCGGCGGAGATCATCATCATGGGGCACATCGTGCGGTTCATCTTGATCTTCAGCAGCTTCGTTCTGCAGCACCATCGTGCCGTAAATGCAGTGCAACTTGATGTTCGATAGCATCACCGTATTCGGGGCACATAGTTGTCATCGTACTCTTCTTCCTCGCCGTCTTCCATCATAACCCCTATTTCTCCGTGCCTCGTCCAAACATTATAGTGTGGCATGAAACCCTTGTAAAGCAGGTGGGTGTTAAGGATTTTCCGGTCGAGTAAGACTTCAGATTCCCACATATAGGGCATGGACAACACATAAAACCATTATGCTTGTTTGCCTCAGCCACTTGAGAAAAGCATGCACGCCCTTAATGTACTTTCGAAGGTGTGTACGTCACCCTACATCCATTGCCGGTTCATCTGCGTGCATTATATATAATTAAGTGTGTCAAAAATCATTACAGAACATCATGAATAGATAATTAAATGACCAAATTAATAGAAGTTCATCATCACATAAAAACCAAAGTACATACATAGTTCTCATCTAACAACATAAAGCTCTGCAGAGCATCTAAATTAATTAAACCATACATTAAAACTATGTAAAACATTTCAATGTGAAAACAAATACGATCATAATCGCAACCAAGGTAACAAGCCGATCCAACGGCATAATGATACCAAGCCTCGGTATGAATGGCATATTTTCTAATCTTTCTCATCTTCAAGCGCATTGCATCCATCTTGATCTTGTGATCATCGCATTTACATCCATAACATGCAACTCCAATATCATCTTCTCCTCCTCAAGTTTTTTATTTTTTCCTTCAAGAAATTGTTTTCTTCTTCAACTAAATTTAACCTCTCGACAATAGGGTCGGTTGGAATTTCCGGTTCAACAACCTCCTAGATAAATAAAATCTATGTGACGTTGGTCGGCTTAATTTTCATAAACAATAAATAAACCAATAGTTATGAAAAGATAATATATACCACATACGAATCATAGGCGGGGCGAGGGCCCGTGAGGCGGATACCAAAACCATCGCACTATATAAGATGCAATAATAAAAGTAAGAAAATAATACAAGTAAGAATATTTTTCCTTTGAGAAAGAAGATAAGAACAAGAGGCTCACCACGGTGGTCTTGGCGATGAGATCGGCGGGTGATCGGCCCGGTGAAAGGCAGGGGGCAGGCGTGACGGACCGCTAAACCTAGACAAATATTGAGGAAAATGGAGGTTAGAGGTCGAGCTTGGAGGAGATAGCTTTAGTTGTGTGGCTCGGGCATTCCATCGAACACCTTGCATGCATAGGAGGTGAGCTAGAGCACCACCAAGCCCCCTCCCCCTCGGCCAGAAAAAACAGAGCACAGGAGTGCTCTGCTTGCGAGCGAGGGGTATATATAGGCAGCACTATTGGTCCCGGTTCGTGGCATGAACTGGGACCAAAGGGAAGCCTTGGTCCCAGTTCATGCCACCAACCGGGACAACTAGTGGTGGGCCAGGAGCCAGGACCATTGGTCCCGGTTCGTCCCGACAATCGGGACCAAAAGGTCGAGACGAACCGGGACCAATGGCCCACGTGGCCCGGCCGGCCCCTGGGCTCCTGAACAGGATAAATGCTCACATTAGTCCCGGTTCTGGATTGAACCGGGACTAATGGGCAAAACAGGCCTCAACGATAGCCCCTTTTTCTACTAGTGAGAATTGATTTAATAGAATATATAACAAGCGCCATGGGACACACTAGTAACAATTCTTGTATTGGACACATGGATTAGTTTGTAAATGTTATAGTTTTCCACACTAGTATCTGTAGGATCGAAAGTATGTCTAGAGGGGGGTGATTAGACTACTTGACCAAATAAAAACTTATCTTTTTCCCAATTTTAGTCTTTGGCAGATTTTAGCTAACTAGCACAAGTCAAGCAATCTTAACACAATTCAAGCAGGCATGCAAAGAGTATATGAGCAGCGGAAAGTAAAGCATGCAACTTGCAAGAAAAGTAAAGGGAAGGGTTTGGAGAATTCAAACGCATTTGGAGACACAGATGTTTTTGTCGTGATTCCGATAGGTGGTGCTATCGTACATCCACGTTGATGGAGACTTCAACCCACGAAGGGTAACGGTTGCGCGAGTCCAAGGAAAGCTCCACCCACGAAGGGTCCACGAAGAAGCAACCTTGTCTATCCCACCATGGCCGTCGCCTACGAAGGACTTGCCTCACTAGCGGTAGATCTTCACGAAGTAGGCGATCTCCTTGCCCTTACAAACTCCTTGGTTCAACTCCACAATCTTGTCGGATGCTCCCAAGTGACACCTAGCCAATCTAGGAGACACCACTCTCCAAGAAGTAACAAATGGTGTGTTGATGATGAACTCCTTGCTCTTGTGCTTCAAATGATAGTCTCCCCAACACTCAACTCTCTCTCACAGGATTTGAATCTGGTGGAAAGAAGATTTGAGTGGAAAGCAACTTGGGGAAGGCAAGAGATCATGATTCATATGGTAGGAATGGAATATCTTGGTCTTAACACAAGTTTAGGTGGTTCTTTCTCAGAAAATGTAAGTTGGAAGTGTAGGTTCGTTCTGATGGCTCTCTCTACGAATGAAGAGGAGGTGGAGGGGTATATGTCGCCTCCACACAAAATCTAACCGTTACATGATGTCTACTACACAACCTTCTTCTTGTAGACGTTGTTGGGCCTCCAAGTGCAGAGGTTTGTAGGACAGTAGCAAGTTTCCCTCAAGTGGATGACCTAAGGTTTATCAATCCGTAGGAGGCGTAGGATGAAGATGGTCTCTCTCAAGGAAACCTGCAACCAAATAACAAAGAATCTCTTGTGTCCCCAACACGCCCAATACAATGGTAACTTGTATAGGTACACTAGTTCGGCGAAGAGATTGTGATACAAGTGCAATATGGATGATAGATATAGGTTTTTGTAATCTGAAAATATAAAAACAGCAAGGTAAATAATGATAAAAGTGAGCGTAAACGGTATTGCAATGATAGGAAACAAGGCCTAGGGTTCATACTTTCACTAATGCAAGTTCTTTCAACAATAATAACATAATTGGATCATATAACTATCCCTGAACATGCAACAAAAAGTCACTCCAAAGTCACTAATAGCGGAGAACAAACGAAGAGATTATGGTAGGGTACGAAACCACCTCAAAGTTATTCTTTCCAATCAATCCGTTGGGCTATTCCTATAAGTGCCACAAACAGCCCTAGAGTTCGTACTAGAATAACACCTTAAGACACAAATCAACCAAAACCCTAATGTCACCTAGATACTCCAATTTCACCTCAAGTATCCGTGGGTATGATTATACGATATGCATCACACAATCTCAGATTCATCTATTCAACCAACACATAGAACCTCAAAGTGTGCCCCAAAGTTTCTACCAGAGAATTACGACGAAAAAATGTGCCAACCCCTATGCATAAGTTTATGGGCGGAACCCGCAAGTTGATCACCAAAACATACATCAAGTGGATCACGTGATATCCCATTGTCACCACAGATACGCACGGCAAGACATACATAAAGTGTTCTCAAATCTTTAAAGACTAAATCCGATAAGATTAATTCAAAGGGAAAACTCAATCCATTACAAGAGAGTAGAGGGGGAGAAGAAACATAGAATCCTACTATAATAGCAAACCTCGCGATACATCAAGATCGTGCCAAATCAAGAACACGAGAGAGAGAGAGAGATCAAACACATATCTACTGGTACATACCCTCAGCCCCGAGGGTGAACTACTCCCTCCTCGTCATGGAGAGCGCCGGGATGATGAAGATGGCCACCTGTGAGGGTTCCCCTCTCCGGCAGGGTGCCAGAACAGGGTCCCGATTGGTTTTTTGTGGCTACAGAGGCTTGCGGCGGCGGAACTCCCGATCTATTCTTGTATTCGATGTTTTTAGGGTATATGGCAATATATAGGCGGAAGAAGTACGTCAGGGGAGCCATGAGGGGCCCATGAGGGTGGAGGGCGCGCCTGGGGGGGGGGGGGGAGGGCGCACCCCCCTGCCTCATGGCTCCCTCGTTTCTTTCCTGACGTGCACTCCAAGTTTTTCCGGTAGCTTTCCTTCCAAAACTAACTTCTCCAGTTGGTTTCATTCTGTTTCGACTCCGGTTGATATTCATTTTCTTCGAAACACTGAAACAAGGGAAAAAACAGGAACTGGCACTGGGCTCTGGGTCAATAGATTAGTCCCAAAAGTAATATAAAACTATTTAATAAAGCCCATAAACATTCAAAACACATAATATAATAGCATGGAATAATCAAAAATTATAGATACGTTGGAGACGTATCAGCATCCCCAAGCTTAATTCATGCTTGTCCTCGAGTAGGTAAATGATAAAAAAAGATAATTTTTGATGTGGAGTGCTACTTGGCATAATTTCAATGTAATTCTTCTTACTTGTGGTATGAATATTCAGATCCGAAAGATTCAAGATAAAAGTTCATATTGACATAAAAATAATAATACTTCAAGCATACTAACAAAGCAATTATGTCTTCTCAAAATAACTTGGCCAAAGAAAGTTATCCCTACAAAATCATATAGTCTGACTATGCTCTATCTTCACCACACAAAGTATTTCAATCATGCACAACCCCGATGACAAGCCAAGCAATTGTTTCATACTTTTGACATTCTCAAACTTCTTCAATCTTCACGCAATACATGAGCATGAGCCATGGACATAGCACTATAGGTGAAATAGAATGGTGGTTGTGGAGAAGACAAAAAGAAGAAGATAGTCTCACATCAAGTAGGCGTATCAACGGGCTATGGAGATGCCCATCTATAGATATCAATGTGAGTGAGTAGGGATTGGCATGCAACGGATGCACTAGAGCTATAAGTATATGAAAGCTCAACAATAGAAACTAAGTGGATGTGCATCCAACTCGCTTGCTCACGAAGACCTAGGGCATTTTGAGGAAGCCCATCATTGGAATATACAAGCCAAGTTCTATAATGAAAAATTCCCACTAGTATATGAAAGTGACGAAATGAGAGACTCTCTATCATGAAGATCTTGGTGGTACTTTGAAGCACAAGTGTGGTAAAAGGATAGTAACATTGTCCTTTCTCTCTTTTTCTCTCATTTTTTATTTGGGCCTTTTCTCTTCTTCTTTTTTATGGCCTCCTTTTTTTTATTTGGGCTTCTTTGGCCTCTTTTATTTTTTCGTCCAGAGTCTCATCCCGACTTGTGGGGGAATCATAGTCTCCATCATCCTTTCCTCACTGGGACAATGCTCTAATGATGATCATCACACTTTTATTTACTTACAACTCAACAATTACAACTCGATACTTAGAACAAAATATGACTCTATATAAATGCCTCCGGCGGTGTACCGGGATATGCAATGACTCATGGTTGACATGTATGAAAGAATTATGAAAGGTGGCTTTGCCACAAATACGATGTCAACTACATGATCATGCAAAGCAATATGACAATGATGGAGCGTGTCATAATAAACAGAACGGTGGAAAGTTGCATGGCAATATATCTCGGAATGGCTATAGAAATGCCATGATAGGTAGGTATGGTGACTGTTTTAAGGAAGGTATATGGTGGGTGTATGATACCGGTGAAAATTGCACGGTATTAGAGAGGCTAGCAATGGTGGAAGGAGGAGAAGTGCGTATAATCCATGGACTCAACATTATCATAAAGAACTCATATACTTATTGCAAAATTCTACAAGTTATCAAAACAAAGTATTACGCACATGCTCCTAGGGGGATTTATTGGTAGGAAAAGACCATCGCTCGTCCCCGACCGCCACTCATAAGGAAGACAATCAATAAATAAATCATTCTCCGACTTCATCACATAACGGTTCACCATACGTGCATGCTACGGGAATCACAAACTTTAACACAAGTATCTCTCAAATTCAAAAATACTCACCTAGCACAACTTTAATATCACTACCTCCATATCTCAAAACAATCATCAAGCATCAAACTTCTCTTAGCTTTCAACACACTCATAAGAATTCTTACAAATCTTGTATGCCTAGCTTATTAGGATTATTTAAGCAAATTACCATGCTATTTAAGACTCTCAAAATAATCTAAGTGAATCATGAGAGATCAATAGTTTCTATAAAACAAATCCACCACCGTGCTCTAAAAAGATATAAGTGAAGCACTAGAGCAAACAACAAACTACTCCAAAAAGATATAAGTGAAGATCAATGAGTAGTTGAATAATTATTCAGCTATGTGAAGACTCTCCCATTTAATAATTTCAGATCTTGGTATTTTATTCAAACAGATAGTAAAGCTAAATAAAATGACATGACGCTCCAAGCAAAACACATATCATGTGGTGAATAAAAATATAGCTCCAAGTAAAGTTACCGATGAACGAAGACGAAAGAGGGGATGCCTTCCGGGGCATCCCCAAGCTTAGGCTCTTGGTTATCCTTAAATATTACCTTGGGGTGCCTTGGGCATCCCCAAGAATAGGCTCTTGCCACTCCTTATTACATAGTCCATCGAATCTTTACCGAAAACTTGAAAACTTCACAACACAAAACTCAACAGAAAACTCGTAAGCTCTGTTAGCGAAAGAAAACAAAACACCACTTCAAGGTACTGTAATGAACTCATTATTTATTTGTATTGGTGTTAAACCTACTGTATTCCAACTTCTATATGGTTTATAAACTATTTTACTAGCCATAGATTCATCAAAATAAGCAAACAACACAATGAAAACAGAATCTGTCAAAAACAGAACAGTCTGTAGTAATCTGTATCAAACGTATACTTCTGGAACTCCAAAAATTCTAAACTAAATTGGTGGTCCTGAGGAATTTGTCTAGTAATCATCTTCAAAAATAATCAACTAAATAGCACTCTCCAGTAAAACGTTGAAGCTAATCTCGTGAGCGCTAAAGTTTCTGTTTTTTTACAGCATGATCATAAAGACTTCACCCAAGTCTTCCCAAAGGTTCTACTTGGCACAAACACTAATTAAAACATAAAACCACATCTAAACAGAATCTATATGGATTATTTATTGCTAAATAGAACCAAAAATCAAGAAGCTAAAATAAAATTGGGTTGCCTCCCAACAAGCGCTATCGTTTAACGCCCCTAGCTAGGCATGATGATTTAAATGATGCTCACATAAAAGATAAGAATTGAAACATAAAGAGAGCATCATGAATAATATGACTAGCAAATTTAAGTCTAACCCACTTCCTATGCATAGGGATTTTGTGAGCAAACAACTTATGGGAACAATAATCAACCAGCGTAGGAAGGCGAAACGAACATAACTTCAAAACTTTAAGCACATAGAGAGGAAACTTGATATTATTGCAATTCCTACAAGCTTATATTCCTCCCTCATAATAATTTTCAGTAGCACCATGAATGAATTCAACAATATAACCAGCACCTAAAGCATTATTTTCATGATCCACTTGCATAGAAATTTTATTACTCTCCACATAAGCAAAATTCTTTTCATTCAGAATAGTGGGAGTTTCATAAGAGACTTGAATACTATAAATTGTTTCCACATTAAAGGAATAATGTTCAGAAAAAGGGTAATCATAATCATGACAAGTTTTATAAATATAATCATCACTACTCCTTATAGCATAAGTTTCATCGCAATAATCATCATAAGTAGCAACTTTGTTCTCATCATAATCGATTGAAACCTCTTCCAAGATAGTGGATACATTACTGAATAAAGTCATGACCTCTCCAAATCCACTTTCATAAATATTATAATATTCAACATCCTCCAAAATAGTGGGATCATTACTTCCTAAAGTTGACACTCTTCCAAACCCACTTTCATAAATATAATCATCATAGGTAGAAGGCATGCTATCATCATAACAACTTTGCATATCAAAACTTGAGAGGCTAAAAATATCATGTTCATTAAATGTAGCATCCTCAAGCTTGGGAAAAACATTAATTGCAGCAAATATATTCTCAAATATGTCATCCTCAGCAAACATAGCTTCCCCAAGCTTGGGCCTTTTCATATCATAAGCATAATCACTCTCATCATTAATAGTATGGATAGTGCCAATAGTATAGCAATTATCATATTATTCCAAGAAAGTGCCAAAAAGATTTTCAAGATCATAAGAACTATCATTATCATCCCATTCATAATCATCACAACAAGCAATAGGCATAACGAGATCATCATCAATTGCCTCATCTTCATTTTCATGAGGCACAACAATAATAGGAGCAACATTATTTGGGGGAGATACCTTTTTACCTCTCTTCCTTTTTCTTTTCTTCTTCTTCACCACATCATGTGTGGGTTCAATCCTCCTTTTGGAGCTCCTTATTGATGAGATTGGTTGAATAGAAAGCTCCTCCTCGTTACCTGATTCATCATAAGAAATAATAGGAGGATATTGGGAAGTCTCTTCCCTTTCATTAGTATTCTCTTCATCTTCTATTTGCTTTCTTTTCTTTATGTAATTGGCGATATAAGGATTTTCAATGCAATTCACCGCACAATACATATAAATTTCCTCTAGATCAATATCAAGAAAGTTCTTAAGGTTAAATTCTGGAATATGCTTAGTTGCACGTTTCAATTCTTCATAACCCAAAAGCAAACTAAGTTCATTATGATGTTCAAGGAAATCAAGTCATAACAATCTTTGGAAACGATTCGATCATGAAACAATTTGCATTGGAGATTTAAATGACCATGTTCATTGCAAATTTCACAAGTACGGTAAAGATATCTTAAATTTTCAGCACTCTTATCTAGCCTTTCTTGCAACCATTTAGTTTCTAAGTGCTTATGCCTCTTGCAATATCTATCTTCCCTATTTGGTATGTACTTGCAAACCCAATGCACTCCACAAAAATTGACATGTTTATAGGAGACATTTTCATCATGACTAGTGCAATCATCATTAGTACTATGGATATTCAAGGAGTTCATACTAACAACATTGCAATCATGCTCATCATTCAAAGATTTAGTACCAAACATTTTAATGCATTTTTTTCTAACACTTTGGCACAATTTTCCTTTCAACCATACTCACCAAAGATATTAAAAAGATGAAGCGTATGAGACAAACTCAATTCCATTTTTTTGTAGTTTTCTTTTATAAACTAAACTAGTGATAAAACAAGAAACAAAAAGATTCGATTGCAAGATCTAAAGATATACCTTCAAGCACTCACCTCCCCGGCAACGACGCCAGAAAAGAGCTTAGTTGATGGGGTGTGAGTGCCGCTTACCTAGCCTCCCCGGCAACGGTGCCAGAAAAGGGCTTGATGTGTACTACACAACCTTCTTGCTCAAGTGTAACTTGGCTTAGAAAATAATTAGTGGAATCAAGAGAACTACTAGAAGCAACAACATTGGATTTAGCATGATTATTGTTACTACTAGAGGAAGAATCCTTCTTGTTCTTGTTACTAGACTTGACTTGAGGCATGCAAGTGGATAAAAGTAAACGCTTGGCAATGTAAGAAGAACTTTTCTTACGAAGATCATCATTGATTGCCTTTAAGAACTCATGCTCTTGCTCAAGGTTGAGCTTTTCAAAGCATAACTTCTCATGAGTCCTTAAAAGTTCTCGATGATCTTCTAAGATAGTTTCATGAGCTAACTTAAGAGTGTTTAGTTCTTTAGTTAGAAGCTCAATCTTCTCCTTATCATTTTCATTCATTTTATCTTGATTAGCATGATTAATTGACGTTTCATCATAGTATTCATCACTAGAGTTGTCAACAAGTAAATCATCATCACCTAACAAGTCATCTTCATCACTATTGAAATCAACATACTCGGGGTGTGATACCTTTGGGCCTTTAGCCATGAAGCATCTTCCAAGTCCTTCATTTGGTGAGTCAAATATGTCGTAGGAGTTGGTTGACACAAGTGCTAGACCGGCAACACCTTCATCTTGAGTATATTTGGAGTCGGAGTGATAGCTTCTCTCGGAGTGATTGTCGGAGTCGGAGCAGGATACCCATTCACCAACATGAGCTTGATGTCTTTGTTTTGTGTAGCTCCTTGATGACTTGTCCTTCCTTTCCGAATCCTTGCTTCTCCGGGATGTTCTTCGTTCATAACGATCATCTCTACTCCTTATCTCTCTTGATGGTGATTCCACTCTTCTACTTCTTCTCTTGGGAGAATCCTCTCTTCTTTTGTAGGGTGCCGTACACTCATTGGAATAGTGTCCGGGTCTTCCACAATTGTAGCAATTACGCTCACGACTAGAAGATCTTTTGTCATTGTAGGACCTTGACTTGGAACTTCTCTCTTTGCTTCTACTCTTGTAGAACTTGTTGAAGTTCTTCACCATTAGGCTAATTCTTCATTGAAGGTTTGTTTCTCACTTGATGATGTGGGAGCTTCACATGAGGCTTTGTAAGCACCACTTGACTTGTTGTGGAGTTCCTCCTTATCCTTGAGTGACATCTCATGAGCAACAATTCTTCCAATGACTTCCGTTGGCTTGAGATCTTTGTAATCGGGCATCATTTGGATCAATGTGCACACGGTATCATATTTTCCATCCATGGCTCTTAGGATCTTCTTGATGATGAATCTGTCGGTCATCTCTTCACTCCCTAAGCCGGCAATCTCATTTGTGATAAGAGCAAGCCTAGAGTACATTTCAGCTACACCTTCACCATCCTTCATTTTGAACTTGTCAAGCTGACTTTGAAGCACATCCAACTTGGATTCCTTGGCCAGTCGGTACCTTCGTGCATATCAATCAAAGTATCCCAAATTTCCTTTGCATTCTCAAGACGGCTGATTTTGTTGAATTCTTAGGGGCACAATCCGTTGAAGAGGATATCACAAGCTTGAGCGTTGTATTGCAGCATCTTCAACTCTTCTGCGCTAGCTTCACGGTTCGGTTCTCTCCCATCAAAGAATTCACCTTGTAAGCCAATACACACAATAGCCCAAACGGCGGGGTTATGTCCAATAATATGCATTTTCATCTTATGCTTCCAACTAGCAAAATTACTACCATCAAAGTAAGGACCTCTACGGTGATAGTTTCCCTCGCTAGACGCCATACTCTCCTAGGCTGTGAAACCAAGGCTATGACTACCAAAAGCTATGGAAATCAAAGAAAATGGAGACCAAAGCTCGGATACCACTTGTAGGATCGAAAGTATGTCTAGAGGGGGGGGGGGTGATTAGACTACTTGACCAAATAAAAACTTATCCTTTTCCCAATTTTAGTCTTTGGCAGATTTTAGCTAACTTAGCACAAGTAAAGCAATCTTAACACAATTCAAGCAAGCATGCAAAGAGTATATGATCAGCGGAAAGTAAAGCATGCAACTTGCAAGAATGTAAAGGGAAGGGTTTGGAGAACTCAAACGCAATTGGAGACACGAATGTTTTTGTCGTGGTTCTGATAGGTGGTGCTATCGTACATCCACGTTGATGGAGACTTCAACCCACGAAGGGTAACAGTTGCGCGAGTCCACGGAGGGCTCCACCCACGAAGGGTCCACGAAAAAGCAACCTTGTGTATCCCACCATGGCCGTCGCCCATGAAGGACTTGCCTCACTAGCGGTAGATCTTCACGAAGTAGGCGATCTCCTTGACCTTACAAACTCCCTGGTTCAACTCCACAATCTTGTCGGAGGCTCCTAAGTGACACCTAGCCAATCTAGGAGACACCACTCACCAACAAGTAACAAATGGTGTGTTGATGATGAACTCCTTGCTCTTGTGCTTCAAATGATAGTCTCCCCAACACTCAACTCTCTCTCACAGTATTTAAATTTGGTGGAAAGAAGAGTTAAGTGGAAAGCAACTTGGGGAAGGCTAGAGATCAAGATTCATATGGTAGGAATGGAATATCTTGGTCTCAACACAAGTGTAAGTGGTTCTTTCTCAGAAAATGTAAGTTGGAAGTGTAGGTTCGTTCTGATGGCTCTCTCTACGAATGAAGAGGAGATGGAGGGGTATATATAGCCTCCACACAAAATCTAACCGTTACACACAACTTGCCAATCTCGGTGGGACCAAATTGAGAAACTCGGCCGGACCGATTCAACAAATCTAGTGACCGTTAGGATTTTCAGTGGGACCGACATGCAACTCGGTAGGACCGATATGGTTAGGGTTAGGGCATATCGTAATATCGGTGAGACCGATTACACAAACTTGGTGGGACCGATTTTGGTAATAAGCTAACCAGAGAGTTGGTCAGGTAAACTCGGTGGGACCGGTTCGCTCATTTCGGTGAGACCGAAATGTTACGAAAAGGAAACAGAGAGTTTACATTGCAATCTCGGTGGGACCGATTGGTCATCTCGATGGTACCGAAACATTATAAAGGGAAACAGAGAGATTACAATCCCATCTCGGTGAGACCGAGATCCCTATCGGTGAGACCGATTTGCCTAGGGTATGTGGCAGTGGCTATGACATCTGAACTCGGTGGCGCCGGATAGAAAGAATCGGTGGGGCCAAGTTTGACTTTTGGTTTAGGTCATATGTGGATGTGAGAAAGTAGTTGAGGGCTTTGGAACATATCACTAAGCACTTTGAGCAAGTAAGCCATTAAGCAACACCTCATCCCTCCTTGATAGTATTGGCTTTTCCTATAGACTCAATGTGATCTTGGATCACTAAAATATAAAATGTAGAGTCTTGAGCTTTGAGCTTGAGCCAATCTTTTTGTCCTTAGCATTTTGAGGGGTCCACATTCCTGAAATATTCATCTTGAAATAGCATTAGCTCAATGAGCTATATGTTGTTAGGAATTACCAAAACCACCTAGGGATAGTTGCACTTTCAGTATCCCATTGCTGATGTTGAATGTTATAGTTCTTTATTTCCCCGTGATATGTTTTTTAGCTTCATTTGCAAAAAATCATGGATTTTTTTGCTACCTGCACACGTATGTCACTTTAGTTCACCTATAGAGTTTCGGGACAAATGAAAAATACAATTCTCTTTCTGTGTGTGTAAAGATCCCCTGGATCAAGTGTGAAATTTCAAATGTAAATGGGACATGACATGTCCAACATGTGAGATTGTTTTATGACATCCTGAAAACATAGAAGGAGCTCTTTCCCCTATGAGCAAAAATACATGCCCCTCTAGAACATGTTTTAACCGTGCCTTCGATCCTACATTATCATACAACTGTAGTTGCTTGTGATTTTAACAATCTTTTGCACATAATACGATTTCTGCTTTATCTACATTGTAGTTCAACCTCTCTTTCTTTCAGTCACAACAACTACCTCTTTCTGTCTCAAGCTTATGTTGTTGAAGTAATGTTTTTTGGTTGACTGTGTACATATTCTTTGACTATTTCTGAGACAATCGGAACATTGTTGGATTAGATGGGAGGGAGACTATTTAACATCCATTTGTCATCAGCCTAAAAAGGTTAAAAGGCAGTAGTAAGCTTGACGAGGAATGTACTAATAGGTTAAATAAAGATATCAAGTAATAGCATTCTAAGGCGTCATCTGATAGGTTAATAATAATGATGGATCCATTACTAATTATGAGCAAGAATGCTCCTGGAAGGCTTAAGAGGTGGATAATAATGATGACTCTGGTAAGTTAGCTTTGCAAAAGGAAACTGGTAACCAAGGTATGTGCAGAAATGCTGATGACGGAAGACATAGTGAAAGATGGCACACAACTGTTAGACGTGGTCATTCTTCTAGGATGTGGTACGGTCTAGACGCATGTAGGTGGCGCACTCGTAGTCCATCTCCAAGAGGTGTTTGGAACATGCCATTTAGGTATGGTTGAACCACTTGTTATTTCCCTTGTCTTGGTGTTGAAGACATGTAGTAATTAGTTCCCCTTTTTGTGAGGAAAATAATCTATTTTTTATTGTGCTTGTATTTGTACTTTGATTTTGTTTTCCATGTATGTTGTTTGAAAAGTAATTTTTTTAGCTATGCAGGAGCTGACACTTAGCTATTACTGGAATCCAAGATAGAATTAATGATTAGGTTGCACAAGTAAATCAAGCTAGGGCGTACACTTAATAATTGAGTTTATAGGTTGATCATCTCAATTTGTACACAAGAACCATGTCACATTCTTTGTGGTACGAATTAGACCAAATAACTACTCAAGTGTTTTTTATTCTTCGTATTCTACTGCCGGCGAACATCTATAATTCATTTTGATTTTCGAGACGATTTGTTAATTTAAGAGATCTTCTCAACTTTTAGATTAATCAAAACTTAAATTGGATGTAACGATAGTTGTTCAAATGAGATAAGAAAAATATAAGAGTTAAATAGTGGTGCCTTTTGACAATCGAAAGGTTGATTAGAGTAGTGTGGCTATTTATTACCTCCATGTGATGCCTAGTGAAAAAGTGAAATGTTATCTATAAAAACTATTAGATTCTAGGGCATCATGTACAAGATTATAAAATAACACATGGTATCTCTAGTAGAATAACATACTATTTGAGATGACGATATGAAGTCAGTTATTGAATGAATATCTCCATCGGTCTATACAATTCAATGGGTTGGTACGATCCAACTTGATAATATCAAGGGGGGGCTTTTGACAAGGTAATTAAGTACCATTATTACGCTTTTGAGTTATATATTTGTCTTGTAGCTTTGTTTAGGACGGGCTTTAGTTGTGGTCATTGAAAGCCATAGAGTGAGGTTTTCCAGGTTTTTAAAATGCCATTTACATATTTTAATGCATTTGAACTTTTTTTAGTTTCATGACTTTTTAACTTTTATAAACCTGTGAATATTTTGTAAGTGTTTTGATTTTTTTAATTGGTTACAAATAGTTTCATATATGCCATAAACATTTTTAATGTTTGTGTGAACAAAGTTTGGTATCGCATGAATATTTTAATAAATATCATGATTTTTTTAACTCGTGAATATTTCTCTTGAATGGTGAAAATAATTTTTTTAAATGTGATAAATATTCTATTGAATGGTTCAAATAATTTTTAAATGTCATGAACATTTTTAGAAATGTATAGAAATTTGAATAAAAAGTGGGAACATTTCTTTAAACCGGGTGCATAATTTTGTAAATACACATATGTTATTTTCACTACTTTTTAAATATATATCTTAGTAACATTACTAAAATATTAAAAAGACAAAATAAAGATGTTAAAAATATGGAAATAAGGAATTGTTATGTGAAACATAAGGCACGAGAGAAAAGAAAGAAACAGATAAAGTACTAATGAGGCGGAAATCTCTTGGTGCTCCCGGGAGCGCGCGCTCGTGCACGCGAAAAATATATTTTAAAGTGCGAACAAATTCCAAAAAAATATTTGGCGCATACATCTCGATATTATATGTGTGCACATCAAGTTTCGGAGAAAACCGAGATTTTTTGTGGCTTGTGTAAAAATGACAAAAGAACGTCTTGTGAAAAGCATTTTTTAACATCGGATTTTGTCTTTTTTGCACGGGACACATAATTGATCTGTTTTTCCCGAAACGACTTTGTGAGCATGTACAATATCGAGATATACGTGCCAAGTTTTTGTTTGGAATTTGTTAACATTTCAAAATATGTTCAAAACACATTTTAAAAACCAGGAGCGCGCTCCCATGTGCCAAAACGCCACTCTCCGAAAGAGGCCTATTTTCTGTCTCATCCCCTGGGTATCTTCCACTACACATTAGGATCCATGCACCGTCATCAGCCCGTTGCCCTTCCTCCAACTGCTCCAGGCAGAACCATCTAACATCGGATATTCACTGCCAGATGCCCTTGGATCCTCCCCGACTCTTCCCCAATTTCCCCTAGTTATTCCTCCCTCCTCATTGATCCGTCCCTTGAAAGTATAATTTTCCGAAGGTACTCTTATAGTGCATGTTATTATGGTTATCCATTTTAGATTGCATAATTTTGTCAAATTCACCACCGTTATTATGATTATGCCTATTGCAATATGAATAGTTAATTTTTGTATAATGTTTGGTATTCAACATCTATTTGGTAGAACAGATAACAATAGCCATGCTACATGCTAGTAACAATTCTTGGATTGGACACATGGATTAGTTTGTAAATGTTATAATTTTCCACACTAGTATCCCACTCCTGATGTTCAACGTTATAGTTCTTTTCCACATGATAGTATTTTTAGCTTCATTAGAACAAAAGCATTAATTTTTTTGCTACCTACACATGTGTATCACTTTAATTCACTTATAGAATTTGGGGCAAATAGAAAAGAAAATTCTCTTTTAGTGGGTCTGTAATATCCCCTGTACCAAGTATGAAATTTAGAATTTACATGTGACATGACATGACACGTGAGATTTTTTTAAGACAGATTCAAAACATATCTCATGTCCTGGCTGCTTAGAAGGATCTCTTTCCTGTATGGGCAAAAATACATGCTCCTCTAGAACATGCTTTTTGTGCCTTAAATCCTACTTTGTCATAGAAATATGTGTGCTTGTCATTTTTATTTTTGACTCATTCTGCATATAAAAATCTTTTTCACATAGAATGCATTTGTGCTTTATCTGGATTGTTGTTCAACATGTCTTTCTTTGAGCCACAGCAACTGCAGCCTCTTTGTGTGTGTCAAGCTTACATTGTTGAAGTAATGTATTTTGGTTGACTGTATAGATATTCTTTTACTATTTTTGAGAGAATCAGAACGTTGTTGGATAAGCTGGGTGGGAGATACTTATCCGGGACTATTTAACATCCATTATTCATTTGGCTATTAAGGTTAAAAGGGCTAGTGTTTCTAGGAAAGGGAGGTCCAAGTGGGATACAAAAGAAATTTCTCCTAATGTTGTTGAGATCAGTTAAGATCACTCTCATCCTATGAATAGAGATGATCGCTGCAAAGATGGAAATTTTCTCCCTAGTAAGATCTCACTTATGGTAGTGGAAATCAACTTGCTGAATCTTCAAACATGACATCTGATGTGTTCATCTACCAAGGCAGTACTTAGTATGAGTAGCAATGTACTAATAGGTTAAACAAAGATATCAAGGAAAGGCATTCTTAATCATCATCTAACAGGTCGCATGCTCTTAGAAGGCTAAAGAGGTGCATCATAATGATGACTTTGGTAAGTTAGCTTTGGAAGATGTAGCTGGTAACCAAGGTATGTGCACAAATGACCAATCTATACAGGTACAGGTATTGGTAACTGATTTGGTATGTGACAACAGAAAACCAAACATTGTGCTCCATGCATGATATGCCAATCTATATAGTGTCTGGTTGCTCTTTTTTTCTTTCCCTCTTCTCATAATCAATTGGTGTATTTGTTTTATCCACATTTTTGCAAAACTTCTCAACCAACCTGAAAAATCAAACATTAATGTCTTGTGCAACAACGTCATCATTATCGCAGTTGTATTGTGCAATTTCATGTTTGGAGATGCTTCCCCACATGCAAATATAATACTTTTGGTCAGTATAGTTACACATCTAAATTGATTATACATAGTTATATTTTCTTGCCATTAGTTTTGACCCAAAAATAAACCATATTGGATACTAATATACAAAAGGGTATATTACTCAAACTATATAAACTATTCTAATAAGAAGAAATCTTTTCAGGAAGTGGAATGAAGTTGTAGCAAGATGGATTGGCAACTTCCATCAAATTTGAGCCAGTTTTCATATATTTGTCTAATATTGAGACCACTTTTGGTGTCATCATCCCTTCTGCATAATATGGTTTACAACATTATAACTACAAGAAATGCGGAACTGATATAGAAAGAACGTCTCGTCAAAACATGGCCCATCTGATGGACAAAGTGTCGTGGACGGTTCGCCCAAAATGAGAAGTGTGATACACCACAATTTAATATAGAACTTTAGGAATGTATGGCTACTAGAAAAACTTGCCTGCATTGTTGGCCAAAAAACTGTAACCGTTTGGCAGCACAATTATAAATGTAACCATATTTAGATGTGAAAAGGGTAGAATACCACTCGGGATTGTCTAAATGTCCATAACACATGAGAAATTCATTCCAGAAGTATGTGTTCCTTATGAAGTTGAAAACAAGAATAGGATGTTCACATCACATTCTCACTAGAAAAAAATTATGGGAACATTTTCCCCCTGAAATAAAATAAAAGACACATAACATACAATATCATACCATATTTTCTGAATTGACTATAGCGAATCATACATGTACTCATTGTTGTACTCAATGGTGATACCTTCAATGAAAATTTGGGAACACATGGAGTAAAAACTTGGGAGGACCAATAACCAATATATGAATAATAAGTAGTATTTGGTAGTTTATCAGAACCTAACTCTACAAAAATTTCCATATTTCAGAATTCCAAAGCATGGTTCTTCACTAAAGGATCAACACATGTCGCCCGATACAATAATTCGTAATTCAAGTTAAAGCAGAGCGAATGTATCACACGAAAAGCTTGGCCTATTCATCACCTACTCATACTACAAAAAAAAGACACATTCGTGACATTTTGGGCCGAGCAAAAAAAATTCTGTCATACATATGACACTTCTATGACGATAATTGTGACAAAACCCGGTATCATCATAGATGTGGGGGGCTCCTACTTCTATGACAAAAAATCATGACAAAATATGGGCTTTTCGTCCTGGGCGTTCCGGAGACGCAGCTGCATGACATTCTTTGGGCCGTCCATGACGGAAAAAACTGTGGCAGAAGCGAGGGGGAGGAAAATTTCGGGGAGTTGTCGGTTACGGTGGGAGGTCGGGGGCCGAGCGTTGCGCGTTTCTCTCGTACACGTACGCGCGTGTGTGCAAGGCGTTGTCTCTAACTGAACCTAAGCGAGGCGTTGGGCTCTAACTGAACCCGGCGATTACCTTTGCGAGCTACTGGCGTTTGAACCCGAGCGATCGATCGATGGCTGTTAATCGAACTCGATGGGCGACTCGCCTTCGCTCTGCTGCTAATCAAGCCGATCGATTGGATAAGCGATGGCGTAAGGCGAGTCACGGGGGGATGAATAGTGAGCGGTGGCGTTGCCTCTGGATGAACAGGACCCGTGGTGTGGAGGGCTGGATGAGCGATGAAGCGGTGGAGGGGTGGCCGTGGCGGGGTGGTTGAACAGGACCCCATGGTGTGGAGGGCTGGATGAGCGATGAAGCGGTGGAGGGTGGTTGAGCGATGGCCGGTGGAGTAGCGGCGGTGGAGGCTGGATGAACAGGAGCCCATGGAGGCTGGAGGAGGACGGCGGTAGCCCGTGGAGGCTGGAGGAGGTCGACGGTGGAGATGAACAGTATCCGTGGAGTCCGTTTTGCGGTATGCCACACCCCTCCCGATGAACAGGACCCCCGATTCGACCGTAGGAGGTCCGTTTTGTCTGTTTTGCTGTACGCAACACCCCTCACGATCAACAGGGACCCCGTTTGCCGTAGTAGGAGGTCCGTTTCGTCCATTTTGCGGTATGCCACACCCCTCCCGATCAACAGGACCCCCGTTTTGACCGTAGGAGGTCCGTTTCCTCCGTTTTGTGGTACGCCACACCCCTCCCGATCAACAGGACCCCGTTACGAACATGGCCGGTCGAACACAAGGCCGTTTCCTTTGTTCTGCGGTACGCCAGGCCTCATTTCCATCGCCTGTTCTGTCCAAGCCGGTTGGCTCCCACGCGTTCCGTTGCCTCCCGATGAACACGACGCATTCCGTTGCCTCCCCATGAACACGACGCATTCCGTTGCATCCCCATGAACACGACGATGACTCTGTTTCTCCGTTCCGACCCAGCCATGTACGTATGCGCGAGTAGGCATTCGAGACCCCGCCCGTATGTACGTACGTGGCTGTATTTTCTTTCTTGCACCCTGGCCGCTGTACGTACGTGTACATCTTACGTGCGTGCCTCTACTACGACACGTACGCGCCTCTACTACGACACGTGTGCGCCTCTACATCGACCAGTATATATATGCGCTGCGTTCACGACCAGAATGACAACGCCACGCACGCTTGACCAGGTGGGTCCCGGTATCGAGCAGTTCCTTGCGTGCGAAAATGTAGCTGGTGAGTCCCAGCAGTCAGAGGGGCGAATCATTTTTTTTTGCCCGGACGCACTTCCTTTGCGTGCGAAGATGTAGCTGGTGGGTCCTAGCAGTCAGGGGGCGAATCGTTTTTTTTTGCCTGGACGCACTTCCTTAAGTGCGAAGATGTAGCTGGTGGGTCCCAACAGTCAGGGGGCGAATCGTTTTTTTTGCCCGGACGCACTTCCTTGCGTGCGAAGATGTAGCTGGTGGGTCCCAGCAGTCAGGGGAAACTTTTTTTCATGAAATACGGTGGCCCGTCCGGTGGGTCCCCGCTATCAGGTGGAGGAATGATTATTTTCTGCGTAATAAGGAGGCACTTCCTTGCCGCGGCCGTGGACCCAGCTGTCAGCCTCTCCACGTACAGTCCACGTCCGATGGAAGTCGTTCCTTGACCACGTTGACCACGCCGCGCCGAGAGCACCACGGCCGTGGACGACGGCGAGGCCTGGGAAGGGGACGACTCGAAGCCGAGGAAGACGTAGAAGTGGATGCCCACGCGAAGAGGAGTACGAGGGTTCACTGGTTCGGCTGCGGTGTGAGGCTGCTGTCGCCACAGAATAACAGGGGGGTGGGTGAGTAGAGGGATGGCCTGGCCAGCGGTGGGAGTAGTAGTGGGTGGTGAGGCCTCCGCAGCATCACTGCCGGCCACGGGAGGCAGGAGCACGCGGCACAACCGGCGCTGGTTTGGGCGGCTGGAGCAAGAAGACCAGAGGTTCAAGAAGCACTACAACCGTTGGATGAACATCGTACGGTAACAGGAGCTAGAATCGTTCATATTGACTAAGTTGACAAAGCCCTCCGTCCCCATCAACTTGGTAGGCCCACAAGTCAGCCTCCCAGTATGCTGGGTTCCAGCTGGCAGGGGGAGTATTCATTTTTTTGTGCGTAATAAGGAGGCACTTCCTTCCGTGCGAAGATAGCTGGTGGGTCCGACAAGTCAATGGGGGGCACGTTTTTTTCGCGAAATACAGAGGCCCTTCCGGTGGGTCCTAGATGTCAGGTGGAGGAATCATTATTTTACGCATAATAAGGAGGCATTTCCTTGTGTGCGGCCGTGGACCCAGCTGTCGGCCTCTCCACGCACAGTCTACTTCCGATGGTGTCGTTCGTTGACCACGTTGACCACGCTGCACCGAGTGCATCCAAGGTGGTGGACGACGGCGAGGTCCCGGACAGCAACGAGCCGGAGATGGGAAGACGCGGGAGTAGAGTCGCAGACGGAGAGGTGTGGTTCTAGTGCGGTGTGGTTCGGCAGTCGGTGGAGAAGAACAGGAGGTGTGGAGGGGTGGAGGGATGGCCTGGCCAACGGTGGAGTAGCGCTTCATAGCGAAGCATGCTAAGCAGAGCTGCTAGCAGCAGGAGGCGGGAGGTGGTCCCGGCGGCGCTGGAGAAGAAGACGAGAGATTGAAGATGGATGCCGGTCGTTGGATGTAAATCCAACGGCTAACATGTCAGAATCATTTGTTGACTAAATTGACAACGACTTGCGTTGGCTTCGACCTATTGGCCCACATTTCAGCCTCCAAAAATGTGGCACGTATTCAACCCATTTTTTCAGAATTTACAGTCTTTTTTTGCGCGGTAGAATTTACAGTCAATTTGATCTTTTTTTGAATTACAGCCATTAGCTGGGCTGGGTGAACAATTAATGTAGCGTCCATGCGGCCCATTTATTTTATTTCCTAAAAAATTACAGGCCATTTGCACTTTCTCAAAATACACGATTTTGCTAGGCTGATTATAAATATAATGTTGGGTTGGGCCGGCAATGTTATCAAAAAATAAAAAAAAGGCTGAGCATTTTGTTATAAATATATTTAAATAATAAGTGATATTATTACATTCGTCCTTAAATATTACCAAGCTTTTGTACACAATCACTAGGATTTTCGTGCCAAAACAATCCAGGATTTTATTTGTTAAGAATTTTTTTTATAAGTTAATAAGATGTGGGATATTGTTTACTTACATATGTAAGTATCATTAAATATATGATGACAATAAAAATAATATATAATAAGATATAAAATAATTTAAATATATATAATATAGTTAGAAGGGAAACATAAGTTGTACCTGGCGTTCCTATTCTTATATAGAAAAATAGAACAGACCTCTGCGTTTTCTTCAAAAAAAAAAAATACATAAATTGGGCTGCCAAAAATAAAACCTTGGATGGGAGGTCCATAGGCCGGTCGATACATGACGGCCCTAAGAAAATACAAACAGGCCCTCCAATCCGAGGTCGTGGGCTGCGCATGTTAAAAATGAAAGCCTAGACAGGGCAGCCCGAAACCATGTCCAACACTTGCCAAAAATTCGTCCCTCGTTTTCTCTGTGTTTCGCACACTCGACATTGTGTGGGCATTTTGACTGTGCATCATATGAAGATGTGCTATGCATGAATATTGATCAGCATGATGTTAATTGGCTGGTAGTTCCATTTTCGACCATGAATAAAACTTCCAACATGATGTTAACCCTGTGTTAGGACCCCGATTCCAAGTCACATCGACCTAGCCGGTAACACCTCATATCACTTTGCGGCCTCACGCACGGTATTCCCACGGGTGTCGCCTTACCATGGCCTGGGACCGTTTGCGCCTTTTGGCTCACGTATATGATAGTGTCGCTAGCATCCACATGACAGAGAACCCGGGCCGACATGGCTAGTTGTGAACCCAAAGCGGCGCTAACCCATGGGGACAGGCATACATGAATCACATCGAACATGTCGGTCATCAACATGTGAATCCGGGCTGTAACCTGGGCTAACGGACTCCGTAACCGGGCTGTAGCAGGCTAGGCAGGACTCAGATGTCACCGCGTGACATTTCCCGAAGGGACAGAACCACGAGCAGTGAAACACATGCCGGCCAGTCAAGTGTCCAGAGCAGTAGTGCCGGGCTAGCAGGACTCCGGTAAACCGGGCTGTAGCGGACTACTATCGCTCAGGAAGCACTAGACTACATTTCCCCATATGAGAGGATGCCAAGGATAAACAAGTAGATTGTCGGATCTCACTCATACCAAGCATTTCAATCATACACACAATATGCCCGATATGAGTACATACAACATGGCATCACAACAAAACTCTACAACTCAAAGAACTTTATTTTATCAACTAAAATTAAGCACCCCTGTTTGCAGAAACGCTTAAACATTAACAATGGGACTAGTTGATGAAACATACTTTAACAAAGAGAAGCACTTTCTTTATCTACATTGGAAATGAAATGACAGAGATGACACTCGCTCTATTTTAACTATATTATTACTTCATTTTATCAGTGACACTAGGGTCGAGCAGGTGGCAAACGAGGTGTACCGTGCGTCGCAAGGATGGAGGCCGGGGGTGCTTAGGCTGGGATGCTGAAGCTGGCTCTTTCAGTCACCAACATGGATGATTCAATTCATGGGACCTTTTGGTGCAGTTCACCTAAAATGAAGCAATGTCTCGTGAGCTAGCAGCTTCTTCTTCAAAAAATTTTTAAGAAAAGGGCTCTAGCCCCAGTTCCATTTCCATCAGGAAACGAAACCCACAGATCTTCTTCTTCATTAGTTGCAATAAAATTGAGCAACATCAAGGTTGGTTGTGAAGCTCCTGGAATGCTCAACTATAATTTGGATATCATTTGTGCAGTTCAACTAAGATCGAGCGTGAAATGTAGATCTCTGTTTGCACAAAAAAGGTGGAAAGGAGGGTGACTAACAAGTGATGAAACATGCATCAAATGAAAAGAAGCATGTTCCTTATCTGAATGGCAATCCTACAAGGACAGTAGCAATTTCTAAAGCAGTGGCATTGCTAGATATTAGTGTGGGCATTAGGATTAACTATGACAACCGTTAAATACGACATTACTTTGGGCACAGGAGAGTAGGCGGACCAGGACAGTTGCATTTCTAACGAAAAGAACCAACTTATCTTAATGGGAAATTTTAGCAGGACATGTAAAGAAGTGCCATTGATTCATATTCTTTGGAGGCATTACATTGAAAACAACATTGGTTTAACGTGTCCTTACTTTTTAACAAAGGCGATCGCTACATTTTACCGGTGGCATTACATCGAGTGGCTCGGGGCAACAAACATCGAGCAGGATATCCGGGTTGGTCCCATTTTTGTTTGGTATAGCCACCTTATACTGTGTGAGGCTAGCAAATCTAGTGCTGGACTTACTCTGTTGACTTGTCCCCCAGTCCCCACTTTCTTTCCTTTTTCAACCAATAGATCGGGTTTATATTGAATTTGTACTGCGTTTCCCTTTATTTCCCTATTAGACCTAGAGACCAGTTGGATAGCCAGTCTCTGCTACTTTTCGCCCCCATTATTTCCTCTTTTCGACCAAGTCCTAGATTCAGGTAACAAATCCTCCCCACCCCCACCCCTTTCTTCCTTGTTCGAACCAAGTAGTACTAGATTCGAGTGCATGAACTAGTTTTACCTCTTAAACGTAAAAAATTAGGTGGTTTTCGAACAGCCGATCGATCCTATCTATGAGGGGGCCTGAGAAATAGTAAAAGTTACAAATGCAGCGACGTCAGGAGCTCGGGAAGTAGAGCAAGGCCGGTTTCGAAGGAAGTTATACCTGATGGTCGCAAGAATATCGCTAGATGGGCGGCGGGAGGCCGGATCTGCCCACACTATAGCAGCGAGGAAGAAGGGGTCGGAGGCCCTCCCTCGCCAGCGGTGCTTGGGAGAGAACGGTAAGGCAGGCTGATCGGGACGCGCCCAGCAGTGGGTATGAGCCGTCGCCGAGGACGACCGCGTGAATGTTGCACCTTCTCACCTTCCCCGGCACAGAGGATCCGGCTGGATCTGTGACCAGCGGTGAGCAGAGAGAGAGAGAGAGAGAGTGTGTGTGTGGCCAGCGCTGTCGTGTTTAGATCTGGAGAGGCCGAGACAGTGTGAAGAGAGAAACACTAGCAAGCAAGCGCGGAGGCTCCTACCTATATAATGGAGTAGTACTTAGTTTTCTTTTGTCTACCGGAGTCGGCTTGACCTCGTCAATGACTATCGAGAAGTCTTCATGCGCGTGGCCCGGAGGCAAAGTTGTCGTCATTTTGATCTGAAGCACCGGATTATAACATATGACACGAAAAAATGCCACATGAGAAGAAATCATAACCTCACTGCCCAAAGGAGACAACATGAATCCCGACGGACAAACTAGATGAGGAACAAAGCTCAAACTAAAGATAAACTCTTAGAAAAGGGGTCCGTCGATAGATGTCCTAATTAACATAGCCGGCTTGACCTAGATGGCAGCCGAGTAGTCACTATTCGTGCATGTGCCCCCAATTACTAGCCCAACTCAGTTATCGCTGTTTAACCCTCGCAGTGATCCGAAGCACATGACACCTAATTTTGCGAGATGACAAGAAACCTTTTTTTAGATTTCTCACCACAACTACAGCCATGTACAACACAGCACCGCACGATATGTAGGCGATAGCCAATCCAGGCGTGTCTGCTGGAGTCTGGTCACATGCATGGACAAACTGATCTTCCGTGTCTTGCAGGGATCGTCCAGGCACCAACGTAATACAACACTTCTCTAGAACTATCGCTCGTCTCCCTCTTCTATTAAGTCACCCGACCTGCGGGGCCGGAAAGTTTTCCTATGGTCGGTTCTCAATTGCCGTCCCACATGTGTGTGCGAACGCAATATGACGCGCGTTCCATTCGGAGAGCAGCGTGCCAGACCAACCGACCGTCTGGGGTGCGACGCGAACGCGACGGGCGTGCTGTATACTCCGTACATGTGTACCGCCGTTTTCTAGACGCTTTGCTCCATGGCGCGGGTGCAATCCATGGATACAAAATTAGTATACTGTATACTATTTAAAAGTCGAGGGCGGGGCTTTTCCTGCCCGGTAGGCGGCGGGACAGTTCCGCCTAGTCGGGTCGACAGAGACGCGAGAAGACGAGGGAGTAGGCTGCTGCAAACGTAGGGCTGTGTGATTTGACAGCGAGTTACTGCTGGACAGGTGGGGCCCCGTGATTTGACTTGCCATTATCATTTTAACTGCGGCGCTACGACCAGCGTGAGTCTCCTGATTCCTGACCACCTCCATACAGGTGCCTCTCCCAATGCTCCACCATGTAGTAGAGGCTGGCTCTTGCATGAGAGCCCACTTCTCCACTTTTTCCTTGCCTCTCTTTCCTCCACATATGCAAAAATGCCATGTAAAGCGCACTATTGTACTTACTTGCTCCAACAGGTGCTTAAGCTTGCCACATAGGCATAAAGTCTGATGTGGCAAGTTAATCAAGAAGAGAGAGACTAGTTTGGTGACCCAAGGAAGAAACGGTGCTAAGCGCGTGTACCTAGGTGAAAAGACAATTTTGAGTCTATAGCTAATTAAATGAAGCAAACTTAGCAACACCATTTCATTGGAAGAGGTCACTCCTTGGAAAATGCAATAAATACTAGTACTCCCTGTGTCCCATTATATCAGAACGTTTTTGACACTACACTAGTGTCAAAAATGTTCTTATATTATGGGACGAAGGGAGTACGAAGAAAGAGATAGAGAGGAATAAAAAAATATACACATATAGCCAACCTTATAGCCAACCTTGTTGTAGTATGAGTGACTAAGTGATGACTATGTATGACATGCCAACATCAGATAGCGTAACACACT
The DNA here is from genome assembly GCA_021605145.1 of Aegilops bicornis. Lineage (NCBI taxonomy): Eukaryota > Viridiplantae > Streptophyta > Magnoliopsida > Poales > Poaceae > Aegilops > Aegilops bicornis. The sequence goes on from CM038670.1 coordinate 825,003,734, forward strand.
GTGTTAAATCTCCAAGGGCGCGACCGTGCGAGCGACGCGACGGTCATGGTAGGCGCGACCATGATACGGGCTGCTGGCAGCCCTTGGATTTGAGATCAAACGGTCGCATGCTAAGTTGCTGAAAATTTGCAGAATAACCCTCCGGGATAGGATATTCACCCATAGGTCTAGAATCACGCCATGCAACCGTTCGATCTCAGATCCAAGGGCTGTCGGAAGCCCGTATCATGGGAGAATGGAAAGCCACTACCTCGCTGCTCAGATGTCGGGCAGTTCGCTCCTACTCGTCCCTGCACGTCCTTTAATACTACGGCGGTTCGCTCCTAGTCGTCCCGTCCATTCACATTACAGAAGTTCCACTAATCCTAACCCTCCTCCCAAATCCATGGCGTCCCATATCTCCCCGATCGGCGGTGAGTACAAGGTTAGAACCATCACCGACGATGAGTTCGACGTCATCTACACCCGTACTTCCGCGATGGTGAAAGGATGCCTTTCTCGCTTCAGACGCATGTTCGAAGACTCAGGTGATGAGTGGGTCGCTGGGCTAGATGTTGAGTACACCATTGTCGTGGGACGAGAGAAGGATCTAAAGGACAAAGAGAGGAAGAAGCCCGCCGTGATCCAGGTTTGCGTGCATGACTTATGCTTGGTCTACCACATATGCCATGCCGACGTTGAGTGCCAGAATTTTAAGGACTTCCTCGAGAGCAACCTAGTCAAATTCGTTACTGTAGACTTTGGTAACGACAAAGAAGTCCTGCGTCGGATAAGCCTCGTTGTAGGCAACACCTTCGACCTCCAAAAGAATCGGCTGGTGTCCTCTCGTCAGCCTTCAATGCTGACCCTGGCAGGAGCCATGGTTCATCCTTCAGACGCAGTAACCGGAGAAACCTCCATACACGCTTTCATCATCATGCATGGCAGCGGAATGTACTAGATATAGACCACATCCAAAGACGCTGCAATGGATGGCTACCTTTGTTTCAATATCTACAAGGGTTGGATGAAGAGCAACAGCCAAGTTGGCGGTTCAAGCAAAGAAGTATCGGCCAAGAGGAAGAGGGACAAGGACGAAGTTGAGGACGTGGACGAGGACACCGAGTAAGGTGGCAGTGTCGTTGCTCATGGCGGTTCTAAACTTCTAATGCAGTGTCTACCGGATTAGTTGCATAGTTTAATTTCAGGTGTGCTTAGTTTAATTTGAGGGGTGTGTTGTCGAGCCCCCAGCAGAACTATGTTATGTTTCTTCTTGTTACTTTAACTCTTCAGTACGTACATATTAGTATTTCTTACATTTCATCTTTTAGTTGGTATATTACTACCACTCGTTTCTTCACATTATATACGTACAATATATATGGCCAACAACATATAGCCAACAGTTTAGTTGTCAAAGAATTTCAGGGTGCTTAGTTTTTTCAAAGAATTCCAGGGTGCTTAGTTTTATTTGAGGGGTGGGTTGTGCTGGACACCATTATTGTGACTAGCCTTTTTAATAGTACTATATGCATAATTTGGCGACGAGCGCTCTCTATATGTACTACCTCCGTCCTGGTTTATAGGTCCCCTTTGTAGTTTTTGTCAAATTTTGACTAAAGATTCAACTAACAAAATGTTAATGCACATCAAGAAAAATTATCTCATTGGATTCGTACTTGAACATAGTTTTCAAAAATATAATGTTTGGTGACATGCGTAGACATTTTGTTAGTTTAATCTATGGTCAAAATTTGGCACGAAATATAATGGGGACCAATAAACCCGGACGGAGGTAGTACCACCTTTTTTTTAATTTCAAGTTTTGCACCATGGCGCAATCCATCGATACTACTGTTGTACAAAAGTATACATTTTTTAAAAGGCTAGAGGGCGGGGCAGTCTAGCTTGGTCGGTTTCACGAGAGGCGAGGGCCTTTGTGATTTGACGGCTCATTACTGCTGGAAGGCGGGGCCTTGCGATTTGACTGCTTTCAGATAAATGCTCGTCATGACGACCTGATCGAGGAGGAGCAAGAATCGTGCGGTATACTCAAGTTTTCCACTAGAGTAGTACTACTGACGGAGAACCTAAACACGGCAGCCCAAAGTGCCATATGGCGATAAAAATGATCTAATTTGCTAGTCATCTCATTGTTAGCATTGTTCTATTCATTCCCTCAAAAAACAAAAACCATTGTTCTATTCATGCCTCGCAGAGAACGTGACACGCGCGGCGAAACACCCGAAGCAAATGATGAAACACAGCAGTAAAAGAAGAAGGAAGATTATCACCCCAAATGATCTAATTCGCCACGAAGTCGTAACTGCTTCTTCATCGCCTCCACGACCTCCATCTCCTTGCGCGTCTCCTCCGCCATCTTCTTCATTCTGTCCATGACGCGAGATTTCTCGACGCGAGCCTTCATCATCTGTTCGGCTGCATTACGTACCTTGACAGCAGTCGGGTGCTCGATGCGGAGCTTCGCCAACTCCTCCTTCTGTTCCATGACGAGGTCCTGCAGCATCTTCATCGAGGAACTACTATTCTCATGCAGCTTCTTCCAGCCGGCGTTCTTCTCCTTCAACAGGTCGATCTCGTGGTAGAGCTTCGCCTTGTCCTCCTGAAGTCGCATGATTTCGCCGGTCGCCTTCTTCTCTGAGGTAATACTCTTCTTCAGCAGCATCACCAAGCCGGCGGTCAACTCTCCCTGCTGATTGAGCTCAGCGGGCATGTCGTCGAGGCTCTCCTTCAGTAACTCCGTCAAGCCTAGGATGAACTCCTTCTGCTTATTAAGGTGCTTATTGAGATGATCGGGCATGCCGCCGAGGGATAACGACTCCAGCTCCGCCGGCTCCGCATGTTCGCCTTCGCGGCTAGGGCGCTCCTAGGAGCCATCGCCTGCCCGTGAGAGATCTTTCGAGGTCCCTGCGTGGCGGCGAGCCCTCTCTTTTTTCCGCAGCCTTGGTTGCCGCTCCCTTGTTACGAGTAGTTCTCGACCTAGAGCTCTGCTCACCGGCCATGGCAACGACGGACGAAGAAGAAGCACTTATGAGGAGGAAAGGTAGAGTAATTTTTGGTTAGGTAGTTCCCCTTTTTATAACCTAAGTACTAGCACTAGTAGTACTAATACCTGGATAGTGGGAACATGTTCAGGTTTGGTATGTACAAGTAGGTGTGAGTAGGCTTTGGAATGTGATGGGAAAAAGGTAAAGATTAATTGATGGTTTTGGTTTCGAGGCCCGAAACGGCTCCCGATGAGTTTAGAGGAACATAAATTTCAAGTACTACACTGCTCAAATGCGTAAATATTATGTTACTGTTAAAAATTGGCACAAAATATGAAGGAGACCAATGGAAGTACTACTAGCAACCCACGATTTAACTACTCGCATGCGCCAAGATGGAGTAATAATGTCTTTCTTCCGCCCTCACGTCCACTCAATTTGCATGCGCTGTGTATTAATTGACCATCAATGAAGTGAACGACTTTACACGCGTCAAATTATCACATGAGGTGGATCTTGGTACAAAATTGCGTCCGCCCATGTACCGCAGCGTGTGCGTGCGAGGGAATGAGTGTAATGCGTGGCATGCGTGCACATCTTAAACCGATGCATGTACCGCCAGTATGGCTCAGGGAGGACGAGTACATTCTTCTAGAACCAGCAGCACGTCACTGTGATCAATCCACGCAAGGAGGTCGCGACAACGCCTCCACATGTGCCATGTGGCTTCATGAACTGTAAGAGAGACATTGTGTAGCGTGCCATTGGTATTCTAATTTACGTGTTTTGCACATACTCGAAGTACTAGTAAGGTACATGTGCATTGCACGCATCAGATTTTGCAACCAAATTATGAATAAATACCACACTATAGCATGTAAGCTCTAAGTCATATATGCGTGATGTAGACCTTCGTTTAATTCTTATAGTTCATCTCATTCAAAATCAATTAGTTTTTATAAAAAAAGCTAAGAACGCGTCAATAGGAAAAACATGGGATTATAGTGGAATGTCGTCTTGAATCCTACAGGATTGTACGAGTGTTTGATTGCGCATAGAAAAAAAGCAGAATTTTTTCAAAGAGGTTTGAGTGGATGGGATGTTTCCTATGAAATCTAGTGCAAATGAATCATATGGAAAAATTCCTATGGTTTAAAATCCTAAGAATCAAACAACCAAGATAGGAAAAATCCCTAATGATTAGAATCCTCCAAAATTCCTTTGAGAATCCTTTGAATCAAAGAAGCCCTTAATCTATTTTATGATTCATGGAATTGTGCGTTGTAAAGCATAAATTAAAAGCAAATAATGGCAATTCAACTAGAAAAAAAGTTTGGGCAGTTATGATATGGAAGATTCTAGAACAAAAGAGAACCACTGTTGTTTTGAGGTTTGTGCATTATGCTTTAGTTGAACCATGGAGTCGGCTAGATTGTACATGTGGAGAAATCCGGTGGGGCGCTAGAAGATGGTGCGAGGGGCCGAGTGGAGGGAGACTATGAAGAAATGCACAAGTGCGAGATCGATATTTAGAGAGAGGGGGCGAACACGTGCGCTGTTGCACGCAGTGGCGGAGCCATGAAAAATAAATGAGCTAGGGGGCCAAGCATTGCTAATCCTGTACGAGGAGGGTCAATTCATGAAATTAAACCTTTTTAGCAGCAATTGTCTAATGATCACATTCATATTAGCCTCGATATATAGTGATGTTAGGGAGGGGGGGGTAGGGTTTCATCGCCCCTATCTTCGCCATTGTGCACGCTGCGTCTCGAGAGATGAAGCGGAAGGCATGGATGATGAGAGGGGGACGTTGGATATATAATTAATGTGGGTGTATTAGCTATACATGTTAATCCTATATATAGAGGTATATATTGATCGATGTGGACGTGGGAAAGAGGGTGAGACCTCACTGGATATATCGATTGATCGGTTTGTGTGGAAAGCTATGAAAGACCTAGCTATATACACACATACATAGAGGAACATCGATCGTTGCGCATGCATGCATGAGAGATAAAGAATCCCCGATATGACGGAGAGGGGGATGTGTGTGGGTGTGTGCCTTCATGGGAGACCGACCTGAAGAAAAAGATTGCATGCATGCGATGGATAATGCCGACTGGTAGTGTGTGTGCATGCATGCACGAGAGAAAGTTAGTGGTACAATTATAAAGAGAAGACTACTGTGTGGGTGTAAAAGAATAGGTGAGGTCATAATCAATGTAAAGTTGAATTCAAATATTTGAACAAGCGATCCTTATGTTTGAAACCCATGCATGCATGAATATAACGGAGATCTGCGCGGTGTGGTTTGGAAACGAGCATGTTGTAATGTATACACATTGAACAAGGTCAGATCGATTTGAATTTGAGATACCGATGGCAGACATCATTTGCCCATGTCGCATCCGTGCATGGACACACTATTCTAATTGGAGATGATGGGCGGCTTTCGCATCACATATCTATATCTATACCCCTATATATATATATATATATATATATATATATTATATTTTTTATTGTGTGCGGGTAACTTTAACTTTGAAAGATGGTCATTGGATGAGGCGAATCCGATGGTCCAAAGATGGCAAATTTGAGCACTATTGGCCGTTAGATATAATCTAGATTCCACCAGATTTCGCCACATGTATAATCTAGAAGACTCCATGGTTGAACTTAAGCATAATGCACAAACATCAAAACACAAGCACTTCTTATTTGTTCTAGAATCTTCCATATCAGAATTTCCCAAATGTTTTTCTACATGATTTGCCATTATTTGTTTTTACTTTATGTCTTACAACGCACAATTCCATGAATCTTAAAATAGATTAGCTTTCTTATAAAAACTAGATGATTTTGAATGAAATGAACTATAAGAATTAAACGAACATCTACATCATGCATATATGACTCAAAGCTTGCATGCTAAAATGTGGTATTTATTCATAATTTGGTTGCCAAATCTCATGAGTGCAATGCACATGTACCTTACTCTAGTCTAAATGGTGTTTGTGTGTGTGTTGTGCGTGTTGAGGTGCAAATTGTCTTTTTTTGGGTACACGTTAAGCTTGTTCTTCCGAAATTTCAAGCTGCGCCTTGTTATGCCGAAAATTGAAGCTAGCGTCTCTGTCTATCGTGCTGCGAAACTCCCGCCTCTTCAACCCGCGCCTTGTTAGCCCGAAATATTTAAGATATATCTTTGTCTCGTTGTGCTCCGACAACTCCCTCCATCTCAACCCGCTCCTTGCTATTCCGGAATTACAACACGCACGAAAACTCCCACCTCCTGTGAAATCCCGACACGTGAAATGCCCGTGGTACCCCTGAACCGAAAGAACCGCCTCAAATCGGTGGGGGGTACTTTTGTAAGTTAACCCACATTTCGGACAAGCGCGTCTCTAAGCCATGGTTCCCCACTGCAATCCCATCCGCCCACCCATTCTTACACTGAGGCCGCGAAAACCCGCGACGAAACCCAACACCCTGCTCCGTCCGCCACGCAACCGGAGCCTCTTCCCCGGCGACATCGTCCACAGCAACACCTCGACGTCCCTCATCCACCGTACCAGATGAGGATCTGTCGTCGATCTCATCGTCCCGCCGGTTCAGCCACCCCGTCCTCCACCTCCAAGGAGCTGCCCCGACGTTCCCCTCGTCTTTCGCGCCACCTCCATTCCCACACCGCCGTCTTCACCTGCACCACCGGAAGAGCATCATCATCACCGTTTCCTTGGATGAAGCTGCGGCCTAATCGGCGCCACCAAAGAGGTTGTACACTAATCGCCGCATTTTCTTCTTGATTCGATCTCACGGTGCTGCCGGCGCTCGGTCCCGAGCCGACACGGCGCGGCTCCATCCACGGTGGCATCGCCGGCCACTTCCTCCACGGTGTCGCTCCCTCGGCGGCGACGTCCACATCAGTAGGAGTTGTTGCTGCTTTAGCTCTCGCTTGCGCTGCTGTTCTGCTCTTGCTCTCGGTCCCCTGCCTGGTCTGCTTTTTCTATTGCTCTTGCTCGCGCTTCTGCTCTCGCTCTTGCTCTTGCTTGCGATGCTCCTCCGATTTGGCTACCCTTCAGTCGACTGAATCGACTTTTGGGTCAGTCGATTTTCAAGGGGTGGGCTCACCGGGGTGAAGGAAGAACCAGCCCAATGGGAGGGGCTCACGGAGAGATACCACACTATCTATCTTAGGGTTCAGGATGGGGGCGGTGGTCGCCGGCGGTGGCGGGCGTTGGCGGGGCAGTGGCGTGGGGATCGCCGGAGAAAAAGCTCGGCAGGGGGGGGCCTAGAGGGATGGCCGGGGCGGCGGCGGACCGATGGTGGGGAGTGTTTTTTGGGCGGGCGGGGCGGCGCACCGCCGGCCGCGAGCGGCGAGAGGCTGCTGTTTGGCCGGTGGTGGCTGGCGGCTCAGGGGGGGTGGAGGTTGAAGATGAACCGCAGGCCCTTGATTTCGTATCCAACGGCTGCAAAATCGACTGACCAGAGATGAAAAAGTCAGTCGACCGACGTGTAGCCTCACCTTGCTAGTGTGTTCAGTATCGACAGCAAAATTCAGTCTCGACAGCAAAATTCATTTTCGACAGTTAGGTTCAGTTTCGACAGTTAAGTTCAGTTTCCACAGTTAAGTTCAGTTTCGACAGTTAAGTTCAGAGATGAGCGGCTGATGTATTTTACATCTAGCACTTTGTGGTTATGTATTTTACGTCATGTATTGGAGATGCTATTAGAATTCCACTCAGGTTAACGTTGTTCGTTGTCTCTCTTGTCCTGCTTCAGCCTCGGCGTCGTACAACTCACCTGAGATGCTCCAACGACGAAACCCTCCATCACAGTGGAGCAATACCTCGGGCTCCATCTCCAGACGCCTATGATCTTCTTCCCCTCCTCCGACAGCAAAGTCAGCCGGAGCATCCTCACCGGCCAACCCAATCACGCTGAGATCGACATGGCTTCGCCAAAGAGGTTGTACACTGGTTGCATCTCTTTTTTACTCTACATGTTATATATATTGTCCAGTGAGCACTCGTAGTAACGGGAAATACGATTATTTTATCCTACTATATGACAAGCAGTGAGGTACCAGGCAACTTAGCTATCCGTGATGGACTCTCTTGAACGCCATCATTATTTATCTCTACGCGTTTGAGCTGTGCATTTGTCGATGGGCCTGGGAGTTGAGCTAGTATGGCAGTGGCCTGGGTCCAAAGTAATAGAAGTAGCACAAAAACATTTTTTAGTGTAGGATTTTCCTTGCTCAAGCCTGCCTACTAGAATCACCAGTGCTTGAAAGGAAAAGTGAATGAAAAACATAGGAATTGGAAAGTTTCCTATGGTACTACTTTTCATGAATTTGGTGCAAAGGAATGGAGCAAAGGAAAACTGTAGGATTTGTTCCTTTAGTGTCTCCTTGAAAGAAAAACCGTAGGAATTCTAATTTCCACTTCTCCTCCTTTTCATATTCCTATTCATCAAGCACAAGACTAAGAGATAGTAGCATAATAACATTATAACCGTACATTTTCTTGTGGTTTGACTTAATCTCACCATGCTTTTTTGCATCCTGTGATCTTCCAATTGTTGTGAATCAAACACCCAGATTGGCAGAAATCCTATGTTTTTAAATTCTCTATTTTGCACGTGCATTCCTATCCTATTCATGTCTATTTCCTATCCCCGCATTGTTAGAATCCTCAAATTCAAACAAGCCCTTACTCAATTACTTCTGGTACAGATATGTGTCAAAGAAAACCTTGTGTGGTTTGTCCTGCTCATGCGACGCCACCCGAGCTCAGCTGCTCCAACGACGGAAGGGTTCACCACAGCAGGGATCCGCTCTCCAGACTGTCTTTCGCCGCCTCAGATCTTCTTCCTCGCCGCCGGCAGCCACGACAACTGCATTACCATCATCAACTGAGCAGATGACCTTGAGGACTACACGGGTCCGCAAGAGAGGTCACACTCTTCCGTGTCTGCTTACATTATGCGTCACTTAATATGATGACATGCTACATTATCATCGTGTTCACCTATTAGACTCTGAGTCGGGTCCAAACTAATGCTGAAACTTGAGTTTTTAAATGGTTGTGGGGTACATATTGGGGCAGCAATAAGTACTATCTGTCAACTATCTGTCTACTATCTGGTTAATCTCCGGTGTCTACTATTAGTTTCATGTTGGGTGCAAACAAACATTAAAGGAGCCATTATCTGTATTTTTTAACTAAAGCTATTATTCGCCTGATACCATTGGTTTTGGGTTTATCCACAGTTTGCTACCATCACTCTGGATTTGTGCATGCACTCCTTACATAATCTCACTATGTTTTATTCCTATGCATGCCAGTTATTGTACACAATGGAACTGATCATGTAGAGCAAAAGAGACGAGCCTTGCGTGGCAATAAAATTTCATGCAGACGCCGTTCCATGGTGGGCGCAAAGGCAGCCCCTCCACCAATTTCGGATCGTAATCAAGAGGAAGATAACTGTTCTGAGGGGGATTCAGAAGGAGAAGACCACTCCTATTTACCCCATGAGGTCTTCGCTCTAACTTGGCATGCTGATGTTGGTAATATCATGCATATGGTGCCTTGCATTGCCTAATGTATACATTAAAGATGTCATCTGCTTAGTTTAGAAATGCTTTGTGTCAATGCCATCTGTTTAGTTTCTTTATCGTATATGTGAATCATGCAATGCCATCTTGTCTAGCCGGGCATCATATATATGAATTTTGCAATGCCACCACAGTTAGTGATCATCTTATATGTGAATTATATCATGCCATCATTTTTTTATTATGTGTTAAATTTGTCAAAAAATTTAGTACATTCAATTACTCTTCTTGTGCATCAGCCATTCGGCACGGTCATGGAAAAATCTGGAGTGGAAACAAGGTCTTCAGAGCAGACAATGCTATCTGACGAAGCGCATGTCTTGCTGGTTACCGATAGCTCCTCAGAGGAGGATTCAGAGACAGATGACCAGTCATATTTCCCCCCGAGGTGCATGCCCTAACTTGGCAGGGTTATGTTGCTCATATCGTGCGTATGGTATCTTGCATTGCTATGTCATTTGCTTAGTTTAGACATGCTTTGTGTGGATGCCACCTTTTTAGTGTCTAATTACCATATATGTGAATTATGCAATGCCATCTTGTTGCAAGACATTATATATGTGAATTATGCAATGTTATCTTGTTGCAAGGCATTATGTATGTGAATTATGCAATGCCATGCTATTTAGGCAAGCGTCATATATGTGAATTATATCATGCCGTCTTTTTTTGTATTTCTCATTGCTTTCGTCGACAACGTTTGTATATTCAACTGATCTTCCTGTGCATTAGCCATTTGAATTGGTGATGGAGAAATCTGGAGTGAAAACAAGGTCTTCAGAGCAAACAATGCTACCTGCTGAAGCAGATATCTTGCTGGTTACAGATAGCTCTTTAGAGAAGGATTCAGAGGTAGATGACCAGTCCTATTATCCCCCTGAGGTGTATGCTCAAACTTGGCAGGGTTATATTACTCATATAATGCATATGTTGTATTGCAATGCTTAGTTTTTACATCATATACACAATATTGAATGCCATCTCCTTAGTTGACACAGCATATATGCAATTGCCCTCTGCTCACTTCCTTAGTATATAAATCATATATTTGAATTATTTCATGCCATGATGTTTACATAGACAGCATGTATCTGAATTATGGCATGCCAACCCATTTTCTAAAGACATAATATAGTTATATCATCTCATCCTGTTTACATAGTCATCATATTTTAAATTATGTCATTCTATCCGTGAATTATATCATGCCATCATGTTTCCATCGACGGCATGTTTGTGATTTATGGCATGCCAACCACTTTAATAGACACATCGTATAGTTATATCATGTCATCCTGTTACATAGTCATCATATTTTGAAGTATGCCATTCTATCCTGTTTAGTTAGCCATCATACATGTGAAATTGTGTCATGCTATCCTGTTTAATTAGCCATCATATATGTGAAATTATGTCCTGCTATTATGTTTGCTTAGACAACATAAATGTGAATTATTTCATGCCCTGTTTTCTTCCCTACTATCCATTGCACCTGTCTATGTTACAATGTCTGTACATTCAATTACTTTTCTTGTTTATCAGCCATTTCAATTGGAGGGAGTGATGGCAGTATCTGTGTAACGCCCTCGATGCGGCTATATCTCCCACGTGTCGAAGCACGACTTAGAGGCGTAACCGCATTGAAAGCAATGTCGCAAGTGAGGTAATCTTCACACAACCCATGTAATTCATAAGGGAAAGAGATACATAGTTGGCTTACAATCGCCACTTCATGCAATACATGAGTAAAGCATTACATCATACAGATACAATCAAGGTCCGACTACGGAACCAAAATAAAAGAAGACTACCCCAAATGCTACACAGATCCCCGATCGACCCAACTGGGCCCCACTACTGATCAACTAAAATGAAACAACACAATGAACAAGATCTTCATCGAGCTCCTCCTTGAGCTCGGATGCGTCACCTGCACGGTTTCATTGGCACCTGCAAACTTGTTTTGGAAGTATCTGTGAGTCACGGGGACTCAGCAATCTCACACCCGCGAGATCAAGACTATTTAAGCTTATGGGTAGGAGAGGGTAGTGAGGTGGAGCTGCGACAGCGACTAGCATATATGGTGGCTACCATACGCAAAAGAGAGCGAGAAGAGGAGGCAAAGCACGGTCGTGAAGCTAGTAGCGATCAAGAAGTGATCCTGAAACTACTTACGTCAAACATAACTCCAACATCGTGTTCACTTCCCGGACTCCGCCGAGAAGAGACCATCACGGTTATACACACGGTTGATGTATTTTAATTAAGGTCAACTTCGGGTTTTCTACAACCGGACATTAACAAATTCCCATCTGCCTCATAACCATGGGCACGGCTTTCGAAAGATAATACCCTGCAGGGGTGTCCCAACTTAGCCCATTATAAGCTCTCACGGTCAACGAAGGATATTCCTTCTACCGGGAAGACCCGATCAATCTCGGAATCCCGGACTACAAGACATCTCGACAATGGTAAAACAAGACCAGCAAAGCCGCCCGATGTGCCGACAAATCCCGATAGGAGTCGCATGTACCTCATTCTCAGGGCACACCGGATTGTCCAAACTTCCGGTAGGCGAGCCCAGAGTTGCCCCTGGTGGCCACCGGCGGTCGATTTGGACCAACACTCGAAGGAGCACTGGTCCGGGGTTAAAATAAAGATGACCCTTGAGTCTGCAGAACCCAAGGGAAAAAGGCTTAGGTGGCAAATGGTAAAACCAATGTTGGGCCTTGCTTTGGAGGAGTCTTATTCAAAGCGAACTGTCAAGGGGGTCCCATAAATCACCCAACCGTGTAAGGAACGCATAAAATCCGGGAACATAATACCGATATGACGGAAACTAGGGCGACAAGTGGAACAAAACACCAGGCATAAGGCCGAGCCTTCCACCCTTTACCAAGTATATAGATGCATTAATTAAATAAGATATATTGTGATATCCCAACAAGTAAACATGTTCCAACAAGGAACAACATCTGCATGTTCCAACAAGGAACAAACTTCATCTTCACCTGCAACTAACAACGCTATAAGAGGGGCTGAGCAAAGCGGTAACATAGCCAAACAACGGTTTGCTAGGAAAGGATGGTTAGGGGCTTGACATAGCAATGTGGGAGGCATGATAAGCAAGTGATAGGTAACGCAGCATAGGCATAGCAAAAGAGCGAGCAACTAGCAAGCAAAGATAGAAGTGATTTCGAGGGTATGTTCATCTTGCCTGAAATCCCGCAAGGAAGAAGAACGAGTCCATGAAGAAGACAAACGGACGTAGTCGAGCGAATCCTCACAACTCCGGAGCGAAACCGAAGCTAACGAGAGAAGCAACCCGGAAAGAAACAAACAACATGGTAAACACACAAGCATAATCATGGCATGATGCACAAACAAGTATGATGCATGTCCGGTTTAAATAGCATGGCATGACAATATGCACAAACAAAACTACAAGTTAAATGGAGCCCAATATGCAACGAGTTGCATATTGACGAAACACCACATCAATTATTTAGTTCTCTCTCGGTTTATGTACACAACAATATTAAATGTTATTAAACATGGCAAGGGGTGAAGCATAATTAAACTACCTATTTAGGCAAGTTTAAATGAGGCCAGAAACAACAAACGATAATTCCGAAAAATCCTCATGTCATTTAGCAATTTAATGCAACAACAATTTTAAACATTTAAATGTTGTTATCAAGATGCGGATGACATATACAAGTCATATGCAATTTTTATGAAAATGTTGACATAAGAATGTTATGAAGCATTTGTCATCGTGGCGGAAAGAAAGGGGTGCCACGGCAACGAATTCAAAAATGATGCCACGGCAACATATTGATCTCGATAACTCGATTGAGATATCAGTGCAAAAGAAAATATGGAGAGCGTGCCATGCAAGACGGTGGGGTGATCCCGGTTACCGGGTTCCCACGTGTCGACGGCAAGGCAATGAGGAACGTGCAAGGAACAACTCGGACATGGTGCAAACACGGGCATCTCATACAACCCACATTCGTTCTCGGAAGGTCGTCTCGGGGTTATACCTTCGAAGCGTGCATTTTCGAAGCGAATCGGTTCGGAGGGGAAGTAGTCGTTCTCGCGACGGTAGTGGTTCACGTTTCGTAGTCGTACACATTCCGTAGATGTTCGAGGTCACGGCGAGGAACTTGACGTCCACGGGGTCTTCAAGGTCGACGGTAGTGGTACACACGTCTTCGTGGAAGTAGTGGTTCATGTTTTGAAGAGGAACTTGACGAATCTGATGTCTCCGAGGGCGACGGTAGTGGAACTTGGTGCTTGCGCTGCATGGGTCCTCGGCGACGGTAGTGGTACACGCATGTAGATGAACTTGACGAGTCATCGTCATCCACGGTACTGGCGAATCCCACGGCGGTAGAGGTACACTTGACGGTCTTGGGTCTACATGATTTGATTTGGATGCATTCGGGGACGTCTCAGTCGTTCAACATAGAGGCCGGAGTTGCGTGCGTTGGAGGCGGGGCCGGTCGAGGATGCTGTCCCTTGATGGATCTGAAGGCGGAGACGGCACGCGAGGAGGAGGTCGGGGATGGGTCGTCGAGGCTGGAACCAGGGTGGAGGCGCACAGGAGGAGGCTCGAGGTGCGCTGGAGGTGGTGGTGCTCGCGGGTGCAAGGCGGCTGGTCTTTGGGACTCCGGCGAACTCCGACCAAAACGGAGGGGACGGCGGCGGGGCTCCTGCTGGGCGCGGAGGACGACGGATGCGGGCGCAGGTGCTCGAGGAGCTCCTCTCTGGGCGCTTCGGGCGACGGGACTTGGCGAGGAGGAGGCGCTGGGAACACCGGTTCCATCCGGGAACGAGGCGGGCGAGGCTGGGCGGCTGGACTCGGGCCGTGACGGAGGGTGACATGGCATGGTTTCGGGCGCCATGGGAGGCAAGGCGTGGGGCGTGTGGAGCGGCACAGGAGGATGGCGCAGGGGAGAAGGCGCGGGCGATCGAGCTCGCCGGAGGGCGAAGGGACGAGCGGGATCGGGCACGGGGTGAAGGAGGATGGGGATGAGGCGCTCGGGCCTTGCAGCGCGGGGAGCTCCTCTCCCTAGCGATGTGTGCGTATGTGTGTGGCGGCGGGCAGAGGGAACGAGGGGAGATCGATGGAGAGGGGATCGGGCTCTCTGGCGGCTAGGGTTAGGAGGGTTAGGTGGGCCTTGGGCCGACTTAGAGGCCGGCCTGGCTGCAGGTTGCGGCTGGGCTCTCTCTCACTACTAAAAGAAAAAAAACTGAGATTAAGAAAGAAAAGAAAGAGGGGTTAGGGGAAGAAGTTGGACACGCAGATAGTTTTCCCGAACTCACAAAAATGTGCTTGTTCCGAGAAATAGAAAAGGCCATGATTGAAAGATTTGAATTCAACTCATTTGATTTAAAATTCAAATGATTTGAATAGGAAGTGAGGGTAGGGAAGGTCCAAAAATGTTCGGATTTTTGGTGGAGCTCCGGAAAATGATGAAAGAAATTATGGAAAAGGTTGGAGACCAAGAATTGAGATAACAACGGCATGGGATATTTTGTAAGTGTGTTTGCGGTAAATCCAAATAATTGGAATATTTACTATAGCTCTCTAAATATCGAGAGGATATGTTTTAAAGAGAATCACCATGTGAATTCCCTCGATTTAAATGGATCAAAGATCCATGCCATTTATTTAGTTGAGTTGCAAAAGATTTATGAGATGATGGCATGATGACATGATGCAATGGAAAAATAAAAGGGCAGGCACAAATGAAACACACGGCGAAACCCGGAATATATGGAAGTCTTCTCGAGCATCGGTCTCGGGGCGTCACAATCTGTGGGAGTAAAAACACGGTCTTCAGAAAAGATCGTGCTACCTGTCGATGCAGATAGAACCACAGTTGTACTTGCCCAAGAATCAGCCCCACCACACATAACCCACACTCATGCAGATTGTACCCCTACCCAGTTGGACAAAGAACCAGCTACACCCCTTCTAACCCCAACCCCAGCAGATAGACACCCAGTTCCCGTTGACACAGCACCGTCTCCACCACAGAGCACCCAAACACGAGCAGTTAGTAAGGCAACTGCAGTGCCCAAATCACGAGGACCACCACTCCGAACCCGAAGTCAACGCTTAAAGCAGAAGAAGAATTGTTCTCAGGTCAGGTTCCGTAGCTATGGTTCATACTACTTTGCTCTTGCATCGCTGTATTTACTGATACCAACAAATTTCAAATTTGAAGGATGCAACTGAAACTCCAATGGTGCAACAGGTATGTTTTAAACCTATTTCTTCAATGTGTTTGGTTGTTTGCTGTTGTAACTTGCTCTATGTTGATTTCAGTTTCAATTGAATAAATAGTTATGTTCTCATGCCATACACATTACAAGTGTTGTTATTGTTGTGTAGTTTCCCACACTTAAATAGATATTATTTGAACTGTATCTATCTTGATTTGGCAACATAAACTAGAATGATATAGACCATACAGTGACCATACTACATAGATATATGTTTGTTTCATGTTGTTATCCTGTCCACCTTACTACTGAACTGGTTTACCAAAATGAGTTTCATATACTACATTGTAAACCTGAGATGTGTTTGTTTGTTTATTTTTTAGAACGCGGATAAAATATTGGAGAAGAGTACCCTGTTATGCAATGATAAAGGAAGTAATGCAGATAAGGTTCAAGATAGTGAGACATCCCTGTTGATCTCCAAGAAAGCTGATAAAAACTATATTGAGGACACTGAGACAACCCCAAAGTCCTGTCTTGATGTAGTGTTCGATTCTTGGCTACCTTCTTTGGCACCAGCTCTTGAACTCGTTACTGAATCAGTTAAACTTCTTGAGTCTCAACTTTAAGTTGAAAGACATCGATCGAGATGTTATGCGACGAAGCCGAAGGACTGAGGAAGTCCCAGAAATTCAGATGCATACTTTACGGTGCAACGACATGTCTTTGGAGGACTTAAGCGCCAAACAAGAGAAAGTTAATAAGCTTGCTAAGCATCTTGCCGACATTATGGGTACCTGTGGATACTGCTTTCTTGAGCTCTTAGAAGTGGTTTCAGTTACGGACTTGTTTTCTTCTTGGCGTTTATATGCTGCTGTGTTCCCTATATTTTCACTGGTGGCGAAATTTGATGCCCAGTGGATGTAATATGTGTAATAGCCGTGACAGCCTAGTGTAAGTTGCTTTTTTGTTTATTTCCTTGTTGTCTTGTTTATTTGTTTGCTTGTAGTCAGTGCAGTTCTTTTTCTGCGGTTTGCTAGTGGCTGCAATAACCTATTTTTTTAAACTAAGCCACAATAACCATGGGCTAATATTTACTGTAGTGACACTGGACCTACGGGCCGTAGAAACAGTGGGCATTCTACGGGCCATAGAAACAGTGGGCCTTCTACAGGCCGTAGAAACAATGGGCCTTCTACGGGCCGTATCATGAATGGGCCTTATACGGGTAGTATGATCGATTGGCCAAACATGGGCCAATAACAGGCCGCATTGTGGCCGTAAACGGGCTAGAGTTGGAATCATCCGTTCATGGGCCGACCATAACGGGCCATCGTTAATAGGCCGTATTTCATGACGCTATGAAACGGCCCAACGTGTTAACGGACCACAAACGGGCATTTGTAACCACGGGCTGAATTTGGCCCATAAGCAGAAAATGACAGTAACGGGCCATAAGTAAACGATTGCTGGAAATGAGCCCAATAATAAATGGGCTCTGAGAAGGCCGAAAGATAACATGGGCTAGAAATGGCCCAACGGAATAATGGGCCCTTAATGGGTATAAAGTGATACACTGTTTGCTACGGGCCAGTTTCACCACGGGCCGTTAATGGGTGTAAAGTAATACACTGTTCATTACGGGCCAGTTTCACCACGGGCCGTTAATAGGCCAAGAGTTACATAGGGCCTCATATGGGCGAAAAGGCGTCATGGGCTATACATGGGCCGAAGTGAAAAGCAATTTGGAATCATATTGGGTGGCCCAGATGACGCTACTGGGCCTAATTCAGATAGGGCGTAACGGGCCTTGGGTTAGCGGGCTGTAAATGGGCTATATGCGAACAAGCCGTTAACAGGCTTTACATGGGCCGGCCCGCCACCTTTTGACCAAGTCAAACGGGCCGGCCTTTTCACAGGAATGGGCCTCTGTTGGGCCGTGCCACGTGTCGACGTATCATAGGCATATACATCCAATGAGTGGATGACATCTGGCCCAGCGGTGAGCCGACACGTGTTTCCTCCAGCCACTGATGATTTTACACGTGGAAAATCCCCATTGGTCGGGGCTGTTAACGGGTTATCGGATCCAAAACCCGACCCGATAGCTTAACAGCGTTCCGTTATGGTGGATGCCACGTGTCGGTCACCCTTGACGAAAGCACTTCTGTGACGCACGATTTATCGTCATGGAAGTGGACACTTCCGTGATGATAATTTTGGTAATGTCATGGAACACTTCTACGACAACACAGGTATGACTATCTTGATTCTGTCATAAATTTGTCATGGATGTACATGCATGACAAAAAACGCGACCTACTGTGACAAATACGTATCATCACGGCAGTGTATTTTTTTGTAGTGTCATCTGAAACTGATATATGAAAAGGATGAATACTTCTTTTGATTGATTGGTCATAGAGGGTGTGCCTCATCTCTTTATATGGATACTTTCCTAACAATAAGATTTTTTTAACCAATACGATATCCTTGATAAATGGGACATTAACCCTATTTGATATGAGTTGATTGTGCCAGATTCCCCTCATTTATAGAAGGGTGTGCTATCACACTTTTTAAAATATATACGTGGGGAACAAATGGCCAATGCTCTAAGCCTAAGCTACTTATAGTAGAATGTCTATGACAGCTCAAACGAATAGAATAAAGTGCGAAAATACCTTGGCTGTAGAATGTTATAATCTGAGATGACAGACTCAAAACTTGTTAGCCAAATAACAAATTGCTACTCACATACGTCGTTTAATATTAAAACACCTCGGCTGTTCTCTTGGTATGCTACTGGCAACAATACCTAATGATAGAAGGAAGTCAACAACAGCTAAATACTCTGTTAACATGATCAACCTATAAGAATTCAAGAAATAACACGGGGAGGGGATCATTGCATCAAAGCAATTTCCCGGTAATGTAAGAACAACTCATACGACCCGAGGAAGACGGCCTGGCGCTCTTACTAGTAATCACAATGGCGAGCTTCTTCGAGCTGAGCAGTTGCGGGAGGGTACGACCGAGCTCGACACGAGGGAGGCAACTTCTACAACGGTGAGAACTCGGAGCTGCGGGTGAAGAGAGAGTGGCAGTGGTGGTGAGGATGGAGGGACAGATCAGAGAGATAGCGCAGGCCAGAAAGAGGGAGGGTAGGGAGGGTGTTTCTACATAAGAACCTAAACTATGACCTGAGGGTGAGGAGGGGCGCGCCCGTATATCCTGACAGCGGGGGTGTGGGAGAGGAGAGATAGTGGTTGGCGGTGCAAGGCCCGATTGCGGACTTAAGCGCCGAGCTGGCCGCCACGGGCAAGCGGCGGATATGCTCCTTGACACTCCTTCTCCCACGATCGTCCCCTCGCAGGCTCATTGTTCTCCTCCCGACGCTCACCGGATCTACAGGCGCTGAGTGACACAAGCAGGGGAGCGGCTGTGTGGCTCCGCAGAAAGAGATGAGGTTGTGTGCATGGGGAGAACACGAGAGGGTAGCCAATCATGAAGGAAAAAACACCTGAACTTGCTTTTTCTCTGTCTCGCTCTCAAATACGCGTGTCCACCACACACAGTGTACCTCTCTCGCCATTCGCTATGTCGCACAGTGTGCCTCTGCCGACGTGGACAACGGCGAGTGGGCGCCCTTGCATTCGGCCTTATTGTGTTTGATACTAGTATAGCTAGCCGACTCAAACTTGCCTAATAAGTTGACCGAACAAAACATTCTTTATATCTCTAACTCTGGTTTGCAAAACTTGCCTTTTATATCTCGGCAGATTTTCTAGTATAATAATCTATTAGGCTAGTTATATCTCTGTAGTTTTATATCTTGGCAGTTGAAATTATCTATAACAACTATTAGATTCTAGGGCATGTTGTACAAGATTGTAAAATAACACATGATATTTGTAGTGGACTAACATCCCATTTCAAATGATCATATGAAGTCAGTTATTGGATGAATATCTTCACCGGTCTATACAATTCTATGGGATGGTATGATCCAACCCGATGATATCAAGGTGTCCATGCGTGCCTTCTTGACAAGTTAATTAAGTACCATTATTATGGTTTTGAGGTATACTAGCAAAAAAGGCCCGTGCATTGCAACAGAAGAAAAAAATACCACATGCTCTTTATTTACAAAAAAAATGGTCTATAATTTGAGAATTTGTAGTTACGGCCCATACAAAGATTGTCTTAGCCTACAAAAGCGCAGTTCAAGATTCCACAGGTATTCTATTTCAACACGGCTTGCACATAGATTTAATCCGTACAAAGAAATGGGCAAGTGATCATGCATTTATTCATGTCATGTGTGAAATGGGGTATTGTTACGGGCTGGTAAAGGAAAACGACAAAAACATACGATGACACATTAGCACACAACAAAGAAGTGTGCATCAAGGGCGGTTTTCTGTTTAAGCATCACCAACTTAGGGTAACTCTTGAACACTTTTTTCACATGCATATTTCTTAATTACATGAAGAGTTGTTAAAAAGATAAATGATTTTTTAAGCACAAAGAGAGTTTTTTTTGTCTGGAAAAGAACATTTTTGTATGGTTTTCTATGGACGCAGGTACTTGCGTCCATATTTCATCAGTGTTTCTTGCCATACAAGTCATAGGTATTGGTCCTTGTTTCATCATTATTCATATCTTGTCAAACATGTCTTTTATTTTATTTTATGCCGTGCATTCCTCCTTTTTACTTTTTGACATGCATGTCCTCTCTTTCTTCTTCTTATATATAGGAGAATGGCGCAACATCTCATCTTTATCAGATCTCCTCTGTATTTTCTCTTTTATTTCTTTTATAGCGGACATCCCATTTTTATTGGGTCCTTCTTTTATTTTTCTTGTCATGCATGTCATTGGGTGTCTTTAGCTAATTTATCTTAAATTTTTTGTTCAATCCTGATTTTGCGGAGGTGTTCATCCCCAATCCGAATCACTGCCAGTATGAAAGAAAGACGGATAATGCATTATTGATTAAGATTGCACCCTAGATAGTATTTTTTTTACTTGTTAACTGATAAAAGAACATCATATTCAGATTCCACATATTTTTTAATCAAAATTCATATATAACATGTTAAATTTGGAGTTACGGTTTAGAAGAAATGAGTATTTTAAAAAACATTTGATATCTACTACGGGTTTAATGTCAGAAAAATCAGGGGGTTTTCTATAAAATAACATGACATACTAAGAATATCTATTTCTTCTATTAGTAGCTATAGATATTTACGCGGCCCCACCAATGGTGCATTGACCTTTTCTTGTTCTTGTGTTTGGGGGTGGGCTTTAGTTGTGGTTTGTGAAAGCCATAAAGTGATATTTAATGATTTTTTGTTATGTCATGACCACATTAAAATGGGTGAACATTTTTTAAATTTTCTGATCTTTTAACATTTTCTAAACATTTTAATATTTTGCAAGTGTTTTGAACATTTTTTAAATGGTTTATATATGCCATAAATATTTTTAAATTTGCATGAACAAAGTTCTGCATGACACGAACATTCTAAAAATTATCATGAGTTTTTAAATGTGTGGACATTTATGTTGAATGGTGCAATTGGTAAATGTCACAAACATTTTTATTGTATGGTTCAACTAATTTGTTAAATGCCGTGAATATTTTTATAAATGTGTGAACATTTAATTGATACTTGAATTTTTCATTAAGGTTTTAATTATTGATACTTAAATTGGATGTAACTATAGTTCTACCAAAGAGATAAGCAATATATAATAGTTAAACAGATCAGGCGCCTTTTGAGAGTCGAAAGGTTGATTAAAGTAATGTGGCTATATAATACCTTCATGTGACGTCTATTGAAAAAGTGAATTAATATATATAATAACTATTAGATGCTAGGGCATGATGTACCCATGCTATTTCCAATGGACTAACATCCCATTTCTGATAAGTATATGGACTCGGTTATTGGATGAATATCTCCATTGCTCTATACAAGTCTATGGGATGGCATGATCCAACTTGATCATATCAAGATTTTTGTGCGGGCGTTTTTGCAAGGTAAGTACCATTATTATGAATTCGAGTTATATATTGGCTGTAGCGACCCGACCCGAATGGATCAAGTCTCTGTGCTTAAGTGTCCTCCCTGGATCGGTATGCTGACACACATAGTACTCGAGGATTTATAACAGAGGTAAATCACATGTATAAAGTAATGTAAATACTATTACCTCAATCCAAATAGCGGAAGTAACAAGGTTGTGGATTCCCATCAACACCAACGGCAAAGTTGAGTGTAAAAACTGTAACTCTAACGTATCACTTACTCGTCGTAAGATCCTGCAACATGAGACGTTGCAGCCACAAAAGGGTCAGTACATTGAATGTACTGGCAAATTCACACCATAGGATAATGATGAATAAAAGCTATCACTATAATATTTTTAGCTAGTCAAACCAAATATTGATTTAACCCGCAATGGATAATTTTTGGAGGCTCTATGGGTCTATATTTATAGGTGGAAAAGAGGCTTAGGGGGAAAAGTGCACAAACCTCTAGAGAGTGTACAAACTAATCATGGTTAGCCGTGTCCCCGGTTATGGACATCTTGAGTATCTAGTACTTGGATTATCATGTGAATCTCATCATGTTACTTTAAATAATTTTGTTGGGTTAATGATGATGTTTTTAATTGGGATTGAGAATGCTGTCAACCATTCTCAATGTTTAACAACCACCATGATAGTTAAATAAAATTTATTCCTTTGCAGTAGCGAAAAATTGGCTTTTCGCAAAAACATTATAACCATAGAGCTTTTCCACCAGCCAAATATGCATGTACTGATAGCCTTTATTCATCATTATCCTATGGTGTGAATTTGCCAGTACATTCAATGTACTGACCCTTTGTTGCTGCAACGTCTCAGGTTGCGTGATCTCACGATTTGTAAGTGATACGTTAGGGTTACGATTTCTACACTCAACTTTGCCGTTGGTGTTGATGGGAATCCACAACCTTGTTACTCCGCTTATTTGGATTGAGGTAATAGTATTTACATTACTTTATACATGTGATTTACCTCTATTATAAATCCTCGAGTACTGTGTGTGTCAGCATACCGATCCATGGATGACACTTAAGCACAGAGACTTGATCCATTCCGGTCGGGTCGCTACATTGGCGTGGCCCCAACAATGGTCCACTGACTTTTGTCTAGGACTTGTGTTTAAGGGGTGTTTGGTTCGTGCCCTGACAGGCAGCCAGCTGGCCAGGAATCAAACATAGCCTCATGCCTGCTATATCGGACGCCTAAGATCATTATGTGAGTCAGACAACTTTTTAAGGAGGTAAACAAACAGCCCCTTAGGAGTGGGCCTTAGTTGCGATCTTTGAAAGCTTAAAGTGAGATTTTCATGAACATATTTTTTAACGGGTGAATGGTTTTGAAATTCATGATTTGTTCTGACATTTGAAGAATATTTCATAAACTTCTGAATATTCTGTAAGAGTTTTGAAAAAAAATTAAATGGTTACAATTTTTTATATATTCCATAAAATATTTTATAAATTGCATGAACAAGGTTTTGCATGGCACGATGTTTTAAGAATTTTCCATATTTTTTAAATGTGTGAACATTTATGTTGAATGGTACAAAAATTAAGTTAAATGTCACGATCATTTTTGTTGAATGGTTCAAATATTTTGTTAAATGTCTTGAACATTTTTATAAAAGCATGAACATTTAATTAAAAAGGTCTGAACATTTATTTAGCTTAGGTGAACAATTTTATAAACTTGATGATACCCCGCACGTTGTTGCGGGGATTAGTAGTAATATATTTCGATAAAATTTAAACAAAAATTTTACAATATATTGTATTTGATTATT
Organism: Aegilops bicornis; assembly: GCA_021605145.1. Classification (NCBI taxonomy): domain Eukaryota; kingdom Viridiplantae; phylum Streptophyta; class Magnoliopsida; order Poales; family Poaceae; genus Aegilops; species Aegilops bicornis. The sequence continues at coordinate 825,027,470 of CM038670.1, forward strand.
ATATAACTAGTAGGATGACCCGCACCTTTACGCAGTTAGATTTTCTCAATGGTTTAGTATCTATATTGTGATTGAGATGTTGGTAGGAGGTGGACATGTAAGTTCCATGAAAATGTATTATGAGCATAGTGCAGAAAAACCATTGTTCATCACATTATCTTGCACATGAAAAATGTTACAATTTAATTTTAAGAACTTACTCAATTATTAAACCTAGTATGTCAATCAACATAAAATAATGTGGCCAATATCTATATCAGGAGGAAATATTAGTGGGCTACTTAGTGAATTCGCATCAAGGTATTGGTAACTGATTTGGTATGTGACAACAGAAAACCAAACATTGTGCTCCATCATGATATGCCAATCTATATATTGTCAGGTTGCTTTTTTCCCCTCTTCTCATAATCAATTGGTGTATTTATTGTATCCACATTTTTTCAAAACTTTTCAACCAACATGAAAAATCAAACATTAATCTAGTGCAACTGCGTCATCATTATTGTAGTTGTATTGTAAATTGTCATGTCTGGAGATGCTTCCCCACATGCAAATATAATACTTTTGGTCAGTATAGTTACACATCTAAATGGATTATACATAGTTATATTTTCTTGCCATTTGTTTTGACCCACAAATGAACCATATTGGATACTAATATACAAAAGGGTATGTTACTCAAACTATATAAAGAAATCTTTTCAGGAAGTGGTACGAAGTTGTAGCAAGATGAATTCACAACTTCCATCAAATTTGAGCCAGTTTTCGTATATTTGTCTAATATTGAGACCACTTTTGGTGTCATCATCCCTTCTGCATAATATAGTTTACAAAATTATAACTACAAGAAATGCGGAACTGATATAGAAAGAACTTCTCATCAAAACATGGCCCATCTGATGGAAAAAGTGTCATGGACGTTCGCCCAAAATGAGAAGTGTGATAAACCACAATTTAAAATAGAACTTTAGGAATGTATGGCTCCTAGAAAAACATGCATGCATTGTTGTCCACGAAACTCTAACCGTTTGGCAGCACGATTATAAATGTAACCATATTTAGATGTGAAAAGGGTAGAATACCACTCAGGATTGTCTAAATGTCCATAACGCATGAGAAATTCATTGCAGAAGTATGCATTCCTTATGAAGCTGAAAACAAGAATGGGATGTTCACATCACATTCTCTCTAGACAAAAATTATGGGAACATTTCCCCCTGAATAAAATAAAAGACACATAACATATAATGTCATATCATATTTTCTGAATTGACTATAGCGAATCATACATGTACTCATTGTTGTACTCAATGGTGATACCTTCAATGAAAATTTGGGAACACACAGAGTAAAAACTTGGGAGGACCAATTCCCAGTATAAGAAAAGTTAGTAGTATTTGGTAGTTTATCTGAACCTAACTCTGCAGAAATTTCCACATTTCGGAATTCCAAAGCATGGTTCTTCACTAAAGGATCAACATGTGTCGCCCGATACATCAATTAGTACATAAAGTCAAAGCAGAGTGAATGTATCACACGAAAAGCTTGGCCTATTCCTCACCTACTCATCTGAAACTGATATATGAAAAGGACGAATACTTCTTTTGATTGATTGATCAAAGAGGGTGTGCCTCATCTCTTTATATGGATACTTTCCTAACATTAAGATTTTTTTCTTAACCAATACTATATCCTTGATAAATGGGACATTATCCCTATTTGATTTCATTTGATTTGATTGTGCCAGCTTCCCCTCATTTACAGAAGGGTGTGCTATCACACTTCTCAAAATATATACGTGGCGAACAAATGACCAATGCTCTCAGGCTATGCTACTTATAGTAGAATGTCTATGAGAGCTCAAACGCATAGAATAAAGCACAACAATCATCACTTTAACATTGATATAGACAAGGACAGGTCGTCATATTTGAAGCTTCTTTTCTATAACCATTTCAGAGTGTGCATATGATCCTAATGTGCCCTAGTATTTTATTTTTTCGTACTTAAACTATCCTCCCAAAGGTACCAAAGATAACTTCTCCAGATAGCCACATAGCACAAAAGAGGCAATGTAAATACATGGAAGAGATTTGCAAGGTCAAAGCGGAGGCTTAAAGTATAAGGGCAAAATCCTTGTGAAAATATGTCGTATCAACATATGTTATAATCTGAGATGACAGACCAAAAACTTGTTAGCCAAATAACAAATTCCTACTCACGTATGCCGCCTAATATTAAAACACCTCGGCTGGTCACTTGGTATGCTACTGGCAACAATACCTAATGACAGAAGAAAGTCAACAACAACTAAGTACTCTGTTAATGATACGTCTCCAACATATCTATAATTTTTTATTGTTCCATGCTATTATATTATCAATCTTGGATGTTTATAATCATTTTATAGCCATTTTATATCATTTTTGGTACTAACCTATTGACATAGTGCCAAGTTCCAGTTGATGTTTTTTCCAAGTTTTTTACATCGCAGAAAATCAATATCAAACGGAGTCCAAATGCCACAAAACTTTATGGAGAATTTTTATGGGCTAGAAGGAACATAAAGGCGCTCCCTGGTGGGTTGTGCCCACCTCGGGTGCCCCTCGGACCGCCTCTTTGCTCTATAAATACCCCAATATTCCCAAATTCCTAGGGGAGTCGACTAAATATTCATCCAGCCGCCGCAAAGTCCAGAACCACCAGATCTAATCTAGACACCATCTCGGATGGGGTTCACCACCTCCATTGGTGCCTCTCCAATGATGCATGAGTAGTTATTTGTAGACCTTGGGATCCGTAGTTAGTAGCTAGATGGCTTCATGTCTCTCTCTTGATCCTCAATACAATGGTCTCTTGGAGATCCATATGATGTAACTCTTTTGCGGTGTCTTTGTTGGGATCGATGAACTTTGAGTTTATGATCAGATCTATCTTTTTATATCCATGAAAGAATTTGAGTTTCTTTGATCTCTTTTATGCATGATTGCTTATAGCCTCGTATTTCTTCTCCGATATTTGGGTTTTGCAATGGGAAGAGGTGCTTTGTAGTGGGTTCGATCTTACGGTGCTTGATCCCAGTCCCAGAAGGGGAACCGACACGTATGTATCATTGCTACTAAGGTTAAAACGATGGGGTCTATCTCTACATAGATAGATCTTGTCTACATCATGTCATCGTTCTTATTGCATTACTCCGTTTCTCCATGATCTTAATACACTAGATGCATGCTGGATAGCGGTTGATGTGTGGAGTAATAGTAGTAGATGCAGGCAGGAGTCGGTCTACTAATCTTGGACGTGGTGCCTATGTAATGATCATTGCCTGGATATCGTCATGAGTATTTGAAGTTCTATCAATTGCCCAACAGCAGTTTGTTCACCCATCGTTTGCTATTTTTCTCGAGAGAAGCCACTAGTGAAACCTACAGCCCCCGGGTCTCTTTCTCATATTATTTGTCTTTGCGATCTATTTTCCTTTGTGTTTATTTTCAGATCTACTAAAGCAATAAACGCAAAAATATTTTTCTGCAATTTATTCTTATTTATTTATTTGGCGTTGAATCTATCAATCTACTACAAATTTACCTCACATTCGTTTGCCTATCTTGAGGCGCCATACCCCGGAAGGGATTGACAACCCCTTTAACACGTCGGGCTGCGAGAAGTTGTTATTTGTGTGCAGGTGCTGTTTAAGTTGTGTTGCTTGGTTCTCCTACTGGTTCGATAACCTTGGTTTCACATCTGAGGGAAATACCTACCCGCCGCTGTGCTGCATCATCCCTTCCTCTTTGGGGAAATACTGACGTAACTTCAAGCGACATCAAAAGGAATTTCTAGCGCCGTTGCCGGGGAGGATCTTCAACACATACCAAGTTCCTAATTACAAATCTCATTTCCTTGCAATTTACATTGTTTTCCATTTGTCCTCTCCCCCACTTCACAAAAATTTGCTGTTTTATTCGCCCCTCTTTTTCCTTCGTCGTTTTCTTGCTGGATCTGTTTTTTAGTGCAATCTTGTTGTGTGGTCATCATGACTCAAGAGAACACCAAATTATGTGACTTCTCAAATACCAACAACAATGATTTTATTGGCACTCCAGTTGCTCCTCCCACCACTAGTGCGGAGACTTGTGATATTAATACTGCTTTGCTGAATCTTGTTATGAAAGACCAATTTTCCAGTACTCCTAATGAGGATGCCGCGTCCCATCTTAATACCTTCGTGGAAATATGCGGTATGCAAATTAAAAAATATGTGGACAATGATGTGGCCAAGATGAAATTATTTCTGTTTTCTTTGCGAGATTCTGCAAAAATTTGGTTCTCTTCTTTGCCTCGCAATAGTATCAATTCTTGGAATATAGTGCAAAGATGCTTTTATCACTAAGTATTTTCCGCCCGCAAAAAGTATTTCCCTTAGAACCAAGATAATGAATTTCAATCAACTTGAACATGAGCATGTTGCAGAATCTGTGGAAAGGATGAAAATGATGCTAAGGAATTGCCCAACTCATGGGTTAAATCTTTGGATGATCATAAAAAAAATATGCGGGGTTGAATTTTGTTTCTCGTAATCTTTTAGATTCCGCCGCGGGTGGTACTTTTATGAAAATTACTTTGGGTGAAGCCACCAAATTTCTTGATAATATTATGGCAAATTATTCGCAATGGCATACCGAAAGGGCTCCTACTAGTAAAAAAGTTATTTCGGTTGAAGAAATTTATTCTTTGAGTGAAAAAGTTGATGCTCTTGTGAAATTGGTTGCTAGTAGAAGTGCTCTTATTGATCTTAATGATATGTCTTTGTCTACTTTTATTGAGCAAAATAGTGATGCCATAGATGTGAAGTTTATCTCTCGAAATAATTTCAACAACAATGCTTATAGAGGTAATTTTAATCCTAGGACTTTTCCTAGTAATTCCTCTAATAATTATGGTAATTCCTATGGGAATAAATCTTATAATAATAATGGAACACCTCTGATCTTGAGAACAATATTAAAGAATTTATTAATACACAAAAAGTTTTCAACACTTCCATAGAAGAAAAGTTGAGTAAGATTGATGATTTGTCTAGAAGTGTTGATAGAATTTCTCATGATGTGGAAAATCTTAAGATGAAATTTTTTGTGCCTAAGGTTGATGAATCAATTAAAGCTCTTTATGTTTCTATGGATGAAAGTAAGAAAAGAACCGCTATGCTTGAAGATAAAAGAGAATTTTTAGAAAAAAGTGTTTTCTAGTGATTTCTTTCGCAAAAGTGATGAAGATCTTAAAACGATTGATGTTTCTTCTATTGATTCCTCGTTTAGTAAAGTTGTTATTGATGAAAAAGGGACTGGAGAAGAGTCAACTTTAGGTAGAAGACGTCCCAATGATTCGGAGGGTGAAAATCTTGTTGAGAAAATTGATAAAAGTGGGTTTGAAGAGGTCAAAACTTTAGCTAGTGATGTGCCCACTCTTTTGGATTACAAAGATTTTAATTATGATAGTTTCTCTCTGATTGATTGTATTTCTTTTTTGCAATCCATGATAAATTCACCCCATGCTTATGAACAAAATAAAGCTTTTACTAAACATATTGTTGATGCTATGATGAAAGCTTTTGAAGAAAAGTTGGAATTAGAAGTTCCAATTCCTAGAAAATTGCATGGTGAATGGGAACCTGCTATCAAACTCAATATTAAAAATTATGAGTGTTTTGCTTTGTGTGACTTGGGTGCAAGTGTTCTACTATTCCGAAATCTTTATGTGATGTGCTTGGTCTTACCGATCTTGAATCGTGTTCTTTGAATTTGCACTTGGCGGATTCTACTATTAAAAAGCCTATGGGAATAATTAATGATGTTCTTATTCTTGCAAATAGGAACTATGTGCCCATATATTTTATTGTTCTTGATATTGATTGCAATCCGTCTTGTCCAATTATTCTTGGTAGACTGTTTTTACGCACTATTGGTGCCGTGATTGATATGAAAGAAGGCAATATTAAGTTCCAATTTACTTTGAGGAAGGGTATGGAACACTTTCCTAGAACAAGAATTACGCCACCATATGAATCAATCATGAGGTTATCTTATGGGATCTCGAACCAAAGATGAAAAAACTTAGATCCTTGCCTTACGCCTAGCTAAGGGCGTAAAACTGTAGCGCTTGTTGGGAGGCAACCCAATGAATAATTTTTTTTGCTTCCTGTTTTTGAGTGTTCGCATAATTATGCTACTGTTATGATTGTGTATTTTATGTTTTAATTAGTGTTTGTGCCAAGTAAAGCCTTTACGATCTTCTTGGGTGATAGTTGTTTGATCTTACTGAAAAAACAAAAACTTTTGCCACGAACATAGTTATCATTTTTTACCAGAGATCGATAAAATACCTATTCCACTTGCAGTAGATCAATATAAAAATTTATCAGGTCGTCCTAATCTTTCAGAATTTCTGGAGTTACAGAAGTATTCGAAATAGTCAGATTGCTATAGACTGTTCTATTTTGACAGATTCTGTTTTCTTTGTGTTGTGTGCTTGTTTTGATGGCTCTATGGTTTTCTTTGTTGAGTTTTTGCCATACAGAAGTTGGAAGATATAATGCAAGAGCAAAATATGAATTGGTTTGATACAACACTTATAGTAGTGATTTATTATTGTTATACTAACGGATCTCACGAAGGTTTTGTTGAGTTTTGTGTGATTGAAGTTTTCAAGTTTGGGTTATCTTACGATGGATGAAGGAATAAGGAGTAGGAGAGCCTAATCTTGGGGATTCCCCGGCATCCCAATCTATTATCCGAAAATGAGCAACCAACTAAGCTGAGGGATGCCCCCGAGTGGCATCCCCTCTTTCTTCTAACGACCATCGGTATTTTACTCGAAGCAATATTTTTATTCGTCACATACTATGTGTTTTGCTTGGAGCGTCTTGTATGATATGAGTCTTTGCTTGTTTTATTTTGTGTTTTAAGTCTTGATCCCTTGCTGGACACACCTATTTGAGAGAGCCAAAATTATGTCATGACTCGTTAGAATTGCTCTCTATGCTTCACTTAAATTTTTATGAGCAATGGACCTGCTCTAGTGCTTCACTTATATCTTTTTGAGCATGATGTGCTTAGTATTTTTGAATAAATGCTCTCTTGCCTCACTTAGATTTATTTGAGATTAGTAAAATTTTCAAGAAATTCTCTCTTGCTTCACTTAAATTAATTTGAGAGAAAGAAATATTATGCTCATGATCTTCACTTATATTTGTTTGAGCTTATGAAATGCAACATTTGAAAATTAGTCCCAAAGTGATAGATATCCAAGAAGGATATAATAAAAACTTTCATGAAGATCATTGAACAAAATAAACTTGATTCTTAGTAATAGTTTTGAGATATGATGATGTGATATGTGAGTCATCTTGATGAATAATTATGCTTTAGTAAGAATATTGGTGTCGTGGCATTCTCACGGGGGGCTTGCGAGGCGACAGATGCCACAAGGGCTTAGTGTGTGGGTAAGACTGCTGCTGATAGGACCGGGAGCGGGTATGCGAGTAGCACGCGGTGGTTTACCTAGCTTTGGAGCTCTCCGGAGAGATAATACTCCTACTACTGCATGTCTGAGTGTATCTTATATATCTAGTACAGAGTTGCTCCACAGGGTACATGTCTGGAAACAGTGCCACAGGCATCTGGTTTCGTATATGCATGTATGTTGTATGGTGGCCGTTGCTCTTGGCCGAATGGGTGTGCCTGGGCATGTATGCATGCGTGTGAGCATGTGTGAGAGTGAGTCCATCCCTTGGATGGATGGATGTGTGCCCCTTTATATAGTGTGAGGCTAGCTTAGCATGTAAGCTATGTGGTGGTAGCGTTGGTTGTAAGCTACCTTGGGTAGCTTACAAACCAAGCTATGTAGTGGCATGGCCTAGGCATCGTGCTTGTCCCCTGGGGTACTTTATAAATCAGTACCCAGGGGACACGATACACTGTAGATGAAGTCGCGGTATGATCGTCCCGTCGGTGTCTAGTCGGTGTTGGGTCGGGCTGCAGTCGGCAGCCGGCTGGTTGGTGCAGTCAGCAGCCAACCGGGCAGAGCAGTCGGACGGAGAGCCGACAGAAGCGGCCAGGCAGCCGGACTGAGGGGCTTTGCTAGCCCGATGTCTTGAAATACCGTCTTGCCGTCTTCGGGGTACCCGTGTCCCATTACTCCGACAATAGCCCCCAAGCCTCTGGGCAACTTGGCAAAGTTGGGCGAAGATTTTTTGGCGAGTGTTCATGGAAATGATCATGAAAAAGACAAAGTTAGTCCACGCAGATATATCAAATGTTTGCTTTTAGCATTGCAAGTTTTATGCGGAGGGTGCCGACTCGGTTTCGTCCGAGCCCCCTTCAATCTTTTTCATGTTCCCTCCACTCTTTGGCTTGTGCTCTCGCTTGCCGGACAGCCGCTCTGCGGTCTGTGGCTGAGATTTGGCTGCGGAGCGGAGTGTACAGTACTCAGTCTCTGGGAGAAGATTCGACCGAGCTGATACTCATAAAGGAAACGGCCGGGTCACCCGAACCGTTTTTCTTCCCGAACGTTTTTCGCGTGGGTGGCCTCCAGCGTTCACCCTTGCTAGCCGGACAGCCGGTCTGCGGTCTGTGACTAAGAGTGAGCCTTTGGTACTGCACACGCTACTAAGCCGTCTGCGGGAACAAACGTCTCAGGCCACGCGGCCAGCCCGAGGCGAACTCGGCTGGCGCCGGCGTAACGATGATGCAATCGCAATTAAAATGCGGAGATAGCCCCCGAGCATCGCTCGGGGTTATCCATGCTTGCGTGATGCAAAAATATGCGGGCGAGGAGCTCACATTGATTTTTGTGTAGTCGCGGTCGTCGAATACAGCCAGTGCGACTCGGCGCTCGCGGAGCGCGTCGCCGCACCCGCTGGGTGTAACCTTCGAGCCCCCGGGTGCTCGAAGGGGGGTCCCGGCGGGTCAGGCTCGACCGGCCAGGCGGCGAGGTGTCTTGCAACGCCCTTCTTCTTCTTTTTCTCTTCTGCCGGCTGCTGGCAGCCGTACAAAACTCTTCTCCTGTCTGCAATCTTCGCGGGGCGCACCAACACCCATTGGTGTAGCCCACGAGATTCGGGCGGCCGCTGAGCGGTCGGGCCGGATCTCCGGCAACTACTTTGTCTTCTTCTTGGTAGCGTCAATTCCGCTTAGGTGTAGCCTCGAGATTCGGGCCGACTGCTGAGCAGTCGGGCCGGATCTCCCGGCAACTACTTTGTCTTCTTCTTTTTCTTCTTCAGCCGACTGTGCACAGCCGAACCGGCTCGTCGGTCACCCAGGCAGCGAGGCGGGCAGACGAACCAGCCGGCCGGGCGGCGATGCGAGCGGTCAACTGGAGCAGTCGGCTGGACTGCAGTCTGTGCAGTGAGATCCTTCTTTTTCTTTTTTTCTCTCTCTCTTCTTTTTTAGGACTCGGCCACTTCTTTCTCAGCCGGCTTGGGCAGCCGGCCCCTGACTTTTCTCTCACTCGGCTATTAGGCAGTCGGCGCACTGCGTTGCCCCAGCCGGCCCTTTCTTTTCTGTCCTCTCGGACTCCTCTTCCCTTATTCTTTCTTTCTTTGTCTCGGCTGCCCGAACGACACTGACAGGTTGCGGCAGCGAACAGCGGGAGCCGGCTTGTAACATCCCAAATTTCCCATTTGGAATGTTTTACAATTATAGCTAAGCATATATGCATATTGTTTGAAATTGAGTGACATTTGAAGTATTTCAGAAGCTTCTGAGTTTGTTGGATATTGAATTCAAATTGGCAGTTGAAATTTATTTCAAAAACAATGCCTGACAAATACTTGAGAAAAAGTATGAGAGGAGTAAACATGACACTCTAAAAAGGTCAGATGAAACATGTTGCCAAAAAGTATGAATTCAAATTTGACTTTTATTGAGATTTCTAGAAAATGTTTTTTTTAGTTTGAGTTTTGCCCCTGGAAAAATGTTCAAATTGTAGGGAATATTCCCCTAATAATTTTGATATATATATGTCCTATATAAAATATATATTATATATATATTCTCTCTCTCTCTAATTCAAAAAAATAGGAAAAAGAAAACCCCAGGCGCCCAAATGACCAACCCGGTAGCCGAGGCAGCCCACCCGGCGGGCGAGTTCACGCTTGTGAGCCAGGTTCACGCGCAGCCCACCAGGCGCAGCCCACCTGCCCAAGCCGCCGCACCGAAACCCCTTCCCCTCGGCCGCCCGACCGAAAACCCTCCCCCCTCTCTCGCTGACGCGCCGGCCCCACCCCTTCTTTTTCCTCTCCACGCCAACCGCGTCGCCGCCGCCGCCGGAATCCCGGAGATTGCGGGATCTCCTCCCCGATTCGCCCCCTCCTCCAAGTCGGCCGCACCTCTATAAATACCCGCCCCCTCGACCCATTCCCCCACTTTCCCCCTCGCCTAACCCCTCCACCTCGCCGCAATCCCTCGCCGGAACCCGACGCTGCCACCGCGCCATTGTTCCTGCCCCGCCCGTCTCCGACCCCCCCGAGCTCCACCGACTCCACCCTCGACCTCCCCTCGCTCCGCCGCACCCGCCGGACGCCTCCGTCGTCTTCCCCGACCACCGGAGCCACCGCGCCGTCGTCGCCCGAAACCGTCGTCGCCATCATGATGAGTCGCCGGAGCCGCCCACCACCATCCGATCTAGAATCTAGGGCCTAGATTAGACTAGCGAAGGGGTAGGTTTTATTTTAAATAGGTCCGGTTTAGTTACGGTTTATTTTGGTTTAGTTAGTGGTTAGTTAGACCGGCCGATCGGTTTATTCTCTCGGGCACGTTTTAGTTATTTGACGCCTGAGCGTTAGATAGGCCCGTTAGCGATAGTTTTTCTTTTTAATTATATTTTCATTTCTGTTTTTTTTAACAGAATAGTTCCAGTTTTGTAAAATCCATATCTTTTAGGTTACTTAATATTTTTAGTTGATTCTTTTTTTGTTAGTTTGAAAATTTGTTGTAGTTTCTGTAGAAAATATGTTTGGCCATGTTTAAATTATTAGAAATTGTTTTATGTTAGTTTTAGACAGATTAGTATTTCGGCTATAAAATGAGTTAGGAATATTTTATTTTAGTGATTCTTTTTTGTCACTGCTTTGTTTTGACTTTGCCTAGCAGTAGGAAGTTATTTGGGTATTTTAGATTTAATAAAAAAATTACTTAGTCAAAATCATGTGTTTCTTGTTTATTTAACTAGCTACTGTTTTTCCTATTGTTTTATTTAGTAAATAATTTTATTTTAACTATGTTATAGTTATTTTAGATTAGTTTCTGTAGCTCCAGAACATGAACTTTTATTTACAGAAAATAAAAAGTTTATTTTATTTTCTTGTTAGTTGTTGGCTTGGATTTCTTCGAGTTTTCTTTGGGTTGGTTCGATTGTTTTGGGTGTTTTGTGTTAGCATGCTGTTATGTTAAGTGAATGTATGTTTTTTTGCTTATATGATTGTTGTTTGCTTCGGTAGAATTTCCGGAGTGCGAAGCCTGCTATCACGAGTCCCTAACTTTCGAAGACCGTCAGCAAGGCAAGTCATTTGACCTTGTTTTCTTTTACAATACCTATGATTTTATTGCATTAGAATTATACCTCCCCACCATGCATGCAGTAGGAGAATTTTAAGTTATGTTCTTGAGTAGTATCATGAGGTAGGATGAAACCAATTCCCCTTGTTACCATGGCCGGGACGAAGTAGTTTATTTTGCTATGCTCGTGAAGCGGGGTTGGTTGAGTGATTCATAAGGGAGATGTGAGAGTCAAGATGATGACAACCCCATGACTTCAAGCTCAAGATGGACTTCAAAATTCACTCTTTGGGTGGAGGGCGGTTGTGGGCACCTGGAGAAAACCAGCGGTTGGCCGGGATGCATGGAGAAGAGCCATGACATCTTGCGGAAAGCTTCACCCAACCACGAAGAGACGGATGGATACCCCATTGACCGGAAGCTTACCTGTGCAGCCGCAAGCCATTATGGGCTCTGGCTTGGTCGACCCTAGGTGTGACTACGGCGGACGGTGCTCTGAGATGTAGAAGAGCGGTAGGATTGGATGGGTACGGCGGTGGCGGAGGAACTGCTGAAAGACCTGTTTCATTCGTCCCGTCTTCAAACACCGGGAAGTGCGAAGACTTAAAGGAGGAGCGATTCTTGCGGGTAAAGTCGCAAACCTCTCTGAGTGAAGATCTAATCGGTTAGCCGTGTCCCGATTCACGGACAATTTGAGCCTCTGGAACTTGGAGTATTTCGGATATCTCAACACCGAACTTAATAAATTAATTGAGGGGGTTATTTTAATAATTAGGAATGAGACATTGGTTGGCGGAACCATCTCAATAACTACCAACATTTTGTAGTATTTGCAAACAAGTCCTTGTTGTAGGGAAAAACTGGCTTTTTCGAAAAATAATGAAACTTAGAGCCCCACAGCAAATTGCATATAGTGTTAGTAAATTTTATTGTTGTTCTCTCTTTGACTTGCCGGCATATTCAAAATGCTGACCTACACGGCTACAACGTCTTATGTTGCAGAGGAGTTTTCCGATCAGGAGTGAGGCTACGATCCACGCTTGGCGATTGCCCTATGGAGTCGGATGGACTCGCTATTCGTCTACGCTTCCGCAACTTTATTTAGTTTATTTCTCATGAGTTGGCCTTCGGCCGAATTTATTATCTTGTAATAAAGACTCGATATGAGAATCGAGTAATAAATTCATGTGTGATTGAACTTTGAATCTTTGCATCAATGTACTGTGTGTGCCAGCATGATCTTGGGATGGTACAGCTACACAGAGACCTGACCGATTCAGGTCGGGTCGCTACAGAGATGGTATTCAGAGCACACGCTGACCGTAGGACGTAACCCCTAGGATTGGAAAGCCATAGGAAGAGACTATTTATTTTATGTCCTTATCATTCCGTAATTCTCCTGTTCATTTCGACTTCTCTCCGATTTTCAACATTCTAGATGGCCGCGAAGTTCACCCGGTTACGCTACGAGTTTTGCGGCCAGATGAGACGATGCCTCTCGGCAAGAAGCTGGTTCAGATCGTGAAGAAGCTAAAGATTGCTCTGCCCTCAATCACCGGGAAGCCTACCAATGCACTTCCGACGGATACCCGCTACAGGATTATAGTGCACATTCCAGGGAGCACCTTCGGAGGACATTCAGAGCCCATTGACTTTGATTTTACCGATTTCAGTTGGATTCTCGGAAGAGACATGGCGATTTATCGTGCACTTGGACATCTCCGAGAAGAGTACAGGGCCGAGCTCGACCCATCAGACCTCGCCATGATTTCTCGCAGAGCTAGGAATGGAGATATCATCCGTGCCGTGAAGAGGACGACTCCATTCTCTCATATGTCCAAGACTTGGAGAGTCTCCTCGGAAGGGAAATCCAGACTCGCCGTAACTTCGAAGGTACACAGGAGGCTGTTGTTAGTGAACTGGAACTGGAGGAGAAAGCACACGCAGACTTCCTTGACCATGAAGAAGAAATCAAGGATTTCATTGAGAGAGTCGACAAGCTGAAGATGGATGTTGCCGCATTAGAGGAGAAGATGGACCTGGGAGGAGACCTTTTTCCGAGTGGAGATGTGGACCCCTCGTGAGCAATGACCAGGATTATGAAGAGAGCTCCACCGAAGAAAGCCGCAAGAGGAGGCGCCGCACCAGAGGACGCCACACCGGAGGACGCCGCACCAGAGGACGCAAGGATAATTGATGAAGACAATTATTCGACCGCCATGTTATTTTATTTTTCCATCGATCAGTTAGGGCGTTATTTTCCGATTAGTCGTGAGAAATTGTAATCCGAGATTGAACCATGTTTGAGATGATCGAATAAATGATTGGTGTGATTATGATTGTGCATTCATATGGGTAGTGATATTTTCTCATTAGACCCTTGTTCTATTCTAATTTTCTCATCCACTCCAAAACACCAGATGCCTCCGAGGCGTGACCCGGTTTCAACTTTCCGCGGAGCTCACCCGGCTGATCCAGCAGCAGAATGCCCTCATGCGAGATGCTCATCCGAACCGAACAACAACAACAACAACAACAATCCACCGCCACCACCCCTGTTGACAACTTGACCCGCTTCCTAAGGCTGAATCCGCGGTGTTCTCTAGCGACCGAGCCGATTATGGCCGATGATTGGCTCCGCAAGGTCGGAAGAGAGTTAGCCACTGCTGGATGCACAGATGCAGAGAAGGTGCGCTTTGCCGCACATCAACTTGATGGACCTGCAGCCTCTTGGTGGGATAACTACACCGCCACTTATCCCATCGCCACCATCACGTGGGATCAGTTCTAGCAGGCTTTCCGCACCGCTCATGTCTCAGCTGGAGCCATGAGTCTGAAGAAGCATGAGTTCCGCAACTTACGCCAAGGGAACCGTCTTGTGGGGCGATGCGTGGATGAGTTCAACAAGTTAGCTTGCTATGCCGGATGATGTGGCCACAGATGCATAAGCAGGAAAAAGTTTCTTGAGGGACTCAATGACGAGCTGGGAATGCAGCTAATGGTGGCTACCTTCAACAACTACCAGGAGCTGGTAGACAAGGCCACCATACTCGAAGGCAAGCACCAGCAGATTGATAGCCGCAAGCGGAAGTATGGCCAGGGGAAGTACAACTCTAGAGCTCAGCAGAAGCCCCGTTATGCCCCATACTCGGGAGGACATACCCATCACACCCATGGAGGACATAACCATGGAGGAAATGGGAACAACCGCAACCACGACAACAAGACAGGCAATGGAAACGGCAATGGCAACCAGCATCGTCCTGCCCCGGTTCAGAAGGATCTGAGTCACATCACCTGTTTCAAGTGCCAGAAAACAGGGCACTATGCCACCGACTGCCCGGAGGCCAAGCAGAGGAATGGAAACGGCAATGGAAGCTCAGCAAAGAAGCCCAACCCTTTTCCTCGTGCTCAGGTGAACCACATTGACGTGGAGGACGTCTATGATCAGCCAGACACTGTGGTTGGTAAGTTTTTATTAAATTCACATCCAGTATTGGTGCTCTTTGATTCTGGTGCAACGCATTCATTTATATCAAGGGTAGTTGTGGAAAAGTACGGGTTGCCCACTAGAACCCTTAGAAGCCCTCTTCACGTCAGTTCCGCAGGAGGAGAAATGATGGCAGGCTTAGGCTGTCATGCAACCCTCAACATCGGAAACCATAAATTTCCCTTGAGACCTCATAGTATTGGAAACCCAGACGTTGGATGTAATCCTAGGCATGGATTGGTTGACGAAGTTTGAAGGAAACATAGATCGTGCCCGCAAGGCGATTCTGCTCACCACTCCGGGCGAAGAGGATCAAGTATGTATCGAGGCGTATCCCGATGAAGAATCGGTAAATTCCCTCACGGGGTTGTTCAGGAGGAAGTGCCATGAGTGCAAGATTTTCCCGATGTGTTTCCGGAGGAATTACCAGAATGCCACGGACAGAGACATTGAATTTCTGATTGAGTTATTGCCCGGCACAGCCCCAATATCCAAGAGACCCTATCGGATGCCCAAAGCGATTTGGAAGAGATCAAGAAGCAAATTAATGAGCTATTGGAGAAGGGATATATTCGTGGCTTCGTCACCTTGGGGAGCCCAGTTCTTTTGGTAGAGAAGAAGGATGGAACCACGAGAATGGTTGTGGATTATCGTTCGTTGAACAGCGTGACCATCAAGAACAAGTACCCTCTGCCGATGATTAATGATCTATTTGATCAGCTAGTTGGAGCCAAGGTATTCTCCAAGATCGATCTTCGATCGTGGTATCATCGATTGAAGATCCGTGAAAAGGATATACCCAAAACAGCTTTCACCACCAGGTATGGTTTATATGAGTATACCGTCATGTCATTCGGATTGACTAATGCCCCTGCATACTTCATGAATTTGATGAACAAGGTATTTATGGAATATCTGGACAAGTTTGTCGTGGTGTTCATCGATGATATACTGATTTTCTCCAAGAGCGAGGAAGAGCATAAGGAACATTTGCGTCTAGTTACGGAGAAACTCCGAGAACATCGATTGTATGCCAAGTTCAGCAAATGTGAATTTTGGCTGAAGGAAGTCGGATTCCTCGGACATGTTATTTCAGGAGAAGGAATAGCGATTGACCCCACCAAGGTAGTATCGGTCACCGATTGGCAGTCACCCACCTCGATCAAGGAGATCCATGATTTTCTCGGACTCGCAGGATATTATCGGAGGTTTATTGAGAATTTCTCGAAGATTGCCAAGCCCATGGTGAGCTGTTGAAGAAGGACGCCAAGTACATTTGGACCGAGGATTGTGAAGCCGGTTTCGAGAATTGAAGAAAGCGTTTGGTTACAGCCCCAATACTGATTTTGCGGACATACATAAGGATTACGGTATATTGTGGCGCTTCTCGCCGAGGACTCGAGGAGGAGTACTCATGCAGGAAGGAAAAGTTGTAGCTTATACCTCCAGATAGCTACGACCTGACGAGATGAATTACGCCACACATGATTTGGAGTTAGCAGCAGTAGTGCATGCACTCAAGACCTGGAGGCATTTCCTTATCGGAAACCGTTGTGATGTTTACACAGATCATAAGAGCTTGAAGTATATTTTCACAGAAGAGTTGAACCTCAGGCAGAGGAGATGGCTAGAGTTAATCAAGGACTATGACATGAGATTGCACTACCACCTAGGAAAGGCTAATGTCGTAGCAGATGCCTTGAGCCGTAAGAGTTATGTGAATACTCTCATAGTGGGAGGATTACCCTAGGAGTTAGTCGATGACCTCAGAGATCTCCGACTGGAGATAGTTCCGAGAGGATATGTTGCAGCTCTGGAAGTTCAGTCCACTTTGGCGAAAAGAATTCGTGAAGCCGGAAGTCGGACAAGGAAATTGATGAGATAAAGAAAAGGATGAATGAAGGAAAAGCTAAAGGGTTTCGTAAGGATGAACACGGAGCTATATGGTTCGAGGAACGTATTTATGTGCCCAATGATCCCGAACTCAGGAAGCTAATTCTTCAGGAGGCTCATGATTCACCGTACTCGATTCACCCCGGTAACACCAAGATGTATCTGGATTTGAAGGAAAGTTTCTGGTGGACAGGTATGAAGAAGGATATTGCTGAGTACGTAGCGATATGCAATGTTTGCCAGTGAGTAAAGGCGGAACATCAGAAGCCAGCAGGGTTACTTCAACCTTTGCCGATTCCCGAGTGGAAGTGGGAAAAACTTGGAATGGATTTTATCACAGGATTACCCAGGACCCGTTTAGGTTATGATTCCATCTGGGTAGTGGTTGATCGATTGACCAAGGTAGCTCATTTCATTCCCGTGAAAACTACCTATACCAGCGCTAAGTTAGCCAAGATATACATGACCAGGATCGTATGTCTGCATGGAGTTCCGAGGAGTATCATGTCAGATAGAGGAACACAATTTACCTCAAAGTTTTGGAATCAGTTGCATGAAACTTTGGAGTGCGAGGCTGGAGTTCAGTACAACTTTTCATCCGCAGACAGATGGACAGACCGAGAGAGTCAACCAAATCCCGGAGGACATGTTGAGAGCTTGTGCGCTAGACAATGGGTCTAGCTGGGATGATAATTTGCCATACGCGGAGTTCTCGTACAATAACAGTTATCAGACCAGTCTGAAGATGGCCCCTTCCGAAGCTCTATACGGAAGGAGGTGCAGAACACCATTGCTCTTGGATGGTGTTGGAGATCAAAAACTTTTCGGTCCCAATATTATCAGAGATTCCGAAGAGAAAGTCAAGCTGATTCGAGATAGACTCAAGGTAGCTCAGTCGAGGCAGAAGAGTTATGCCGACAGTAAACGGAAGGAAGTAACTTACGAAGCGGGAGACCGGGCATATCTTCGTGTGTCCCCACTTCGTGGAATCAAGAGGTTCGGTGTTAAAGGAAAGTTAGCACCCGGTTCATTGGCCCCTACAAAATCCTCGAGCGTCGTGGAGAAGTTGCTTACAAGTTGGAATTGCGGAAGGATTGTCCGGAGTTCATGATGTCTTCCATGTTTCTCGGTGAAGAAATGCCATGCCGACATGGCCGATATTCCGTTGAGAGACACGGTGCCCCTAGAGGCCATACAGCTCGATGTGATCGACTTATGAGGAGAAACCCGTCCGAATTCTCGAGACTATGACAGAGTCACCCGCGACAAGATCATCAAGTTTTGCAAGGTCTTTGTGGAGTCATCATTCGAGGAGGAAGCCACCTGGGAGCGAGAAGAGGACCTCCGCCGAGACCACCCGCACCTATTTGCTAGCCAACCCGAATCTCGAGGGCGAGATTCATCTTAAGGTGGGTAGGTTTGTAACATCCCAAATTTCCCATTTGGAATGTTTTACAATTATAGCTAAGCATCTATGCATATTGTTTGAAATTGAGTGACATTTGAAGTATTTCAGAAGCTTCTGAGTTTGTTGGATATTGAATTCAAATTGGCAGTTGAAATTTATTTCAAAAACAATGAATGACAAATACTTGAGAAAAAGTATGAGAGGAGTAAACATGACACTCCAAAAAGGTCAGATGAAACATGTTGCCAAAAAGTTTGAATTCAAATTTGACTTTTATTGAGATTTCTAGAAAATGTTTTTTTTAAGTTTGAGTTTTGCCCCTGGAAAAATGTTCAAATTGTAGGGAATATTCCCCTGATAATTTTGATATATATATGTCCTATATAAAATATATATTATATATATATATTCTCTCTCTAATTCAAAAAAAAGGAAAAAGGAAACCCCAGGCGCCAGCCAGGCCAACCGGCCCAGCCAGCGCCGAGGTAGCCCACCAGCGGGCCAGGCTCAGGCGCAGCCCACCTGCCCAAGCCGCCGCGCCGAAACCCCTTCCCCTCGTCCGCCCGACCGAAAACCCTCCCCCCTCTCTCGCTGACGCACCGAACCCACCCCTTCTTCTTCCTCTCCACGCCAACCGCATCGCCGCCGCCGCCGGAATCCCGGAGATCGCGGGATCTCCTCCCCGATTCGCCCCCTCCTCCAAGTCGGCCGCACCCCTATAAATACCCGCCCCCTCGACCCGTTCCCCCACTTTCCCCCTCGCCTAACCCCTCCACCTCGCTGCAATCCCTCGCCGGAGCCCGACGCCGCCGCCGCCGCGCCATTGCTCCTGTCCCGCCCGTCTCCGACTCCCCCGAGCTCCACCGACTCCACCCCCGACCTCCCCTCGCTCCGCCGCACCCGCCGGACACCTCCGCCGTCGCCCCGGACCACCGGAGCCACCGCGCCGTCGTCGCCCGAGCCGCCGTCGTCGCCACCGCGGTGAGTCGCCGGAGCCGCCCACCACCATCCGATCTAGAATCTAGGGCCTAGATTAGACTAGCGAAGGGGTAGGTTTTATTTTAAATAGGTCCGGTTTGAATTCACGGTTTATTTTGGTTTAGTTAGTGGTTAGTTAGACCCGGCCGATCGGTTTATTCTCTAAGACACGTTTAGTTATTTGGCCTTTGGCGTTAGATAGGCCCGTTAGCGATAGTTTTTCTTTTTAATTATATTTTCATTTCTGTTTTTTTAACAGAATAGTTCGATTTTGTAAAATCCATATCTTTTAGGTTACTTAATATTTTTAGTTGATTCTTTTTTTTGTTAGTTTGCAAATTTGTTGTAGTTTCTGTAGAAAATATGTTTGGCCATGTTTAAATTATTAGAAATTGTTTTATGTTAGTTTTAGACAGATTAGTATTTCGGCTATAAAATGAGTTAGGAATATTTTATTTTAGTGATTCTTTTTGTCACTGCTTTGTTTTGACTTTGCCTAGCAGTAGGAATTTATTTGGGTATTTTAGATTTAATAAAAAAATTAGTTAGTCAAAATCATGTGTTTCTTGTTTATTTAACTAGCTACTGTTTTTCCTATTGTTTTATTTAGTAAATAATTTTATTTAAACTATGTTATAGTTATTTTAGATTAGTTTCTGTAGCTCTAGAACATGAACTTTTATTTACAGAAAATAAAAAGTTTATTTTATTTTCTTGTTAGTTGTTGGCTTGGATTTCTTCGAGTTTTCTTTGGTTTGGTTCGATTGTTTTGGGTGTTTTGTGTTAGCATGCTGTTATGTTAAGTGATTGTATGTTTTTTTGCTTATATGATTGTTCTTTGCTTCGGTAGAATTTCCGGAGTGCGAAGCCTGCTATCACGAGTCCCTAACTTTCGAAGACCGTCAGCAAGGCAAGTCATTTGACCATGTTTTCTTTTACAATACCTATGATTTTATTGCATTAGAATTATACCTCCCCACCATGCATGCAGTAGGAGAATTTTAAGTTATGTTCTTGAGTAGTATCATGAGGTAGGATGAAACCAATTCCCACAGTTACCATGGCCGGGACGAAGTAGTTTATTTTGCTATGCTCGTGAAGCGGGGTTGGTTGAGTGATTCATAAGGGAGATGTGAGAGTCAAGATGATGACAACCCCATGAATTCAAGCTCAAGATGGACTTCAAAATTCACTACTGGGTGGAGGACGGTTGACGGGCACCCTGGAGAAACCAGCGGTTGGCCGGGATGCATGGAGAAGAGCCATGACACCTTGCGGAAAGCTTCACCCAGCCACGAAGAGACGGATGGATACCCCATTGACCGGAAACTTACCTGTGCAGCCGCAAGCCATTATGGGCTCTGGCTTGGTCGACCCTAGGTGTGACTCTGGCCGGACGGTGCTACGAGATGTAGAAGAACAGTAGGACTGGATGGGTACCGGCAGTGGCCAGAGGAACTCTTCGGAAGACCCTGTTTAGTTCGTCCCATCTTCAAACACCAGGAAGTGCGAAGACTTAAAGGAGGGAATGATTCTTGCGGGTAAAGTGCGCAAACCTCTGCAGAGTGAAGATCTAATCGGTTAGCCGTGTCCCCGGTTACGGACAATTTGAGCCTCTGGAACTTGGAGTATTTCGGATATCTCAACACCGAACTTAATAAATTAATTGAGGGGGTAATTTAATAATTGGGAATGAGACATTGGTTGGCGGAACCATCTCAATAACTACCAACATTTTGTAGTATTTGCAAACAAGTCCTTGTTGTAGGAAAAAACTGGCTTTTTCGCAAAACAATGAAACTTAGAGCCCCACAGCCAAATTGCATATAGTGTTAGTAATTTTTATTGTTGTTCTCTCTTTGACTTGCCGGCATATTCAAAATGCTGACCTACACGGCTGCAACTTCTTATGTTGCAGAGGAGTTTTCCGATCAGGAGTGAGGCTACGATCCACGCTTGGCGATTGCCCTATGGAGTCGGATGGACTCGCTATTCATCTACGCTTCCGCAACTTTATTTAGTTTATTTCTCATGAGTTGGCCTTCGGCCGAATTTATTATCTTGTAATAAAGACTCGATATGAGAATCGTGTAATAAATTCAGGTGTGATTGAACTTTGAATCTTTGCATCAATGTCTTGTGTGTGCGGCATGATCTTGGGATGGTACAGCTACCACGGAGACCTGACCGATTCAGGTCGGGTCGCTACAGAGATGGTATTCAGAGCACACGCTGACCGTAGGACGTAACCCCTAGGATTGGAAAGCCATAGGAAGAGACTATTTATTTTATGTCCTTATCATTCCGTAATTATCCCCTGTTCATTTCTGACTTCTCTCCGATTTTAAACATTCTAGATGGCCGCCGAGTTCACCCCAGTTACGCTACGAGTTTTGCTAGCGGATGAGGCGATGCCTCTCGGCAAGAAGCTGGTTCAGATCGTGAAGAAGCTAAAGATTGCTCTGCCCTCAATCACCGGAAGCCTACCAATGCACTTCCGACGGATACCCGCTTCTGAGGATTATAGTGCACATTCGAGGAGCACCTTCGGAGGACATTGAGCCCATTGACTTTGATTTTACCGATTTCGGTTGGATTCTCGGAAGAGACATGGCGATTTATCGTGCACTTGGACATCTCCGAGAAGAGTATGAGGCGAGCTCGACCCATCGGACCTCGCCATGATTTCTCGCAGAGCTAGGAATGGAGATATCATCCATACCATAGAGGGCGACTCCATTCTCTCATATGTCCAAGACTTGGAGAGTCTCCTCGGAAACGGGAAATCCAGGACTCGCCAGTAACTTTCGAAGGTACAGGGAGGCTGTTGTTCCGTGAAGCTGAGCTGGAGGAGAAAGTACACGCAGACTTCCTTGACCATGAAGAAGAAATCAAGGATTTCATGGAGAGAGTCGACAAGCTGAAGATGGATGTTGCCGCATTAGAGGAGAAGATGGACCTGGGAGGAGACCTTTTTCCGAGTGGAGATGACGGACCCCTCGTGAGCAATGACCAGGATTATGAAGAGAGCTCCACCGAAGAAAGCCGCAAGAGGAGGCGCCGCACTGAGGACGCCACACCGGAGGACGCCGCACCAGAGGACGCAAGGATAATTGATGAAGACAATTAGTCGACCGCCATGTTATTTTATTTTTCCGTCGATCAGTTAGGCCGTTATTTTCCGATTAGTCGTGAGAAATTGTAATCCGAGATTGAACCATATTTGAGATGATCGAATAAATGATTGGTGTGATTATGATTGTGCATTCATATGGGTAGTGATATTTTCTCATTAGACCCTTGTTCTATTCTAATTTTCTCATCCACTCCAAAACACCAGATGCCTCCGAGACGTGACCCCGGTTTCAACTTTCCGCCGGAGCTCACCCAGCTGATCCAGCAGCAGAATGCCCTCATGCAGATGCTCATCCAGAACCAGAACAACAACAACAACAACAACAACAACAACAACAATCCACCGCCACCACCCCCTGTTGACAACTTGACCCGCTTCCTAAGGCTGAATCCGCCAGTGTTCTCTAGCAGCACTGAGCCGATTGTGGCCGATGATTGGCTCCGCAAAGTCGGAAGAGAGTTAGCCACTGCTGGATGCACAGATGCAGAGAAGGTGCGCTTTGCCGCACATCAGCTTGATGGACCTGTAGCCTCTTGGTGGGAGAACTACACCGCCACTTATCCCATCGCCACCATCACGTGGGATCAGTTCCGGCGAGCTTTCCGACTGCTCATGTCTCGGAGCCATGAGTGCGAAGAAGCGTGAGTTCATAACTTACGCCAAGGGAACCGTCTGATGGGGGCATCGTGGATGAGTTCAGCAAGTTAGCTCGCTATGCCCGGATGATGTGGCCTGCAGATGCCGCAAAGCAGGAAAAGTTTCTCGAGGGACTCAATGACGAGCTGGGAATGCAGCTAATGGTGGCTACTTTCAACAACTACCAGGAGCTGGTAGACAAGGCCACCATACTTGAAGGCAAGCAGCAGCAGATTGATAGCCGCAAGCGGAAGTATGGCCAGGGGAAGTACAACTCTGGAGCTCAGCAGAAGCCCCGTTATGCCCCATACTCGGGAGGACATACCGATCACACCCATGGAGGAAATATGATATGACATGTTAGGCAGCATTCCACATCAAAAATTCTGTTTTTATCACTTCCCTACTCGAGGACGAGTAGGAGTTAAGCTTGGGGATGCTGATACGTCTCCAACGTATCTATATTTTTTTATTGTTCCATGTTGTTATATTATCAATCTTGGATGTTGTATAATCATTTTATATCATTTTTGGTACTAACCAATTGACATAGTGCCAAGTGCAAGTTGTTGTTTTTTTCCATGTTTTTACATCGCAGAAAATCAATATCAAACGGAGTCCAAATGCCACGAAACTTTACTGTCGGTGGGAAACGACACCTATGGGATCACTGGAATCCCTTCTATGGTTGCAGGGCGCGGGGATCATGAGAAGAGCGGGACTAGCAGACGACACAAAGAGATTTACCCAGGTTCGGGCCGCAAATATGCGTAAAACCCTACGATCCTGCTTTGGTGGATGTATTTAGTGTTCTTGAGCTCTTGAACTAGCTCTAGGTGCTGCGAGGTTCGAAAGAGCCGAATCCCTTTGAGGATCCGTAGTCCGATCCCTTTCCTCGGTACGCCTTGGGCCTCCTTTTATATGTCAAAGGGGTCGCCATAGTGGTATACAGGAGGTGGAAAATATCTACAGTGTCCAAGCTTATCGCCTGACATCACAGAACAAATGTCTTTAATGCGCCGCTTATGTGCCCTCTTGTTTTATCGGGGATGGCAAGGGAGTTCGTCCCAGCTGTCGCCGCCTCGCCTGGCCTTGACGCACGTCCGAGCTGACGAGGCGTTGTAGTACCACGTTGGCTGGCTGCTGAGCTAGCGCGGTGGCGGACTCTTCACGAAGATCTGCATGCCACCACGCAGGTGCTTGATGAGTCAGCGTGGAGGCCGCACGTCGCCACGCGGGTGCCTGCCCAGCTGGTTGAGCTAGCAGCTGCATGGGGACGGCGGTGGAATCTAGGTACACGCGGGCCTGGCTACGGCCCCGCTGATGTCCTTGGCAAGGGTCTTGCCGGGCCCCGGCAAGAATCTTGCCGCGGCGTCGTGGTCGTCCCCGGCAAGGATCTTGTCGGGGTTCGTGGAGTTCCTCGACAAGGATCTCGCCGAGGATCATCGTCTTCTGGCCTCTGGCTTGGTTGCTTCCCTTAGCCTTGTATATGTCCTCCCTGGCAGGGTAGGATGCTCCTTGCCAGGACGGTGGCTTGAGTTCTGCTTGCCGATGTAGCGCTTGTCGGCGAAGACGGATCCTCCTTAGTGTAATTGCATACAGTCGTGGCCCATGCTCGGCGGTTAGTGTAGCCCTGGTTTTCACTACACCGACAGTAGCCCCCGGGCCCGGCTGCAGCGGAGAACTTCATGAATTCGACGCTGGAGACGGGACCAAGCTTGGCATGGGTCACGATTGTTGTTGCACTCAAAGGAGCTGCCAGCCCCGAGCCTACTTCCATGGAA
The DNA here is from genome assembly GCA_021605145.1 of Aegilops bicornis. NCBI lineage: Eukaryota > Viridiplantae > Streptophyta > Magnoliopsida > Poales > Poaceae > Aegilops > Aegilops bicornis. The sequence continues at coordinate 825,052,347 of CM038670.1, forward strand.
ATTTTACGGCAGAGAACTCTATAGATCCCGATGCTAGAGTGTGGTTTTGTTTCCTTTCTTGCTCCGGCAAGGCTGTTGCCGGAAGTCTTATGTTTCTCGCGGAGACTTTTGGCGTTCTCGGCCGACTTGCGGCAAGCTTGTCGCCAGCGATGGCGGCGAGTCTTCTGGGTATTCCGGAATACCCAAGATTTAGGCCCAAAAAATATCAATATACACATCTAATCTGGCCCAGCCCAAACAGAGGACGATCACGCAGCGAACAAGCGTCCAGACGATGCGTGCAGGCTGTCTGTGGGCGATCTCCCTTCCTCCCCGATTCCTCCCAAACCTAGCGCCTAGCGGCCGGCGCCCATGGCCAGCAGCTGCAGCGGGCGGATCCAGGTCCGGCCGGCCCTCTCCTTCCCTCCCCTCCACGGATCCAAATCCAATACTGCCACTCTGCCTCTCCCCTCCCCAAACTGTCTCCTACTCTCCTTCTCCTCCGCCTCCCAGTCCGAGATCCGGCCGGCCTCCAGTGCTCTCTCGACGGCTCCACTGCTGACCGTCTCGGCGTCTCCTCCAACAGACCAGCACTGCAGCACAGCTCAATTCTCCACCAAGGTATTTTTTGGCTTTTTGTCCTCTGTTTTTTTAAGAAATCTGAAGATTTGTTTGTAAACTGAAATTGAACTAAATAAACATTGGAGTTTGAAGAAGAAGGTTGTTTATGTGATGGATTTGATGCCACAGTGCCACTTGCCACTGATTTCTACTTTGTTTATGTGATTGTGATGTAGGCGAAGAAGAAAGATGTTAGCTTGTTTGAATTGTGGGACAAATCTTCAAAGGCAAGGAAAAAAAGTTCTGCATCCACACCAACTGCTTTTTCCGTTGAGGTTGAGAGCAACCTACAACTAGCACTAGTGCTTTTTCTGTGTTGTTTGGTTCATATGCCTCATTTAGAGCAAAACTTTTTTAAAATGAATACCCAGCCTTCATTTCCTGGCGCCGCCACTGGTCGCCAGGAAGGCTTTTATCTTTAGAAGACAACTTTGACGTTCTCGATGCCGGCTTTCGGCAAGCTCGTCGCCAGGAAGGCTTTTATCTTCAGCAGAGAACTTTAACTTTCTCGATGTCGGCTTCCGGCCAGCTCGTCGCTAGGAAGGCTTGTGGCGAAGAACTTCGTCGTTCTCGACACCGGCTCGCGGCAAGATCGTTGCCGGGAAGGCTTATGGCGAAGAATTTCATCGTTCTTGAAGTCGGCTCCCGGCAAGGTCATCGCCGGGAAAGCTTATGGCGAAGAACTTCGTCGTTTTTGACACCAAGAAGATTGGTCCTAAGGGCGTTGCTAGCCCCCGGGCCATAACTGCGTTTAAATATGACTAGTTGATTAGCATCTGAACTGCACTTAACTCACTTGTAAATTTTGACTTCTGCTAAATATTCCCTATGCCTGCTGGAATGCTTTCTGGTGCATATGGTCCAGCCAGCAGCGCTTGAGGGAACAGGCCCTTAGCGGCTATTCGGAACGTCGCCTCCCGGAAAGGTTTACCTTATTGGTTCTAGCGCAACCGCACAAGTTGCCGAGCGGACTCGGGGCAACATGGGGCGCAACTAGCCCCGAGAAGGTTCCTTGGCATACAGGTCTATCCAGAAATCTCAAATAAATAGTGCATGATATCTTCCTGTTCGATTTTCCTTTGTATGTCCACCCTACGTAACTGGGTAGGCCTTGCCGGCACGTAAACCCAGGGCGGCGTCTCGGGGACGGATCCCCATTGGCCTGCTGGGTGTGCTTGCTGCCGGGCGAACCACCTTACCGCCCTTAGCGCGGCCGCCCGAACTGTCGAGCTTGACTCGAGTCAGAGCCAAGAGCGTTGCCTGGTGCAGAAGGCTACCCCGCCGCTCTCGACGCGGCAGCCTTGAGCTATTGAGCGGACTTGAAACAGAACAAAGGCGTTGCCAATCGCGGGGGGGCCCTTTGCGTGCAGGTTTCCCATACATAGGCCAGATCCCTGAGGATGATAACCTCAAGTGTAAAAAGAAAATAATCCAAGGCACTGAATAACTTAACTTTTGTGTTGCTGAGCCAACGTCGTTTCTCCAGCCGCTGTCTTCTCAGAAACCGAAAACGACGAAGAACCGCTAGGATAACTACTAGACCAGATCCTCACAATTGCGCCCCCTACCTGGCGCGCCAAAGATGTCAGTGGGAAATGACACCTATGGGATCACTGGAATCCCTTCTACGGTTGCGGGGGGGGGGGGGGGATCGTGAGAAGAGCAGGACTAGCAGACGACACAAAGGGATTTACCCAGGTTTGGGCCGCAAATATGCGTAAAACCCTATAATCCTGCTTTGGTGGATGTATTTAGTGTTCTTGAGCTCTTGAACTAGCTCTAGGTGCTGTGAGGTTCGAAAGAGCCGAATCCCTTTGAGGATCCGGGGTCCGATCCCTTTCCTCGGTACGCCTTGGGCCTCCTTTTATATGTCAAAGGGGTCGCCACAGTGGTATACAGGAGGTGGAAAGTATCTACAGTGTCCAAGCTTATCGCCTGACATCACAGAACAAACGCCTTTAATGCGCCGCTTATGTGTCCTCTTGTTTTATCGGGGATGGCAAGGAAGTTTGTCCCAGCTGTCATCGCCTCGCCTGGCCTTGACGCGCGTCCGAGCTGACGAGGCGTTGCAGCACCATGTTGGCTGGCTGCTGGGCTGGCGCGGTGGCGGAGTCTTCACGAAGATGTGCATGCCACCACGCAGGTGCTTGCTGAGTCGGCGTGGAGGCCACACATCGCCATGCAGGTGCCTAGCCAACTGGTTGAGCTGGCAGCCGCATGGGGACGGCGGTGGAATCTTGGCAGACGCGGGCCTGGCTGCGGCCCTGCTGATGTCCTCGGCAAGGGTCTTGCCGGGGCCACGGCAAGAATCTTGCCATGGCGTCGTGGTCGTCCCCAGCAAGGATCTTGTCGGGGGTCTCGTGGATTTCCTCGGCAAGGATCTCGCCGAGGATCATCGTCTTCTGGCCTCTGGCTTGGTTGCTTCTCTTCGCCTTGTATGTGTCCTCACCGGCAGTGTAGGATGCTCCTTGCCTGGACGGTGGCTTGAGTTCTGCTTGCCGATGTAGCGCTTGTCGGCGAAGACGGATCCTCCTTAGTGTAATTGCATACAGTCGTGGCCCATGCTCGGTGGTTAGTGTAGCCCTGGTTTTCACTACACCGACATTTACAGAGAATTTTTATGGGCCAGAAGGAACACAACGGGCTCTGGCTGCACGTGGGGGTGCCCCGAGGGAGGCACAACCCACCGGGGGGCGCCAGGAGGCCCAGGCGTGCCTTGGTGGGTTGTGCCCACCTCGGGCACCCCCGGACCGCCTCTTTGCTCTATAAATACCCCAATATTCCCAAAACCCTAGGGGAGTCGACGAAACATTCATCCAGCCGACACAGAGTCTAGAACCACCAGATCCAATCTAGACACCATCTCAGATGGGGTTCACCACTTCCATTGGTGTCTCTTCGATGATGCGTGAGTAGTTCTTTGTAGACCTTCGGGTCCGTAGTTATTAGCTAGATGGCTTCATCTCTCTCTCTCTTGATTCTCAATACAATGGTCTCTTGGAGAACCATATGATGTAAGTTTTTTGCGGTGTGTTTGTTGGGATTGATGAAATTTGAGTTTATGATCTATCGTGGTTTTGTCACGACAGATGTCCTCGTGAAAGGACTTAGTCGTGGAGCCATCTCTACGGGTTAGCTTAAAGGGGTTAAAGAGGACAAGGGACGCAAGATAGTTTTATACTAGTTCGGCCCCTTACGATTGTCGGTGTACTAGAGTAGGGGTACCCTAGTATCCCGAACTTGTGCATGGACAGTCGTAGCACCCCGCAGCAGGGCTGGCCTGGTGACCGCCAAGATCCTCAGTGGCTCCTTTTGAGCCACTCAAGAACAAAGTAATCAAGGCCCGGGCAAGAGGAGCTTGCCGGGAAGATCACTCAAGGCACGAAGGAAACAAGGCCCTGGCAAGAGGAGCTTGCCGGGAAGGCTTGGTGAGCGCCAAGCTCCCAAGCATGACAAGGGTTCTGCCGCGGCAAGGCGGTTGCCGCGGAAGGCAACCTCTCTTCATCTCCGCTCCAGCTCATCCGCCAACGTGTCGCCGCGGGGCCTTCCCAGGAACGCGTGTCGATGGGCTGTGCAGCCAGCGGGGAGCAGCGATAAGCGGCGCTGACAAGCTACCATCATGGCAAACGGAGGCGCACTTGACGGTCCCTGTTACATTGTTCAGCGGCCGAGACGGGCATTTATGACTCTTGTCCCTTGCCGTCGAGTTAGGTATAGATCATCGTACCTTTGTAAAGCGGTGTACCAAGCTCTGTTTTTACTATCTTACCCTTGTCTACTTGCCACCTGTGGTGAGCCCTTATACCTATAAAAGGAGGCCCAAGTGCAACGTAGAAAGGGTTCGGTTCAGTTCAGCTCCGGCTTAGTTCATATGAGACCACACTCAAGCTAGGTTTTGTAGCTCCCATTGCTCCCTAGCAAGAACACAAATAATCCACAAAGCAGCAGTAGGAGTATTATCTCTCCGGAGAGCTCCGAAGCTGGGTAAATCTGCTCGTGTGCATTGCTTCGATCTGCTCTTCGTGCATTCTCCACCCCCCTCCGAACCACAAGGGACTCGGTCCCATAGGTGTTCGTGGGCCACGATCAGCTTCCCCGACATCTTTGGCGCGCCAGGTAGGGGGCGTCGAGGCTGTGTGAACCTGATCCAGCGGTCACACGAGCAACTTCATCACCATCTTCGTCAACATGGCGCCGAAGAAGAAGTCTTCGGCAGCAGCAGAGCCGTCCGCGTCGAACCCACCGCCACCGGAGCTAACGGGTGGTGGGGAAGGCGCTGGCGGAGGAACGGGCGTCGTCGAGAGAGCCCACAACGTCACCAGGTCCAAAGACAAGGCGGCATAGGCATCGGCGTCCGAGTCCGCACCGCGTCCTTCTCAGGAGGCGCGGGACCGACAGCGTCATGATGCTCGCATCACCATACGTTCGTTGGATCAAGGCCAAGCTAGAGGATCCCGAGGCCCTCGAGACCCGCATGCACCTCAGCATGCCGGTACGAGCGGAGTACGGTCGCTTGGGCGGGATGTTGCTCCTCCTAACTTGGTTAGGAGTCCGAGCACATCCCGTTCCTCGCTCCGTACGCCATTGCCGCCCACCACTCCGGCGAAAGCCTTGGCGAGAGCTCAACTACTTCTAGACTACCCTCCAACAGCCGACAAGGTCGACGAATGGAGGGCCACAATTCAGAGTCTCATCGGCTTTGCCAACGGCGACGTCCCGCGGCAACCAACTGCATCCTTGCCGCGGCGAGACGACAAGGCACGAGCCGGTGGCGACGAGACCTGCGGGGGTGACACCACCATGCACTCCCCTTCCCGAAGGCCAAGATCACCAGCTCCTCGGATCCACATCGATAGCGACTCCACCGCGTCGTCGGATCCACGAGCCCGCCGTGATCAGCGGCAAGTTCTTAAGGAATGACAAGAAGAAGACGCTCGAACCCGCATCGAGCGCCGAAGAGAAGCGCGGCGTCAATCCGACCAGCGCGCCGGGCCCACTGTCGATATGCATGCGCCCGAGAACCAGGCGACTTGCCGTCTGTGATAGGTTGCCCTGCGTTCACTCGTGAGCTGCGGCAAGTCCAGTGGCCCGACAAGAAAAATTTCAAGCCAGATGTGCCAGAGAAGTATGACGGCAGGACACACCCATCGGAGTTCCTCGGCATCTACACCATCGCGGTGCAGGCTGCGGGGGGACGAGACGGCGAGATTCTTGCCAACTACTTCCCTTTGGTGCTCAAGCCAAGCGTCGGATCTTGGCTCATGCACTTGCCGGACAGCTCTATTTCTTCTTGGGCGGATTTGTGTCACCAGTTTGTCGGCGCCTTAACAGGCGGCCACAAGCCTCATGGCCAAGAGAGTGACCTTCACTTGCTCGCCCAGAAGGAAGGAGAGTCCCTGCGCAAATTCATCCAGAGATTCAGCCGTGTGCATTACAACATCCCAGATGTCCACCCCGCCGCGGTGATTAGTGCATTTCATCAGAATGTGCGAAACCGCAGGATGAGGGAGGAGATGGCGATGTGCAAAGTGAAAGACGTCAGCGAGCTCATACGGGCCGACAAGTGTGCACGCTGAAGAAGGAAGAAGACTCCTGTGAGAGAATGTGGGAGCAGAGTCAGCGGTGAGAAGACCGCCCGGCAAGGAAGAGCCGACGAAACAACAGAAAGAAGAAAAACCAAGAAGTACTAGTTGTCGAGCAGTCCGGCAAGGATGGTGCCGCCAACAAAGCCAGGCTGGTGGTTCCGCAAGGAGGTTGCCGTGACAACGACAAATCAAGCTGTTGTGGCGGCCGCCGATAAGCTGACAGCTCCAACAAAGCGATCTTGTAAGATCCACCGCACCAAGGGCCACGATCTCCAAAGCTGTAAGAAAGTCGAGCAGCTTGTTGAGCTCTGAGAGCTGAATCTGGCGAAGAGACAAGGAGAAGGCCCAAGAAGGTGCTGGTGCAGCTAGTAAGAAGAGACCCGGTCGGGAGGGCGCCGGCAAGGCCAAGCAGCGGCAAGGAGACAGACCTCCAGCGGCCGCGATAAGGAAGAAGAGCGAAGATGAAGATGGCGAAGACATGGAAGGCGATGAAGGCGACGAGCAAGAGTTTCAGAAGGCAACGGAGGTCCTTTGCGTTGACGGTGGTGCTTCTCTGCATACCTCGCACCGCCAACTCAAGCAATGGATGCATGAGATTAATGCAGCAGAACCATCCATAGAGTCACGCAAACCTCTGAAGTGGTCCAGCACGCCCATCATCTTTGACATTGAGGGTCACCCTGATCGCATCACTGCGGTCGGGTGCTTGCCGATGTTGGTATCACCAACTATCCGCAACCTCAAGGTCACAAAGATGTTGGTTGACGGCGGGCGGCCTGAATCTGATCTCCTCTGCAGTACTCCAGAAACTTCAAATCCCTGACAGCGAGCTTGAAGAGACTGGAACTTTCCAAGGAATCAACCCAGGAAGGAGCAAGCCGAAAGGGAAGATCACGTTGCCGGTAACACTTGGCAGCGAGCTCAACTTCGTAACCGAGAGGGTCACGTTTGACGTTGCCGATTTCCCATTGCCCTACAATGGCATACTTGGCCGTCCAGCACTCGCCAAGTTCATGGCAGCCTCTCATTACGCCTACAACTTACTCAAGATGCCCGGCCCGATAAGCGTCATTTCTGTCCATGGCGACAAGAAGGATGCGCTTATCGGCGCCGACAAGATTTATCGGGATGCAGCAGCTGCGACAAATAGCAAATCACTTGCCGCTGAAGCTCCCGGGGGGAAGAAAACCACCAAGTCCGGCAAGAGCTCTGATGCCCACTCCGGCAAGCGCACATCTTCGGAGTGCTGCGCTACCGTCGAGGACGCACCATCGAGCTCCACCGGCAAGTGCAAGAAGAAGATGGCAGCTCCGCCGAAGACCAAGAGAGTGCCCGCCAAGGAGGACGGCACTGGTGGTACCTTCACCATCAGTGCCACTCTAGACCCCTAAATAGGAAGGCGAGCTCGTTGCTTTCCTGGGCGAATGTCGATGTGTTTGCATGGCAACCATCGACATCCCCGGTGTTCAGGAAAGTAATGGCGAGCACCACCTAGCTGTCTGTCCTCACGCAGCGGCCCGTCAAGCAAAAATCGAAGCAGGCGTGGAGCGCCAAGAGTTCATTGCAGAAGAAATTAAGAAGTTGGAAGCAGCAGGCCTTGTCATAGGAGTCCTCCATCCCACGTGGTTGGCCAATCCGGTAGTTGTACACAAGGCTAATGGGAAATGGAGACTTTGTATTGACTTCACAGATGTTAATAAAGCTTGTCCCAAAGACCCATTTCCCTTGCCGCGTATAGACCAGATTGTTGACTCCACAGCTGGATGTGATCTGCTTTCATTTCTTGATGCATATTCAGGATATCATCAGATCTTCATGGCAGAAGAGGATGAAGAGAAAACCGCATTCATTACACCATGTGGCACATACTGTTTCATACGGATGCCTTTCGGTTTGAAGAATGCTGGTTCAACGTTTGCAAGAGTAGTTCACGATGCTTTTGAGCCACAGATACACAGAAATGTAGAAGCTTACATGGATGACATAGTGGTCAAGAGCAAGGACAAAGCAACTCTGGTTCAAGATTTGTATGAGACTTTTGCAAATCTGCGCAAGATCAACCTTAAGCTCAACCCCGAGAAGTGCGTGTTTGGAGTCCCTTCCGGCAAGCTTCTCCGGTTCTTTGTATCTCAGTGGGGAATTGAAGCCAATCCCGACAAGATTAAGGCCATTGAGCAGATCGAAGCACCAAAGCGGCGTCAAGGATGTCACGAAGACTTGCGGTTGCGTGGCTGCTCTCGAGGGTTTATCTCTAAGTCTGCTTGGCCGCCTGCCCGTTTTCAAGATTTTGAAAAAGGCAGGTCCAATGAAATGGACTCCCGAAGCGGAGGCTGCGCTGCAGGACTTGAAGAAATACTTGTCCTCCACCCCAATACTTGTCGCACCTAGGCCACAAGAGAAGTTGCTGCTATATATAGCGGCAACCAATCAAGTGGTTAGTGCTGCGTTAGTAGCGGAGAGGGAGGCGGATGATGAGCCGGCAACCAAGACAAGCGCATCCAGCGACAAGCAAGGGGCTTCGCCGTCAAGCTCTGGTCCCGGCAAGGACCGATCTGCGCAGGATTGCGACAAGGTTCAGAAAAGGATGGTGCAGCGCCCAGTCTACTTTGTTAGTTCCCTTTTGTAGGGGGCTAGATCAAGGTACTCTGGTGTGCAGAAGCTGCTCTTCGGCCTCCTCATGGCCTCAAGAAAGTTGCGCCATTACTTCCAAGCACACGAGATAACAGTTGTCACTCGCTTTCCGCTGAAGAGGATATTGCAAAGTCCAGAAGCGACATGCAGGATTGTCGAGTGGGCACTGGAACTGTCAAGCTTTGGCCTCAAGTTTGAAAGTACTTCAACTATACAAAGCAGAGCATTGGCAGAATTCATAGCAGAGTGGACGCCAACACCAGATGAAGAAATTCCAGAGACGAGCATCCCCGTCAAGGAGGCAAATAAAGAGTGGCTGATGTACTTTGATGGTGCCTTCTCGCTGCAAGGCGCCGGTGCCGGCGTGCTGCTTATCGCACCCACCGGAGAGCACCTCAAGTACATAGTCCAGATGCATTTTCCCAAGGAACAAGCAACAAACAATACTGCAGAGTATGAAGGTTTGCTTGCCGGTCTCAGGATCGCGGTGGACCTTGGGATCAAGAAGCTCATTGTCAGGGGTGACTCACAACTTGTCGTCCGCCAAGTAAACAAAGATTATCAGAGTCCGTTGATGGAAGCCTACGTCGATGAAGTGAGGAAGCTAGAAGAGCACTTTGAAGGCCTGCAAATGGAACACGTTCCAAGAGCTCAGAATGATATTGCTGATGGCCTGTCAAAGTGCGCCACACTCAAGCTACCTGTGGAACCAGGGATCTTTGTGCTCAAGCTGACTCAACCAACCGTAACACCATCAACTAGACAGAATAAGAAGAGGAAGTTGGTTTTTCGCGACTACTTTCCGGCAGAGCTCCCTGAAGCCGCCGCCAAGAAGATCCCCAAAATCAACGCAAATATCGCTGAGGAACAGTTTGCTCCGACAAGCCCTAGGGTTTGCTTCGTTGAAGCAGACGCTCCCGACAAGCTCTGCTCCGGCAAGCTTGCCGGGGATCATCAAACTCCGGCTGAGCCGCAGATTCATGCCGTAGAAGCTGATGTTCCCGCAGCAATAAATGTGCCTTTAGTCCTAGTTGTCGAGCCGCAAGCTCCAGCATGGGCGCAGCAGATAGTTCATTTCCTTCAGACAGGAGAACTTCTCGAAGAGCAAGAAGAAGCAGAAAGAGTAGCCCGGCAGTCAAGTATGTACCAGTTTGTTGACAACATCACATGCAGAAGAAGACTCAACGGTGTGAAATTGAAGTGCATTTGCCGGGAAGATGGACAGAAGCTGTTGGCAGAGATACACGGAGGCATATGTGGTCATCACATTGGCGCAAGAGCACTTGCCGGCAAAGCTTTTCGGCAAGAAGGTTTCTTCCGGCGAAGCCCTCCAGGATGCAACTCGCACAAGTAACCAAGTGTGAAGCGTGCAATTCCATTCCAAACAGATACACCAGCCAGCTCAAGCTCTCGGGGCGATCCCTTTATCACGGCCCTTTTCGGTGCGGGGCTCGACATCCTCGGCCCCTTCCCCGAAGCTGTCGGGGCTTTGAGTACTTAATGCGTAGCAACCGACAAGTTCACAAAGTGGCGGAAGTGGAAGCTGTGAGGAAGGTGACAACGATCGGCGATCAAGTTCTTCAGGTCAATTGTTTGCCGTTTTGGGATACCTAACAGGATCATCACCGACAACGGCACACAATTCACGAGCCGCACCTTCATGCACTACGCCCAAGATCTTGGCGCCAAGATCTGCTTTGCTTACATTGCTCATCCGAGAAGCAACGGTCAAGCGAGAGAGCAAATGCTTTGAAGTCCGCGGGGACTCAAGACCAGAACTTTCGACAGGCTGCACCAAGTGCGGAAGAAACTGGATCGAGGAGCTGCCGGTGGTTCTTTGGTCGATCAGGACGACGCCAAATCGAGCCACTGGCCAGACACCTTTTGCTCTAGTCTATGGAGCAGAGGCAGTTCTCCCCACGAAACTCGTATATGGATCGCCTCGAGTGCTCGCTTATGATGAGCTTGAGCAAGAGCAGCTGCGACAAGATGACGCGCTGCTCCTTGAGGAAGATCGTCTTCAGGCTGTTTGTCTGAGCTGCTCGTTACCGACAAGCTTTGCGCCGCTACCATAGCCGCATAAAGTTCATGCGAGAAGCTTCGAGGAAGGCGACCTTGTTCTTCGGTAGCGTTCAATCCGCCAAGAATTCTAACAAGTTGGCCTTGAAGTGGGAAGGCCCTTATCGGGCGAAACGAGTCACAAGGCCCGGCGCTGTCCGCCTTGAGACTGAAGATGGCGTTCCGGTGAGCAACTCCTGGAATATAGAGCATCTTCGTAAGTTTTACCCATAAGGCGCGGTTGTCGGAACCCGTTCCGGCAACCACCCTTTTGTACAAGTCTTGCCGCTGTTGCATGTAATCCTTTGTACAAAGCCGGGCGCAGACCCCGTGCATCAGTAAAGCCTATGTGTTGCGCAAAGATCGTCAAATTCATGCTTTCATAACTTATTTGCATGTATTATCTGACATTTTTGTGCAGCATCAACACCCGGTAAGCAATAACGAGCCACTAGGCTCCATAACTTTATTTTCTCTTCTTTCTTCTCAAAAGAAAGGAAGGTTCATCCACCCACAAGTTAACCGGGGGGGGGGGAGAAGATAATGACATGGACCGCTAAGTGTCGCTCGAGGAAATGATGCCTTGCCGGGAAGCAAACGACAGAAAAAGCTAAGTTGCCAGAGTTTGAGCAATCAATTTTTAAATTTTTAAGTTATCTTCCTCGAACGAGAGTACTTTGTATGGAAAACCTGTGTGCGGAGGAACCAACTCGTAGCTAGTTTGGCGCCCTTACTTTGTTTCGAGTCCGCTCAACAACTTAAGTGAGCTGCAGCTAGTTGCGACAAGGTTGCTTGTCGAGGCGGCGTGCCGAAGGCTCTTGAAGTTCAGCACTCGGCGCTTCAAGGCAAGGATGACTGCGCCGACAAGTTCCCTAAAAAGCATAGGGTACAAACATACAAAGGGAGAAATCGAGTAAAGGAAATAACACTGCATTCGATTGCCCAAGATAGAGTATATTACAAAAAATGACTTGTCGCAGATCTAATGAATTGTTTTTAAACATGATCTACAACGACAAGGGAAAGATAAGCTTGGCGGCCTAGTCCAGCGGTCGCCATCGAGCCTCTTGACTCCGCTCACCCTGTCCACAATGGGTGCGACAAGGGCCTTGAGCGCTTCAACATCAGCAGATGGAGGCAGGGACTTGAGGACTTTGGTGAAATCAACGCCTGGGTTGCGGAAGGCCACTTTCATCAGCACCTTCTGGAGAGCCCCGGCGCAAACTTGGCGCGACTCCTCCGCCAGTTGCTTTGGGATCTCCTCCCGGAGCCGCAGGAGACCCGTCAGCATGCCCTTGAAGAATAAGCTAAGCTTGACGCTGGGTTGGAGGTTCTCGTCGGTGGAGTACCCAAGATCCACCATCCCCAGCTCCATCAGCTCATTATGGATGCCGGCGGCGGTGTCCACAAGACCTTCTGTCCAGTGCATTATGCTGTCTCTGAGATTATTCTGTGCAGTCACAGCATTTGATAGCAGCTCCTCGTTGGCCTTGATCTTCTCCAACAGGCCCGCTTCCCGCTCCTTGGCGTCGTCCAACGTCTCCGTCAAGGTGGTCAGTTTCAGCTCCAGATCAGCCTTGGAGTCCTTGGCGGCGTCGATCTCTTTGATCTTCTCAGCGAGACAACCACCGCAACTCACCAAGAGTGTAGGCGTCCTTCTCGGCCAAGCGCTTCAACTCGGCGACCTCCTCGGCGCTCTTCTGGAGGGTGGACTCCAGCTGAGCCACCCTCGTCTCCAATTCCTTCTTTGCGGCCTCGGCAGCCGCAGCAGCATCCTTTGCCTCCTGAAGTGGTCCGCCAATCGATTGCTCGCGCACGGCGAGATCTACCTCATAACTGTCGAGGTTGATCTTCCGCTGCGCCATCTCACCTTCTTGCGCGGAGAGCTTCTCGCCGGCAAGCCTCTGCTGCTCCTCGACCTCGGCCTTCTCCAAGATGAAGGCCGCGGCGCCTCGACAAGCTGCTCCGCGCCTCTGCTATATCCCGAAGAGTTTCTTTGTTGGCGGCGGAGCTCTTCCGCAGCGTTTCTCCATGTCAGCTCCGCCCTCGCGACAAGCGCCTCCACAGACTCCGGCTTGGCTTGTCGGGCGCGGTAGAGCGACAACAACCTCCTTAGTAGCTGCTCCTCCTCAGGCTCACCGCTGCTGCCGCTCGGAGCATCGACCAGCGACAGCCCAGCGGAGGCAAGCAGTTCCGCGTCGAAGGTCTCCCCTTCGGCCGGTGCCTTGGAGCTTGATGCCCATGGGAGCTTGATAAAGACGCCCTCGCCGGCCTTCAGATAGGCGCCGGGCTGGGGCTCTTCGGAGTCTGGTGCGGCATCGGTGGCGAGAGGATCGGCGGTCGGTGCAGCGCCTGGCGCTCCTGCGGCCTCGGGGCGTCGAAGACGATCGCGGATCCCTCCCCAGCCTCTGCGCCAGTAGCCTTGGCGGCCTCCTCGCCGGCGGGCACATCGGCGCCGGCCTCCTCCTCCATGTTGGCGGCGTCGGCATTGTCGCCACGAGCGCCCTCCTCGCCGGCAGCCTCAGTCTCCATCAGATCTCCGGCGGATGGATCTGACGGTCAGAAAAAGAAAGAACAAGTCAAGCAAATGCTCGAAAAAGAAGAAGAGAAGAAAAGAACCCAAGGGAAATTCTCAAACAAGAAGATTACTGCGGGAGGAGTCTGCTGTCAGCGGTCTCCACCACCGGAGGATTGTCGGCGCTGCCCCTTGCCGGAGAAGATCCCCTTGTCGGAGAGGCCTCCCTTGCCGGAGAGCGCTCCCTTGGCGGAGAGTTCTCCCTTGGCGGCGTAGTTGAAGCAAGCAGAACTTCGGGAGTGACCTCCGGTGCTTCCTGATGAGGCTGCTCTACTCCTACATGATTCAACAAACCAGATACCAGTGACGGAGAAGCACCCAAGCACACCTAACCATGAGAAGTAAACCAAACACTTACGCTGGGGGCTGTGCTGGGGGCTGCTCTGTTGAAGGGTTGTCGGGTCCGGCAAGGGAGTCCCAGACGTGCCCCCTGTCGCCACAGGGGAATCATCTAGGACGACAACCACCGGAGTCTTGGCCCTCTTCGACGCCCTCTGAGCTAACGTCCTGAAGAAGGAGAAGGTTCAGAGTGAAGCCAGTCAGATATAAAATAAAGCAATAAATTGGAAGATTACAAGTAACAGCGACAAGATCTTACTCTTCCTCTTCTTCCTCGGAGCTGAGGGCGGAGAGATCAAATTCCGCTCCGGCGCGACGAATTGGAGGAGAAGATTCCCTCGGACGCTTGGCGGATGCAGGGGCCGCGACTCCAGAAGACCCCGCTCCCGTCGCCATGGCGGCATGGGGCGCTCCCGCGGCAACAGTGCTTGCCGCGGTAGAGCGCGTCGGGCGGCGAGGCGGCTGTTGGGCCGTCTGCCGCCCCTCCACTTCTCCGGTCTTGCGGAGACGTCTCCTTGGCGGGGCCGCGGGCTCCTCCTGCGGCAAGCTGCTTGACGGCGGAGGGGGGGCGCCCCCGGCAGGCTCATTTGGGTCGGCGTCGGGCTCAGCCTGCTCCTCCTCTTCGGCGAGCTCTTCTCGGTCGGCAAGGCTTGCCGCCTCGGATGTTTCCGCCTCATCGACGGTGAACCCAAACACACCGGTGGCGGCAGCCTCTGCCGCCTCCTCCAACCTTGTGGTGATGCGCGCCATCTCCTGGTCGGTGGTGTCGCGAGTGAGCCGCTTCTGCTCGTCGGCACGGATCGGCACTTCCGCCAAGTTGTCGAAGAATTGCTGCACGACGTCGTCGGTGGGCTCCTGCCAGGTTGGAACGATTCCATGGGAATCGCTGGCAACATCATCGCGCGGATGCTGTCAAGCGACGAGTTGTTGCACAAGGGCACGACTCCCCTCGGCAACATGAACCACTCGGGGTGATCCGCATCATGCTTGAACAGCTCCCGCAGTATGCCGTCCAGCTCCAAGACAGTGAAATTCCAATTCAGACTCGGGCGCAGCCTCATGATGTCCGCCGCATTTTGGAATTTCCAAGCAGGCCTCCTCCTCTCCTGCAAGGGCGCAATGCGGCGGCAAAGGAAGTCCGCGCCAACAGCTCCTACGGTAAGCCCTGCTTGTCGGAGGCGCAAAATCCTAGTTACGGCAATCTTCAACTTGTCGTCCTCGGCCTAAGTTGCTCCAATCATTGCCGCGCACTATGGGAGTTTGGCGCAGGGCGGTGAAAGGCTGTGGCTCCTCCTCTAAGATCCAGCACCAGTCAGCTCTCCACTCCTCCCACTTGCTACGCAGATCTCCCGGGGGCTCCTGTCGGTGTACTAGAGTACAGGTACCCTAGTATCCCGAACTTGTGCACGGACAGTCGTAGCACCACGCGGCAGGGCTGGCCTGGTGACCGCCAAGATCCTCAGTGGCTCCTTTGGAGCCACTCAAGAACAAAGTAATCAAGGCCCCGGCAAGAGGAGCTTGCTGGGAAGATCACTCAAGGCACGAAGGAAACAAGGCCCCGGCAAGAGGAGCTTGCCGGGAAGGCTTGGTGAGCGCCAAGCTCCCAAGCATGACAAGGGTTCTGCCGCGGCAAGGCGCTTGCCGCGGCAGGAAACCTCTCTTCATCTCCGCTCCAGCTCATCCGCCAACGTGTCGCCGCGGGGCCTTCCCAGGAACGCGTGTCGATGGGCTGTGCAGCCAGCGGGGAGCAGCGATAAGCGGCGCTGACAAGCTACCATCGTGGCAAACGGAGGCGCACTTGACGGTCCCTGTTACACTATTCAAGCGACTGAGACGGGCATTTATGACTCTTGTCCCTGAAGGAAATATGCCCTAGAGGCAATAATAAAGTTATTATTTATTTCCTTATATCATGATAAATGTTTATTATTCATGCTAGAATTGTATTAACAGGAAACATAATACATGTGTGAATACATAAACCTACTGAGTGTCACTAGTATGCCTCTACTTGACTAGCTCGTTAATCAAAGATGGTTGTGTTTCCTAAACCATGAACAAGGAGTTGTTATTTGATTAACGGGATCACATCATTGGTTGAATGATCTGATTGACATGACCCATTCCATTAGCATAGCACCTGATCGTATAGTTTGTTGCTAGTGCTTTTCTTCATGACTTATACATGTTCCTATGACTATGAGATTATGCAACTCCCGTTTGCACGAGGAACACTTTGGGTGCTACCAAACGTCACAACGTAATCGGGTGATTATAAAGGTACATTACAGGTGTCTCCGAAGGTACATGTTGGGTTGGCATATTTCGAGATTAGGATTTGTCACTCCGATTATGGAGAGGTATCTCTGGGCCCTCTCGGTAATGCACATCACATAAGCCTTGCAAGCATTGCAACTAATGAGTTAGTTGTGAGATGATGTATTACGAACGAGTAAAGAGACTTGCGGTAACGAGATTGAACTAGGTATTGGATACCGACGATCGAATCTCGGGCAAGTAACATACCGATGACAAAGGGAACAACGTATGTTGTTATGCGCGGTCTGACCGATAAAGATCTTCGTAGAATATGTAGGAGCCAATATGGGCATCCAGGTCCCGCTATTGGTTATTGACCGGAGAGGTGTCTCGGTCATGTCTACATAGTTCTCGAACCCGTAGGGTCCGCACGCTTAACGTTTCGATTTCTGTTACTATGAGTTGTTATGTTGTTTCTGTACCGAAGGTTGTTCGAGTCCCGGATGAGATCACGGACGTGACGAGGAGTCTCGAAATGGTCGAGACATAAAGATTCATATATTGGAAGTCTATGTTTGGACATCGGAAGTGTTCGGGTGAAATTGGGAATTTTACCAAGTACCGGAGGTTACGGAACCCCGGAATGCTAATGGGCCAACATGGGCCTTAGTGGAAAGGAGAGAAGGGGCCCAAGTGCTGGCCGCACCTTCCCACCTTCCCTAGTCCTATTAGGACTAGGAGAAGGCGCCCCTCTCTCCCTTCCCACTTGGGGAAACCTAGTTGGACTAGGATTGGGGGAATCCTACTCCTAGTAGGAGTAGGACACCTGGCGCACCAAGCCTTGGCCGGCCAGCCCTCCCCTTCCCTCCTTTATATACAGGGCAGGGGGCACCCCATGACACACAAGTTGATCCTTGAGATCTTTCCTTAGCCGCAGCGGTGCCCCTTCCACCATATTACACCTCGAAAATACCGTGGCGGAGCTTAGGCGAAGCCCCGCGCCGGTGGAACATCATCATCGTCACTACGCTGGCCGTCGTCTTGTGAAACTCTCCCTCAACACTCGGCTGGATCGGAGTTCGAGGGGCGTCATCGAGCTGAACGTGTGCAGAACTTCGGGAGGTGCCGTCGTTCGGTACTTGGATCGGTTGAATCGTGAAGAAGTACGACTACTTCCTCTACGTTGCGTCAACGCTTCCGTTGCCTGGTCTACAAGGGTATGTAGACAACACTCTCATCTCGTTGCTATGCATCACCATGATCTTGCGTGATCGTAGGGAAAATTTTGAAATTACTACGTTCCCCAACAAAGTGGCATCCGAGCCTAGGTTTTTATGGTTTGATGATATGCACGAGTAGAACACAAGTGAGTTGTGGACGATACAAGTCATACTACCTACCAGCATGTCATACTTTGGTTCAGCGGTATTGTTGGAAAGACGATCCAGACCAACCTTACGCGTACTCTTACGCTGAGACCGGTTCCTCGGCGTGCTTTGCACATAGATGGCTTGTGGAAGACTGTCTCTCCAACTTTAGTTGAACCGAGTGTGCTACGCCCGGTCCTTGAGAAGGTTAAAACGGAGTCTATTTGACGAAATGTCGTTGTGGTTTTTGATGCGTAGGTAAGAACGGTTCTTGCTCAGCCCGTAGCAGCCACGTAAAACTTGCAACAACAAAGTAGAGGACGTCTAACTTGTTTTTGCAGGGCATGTTGTGATGTGATATGGTCAAGGCGTGATGCTATATTTTATTGTATGAGATGATCATGTTTTGTAACCGAGTTATCGACAATGGCAGGAGCCATATGGTTGTCGCTTTATTGTATGCAATGCAATCGCCTGTAATGCTTTACTTTATCACTAAGCGGTAGCGATAGTCGTAGAAGCATAAGTTTGGCGAGGCGACAACGATGCTACGATGGAGATCAAGGTGTCGCGCCCGGTGGCGATGGTGATCATGACGGTGCTTCGGAGATGGAGATCACAAGCACAAGATGATGATGGCCATATCATATCACTTATATTGATTGCATGTGATGTTAATCCTTTATGCATCTTATCTTGCTTTGATTGACGGTAGCATTATAAGATGATCCCTTACTAAATTATCAAGAAGTGTTCTCCCTGAGTATGCACCGTTGCAAAAGTTCTTCGTGCTGAGACACCACGTGATGATCGGGTGTGATAGGCTCTACGTTCAAATACAACGGGTGCAAAACAGTTGCACACGCAGAATACTCAAGTTATACTTGACGAGCTATGCATATAAGATATGACCTCGGAACACGGAGACCGAAAGGTCGAGCGTGAATCATATAGTAGATATGATCAACATATTGATGTTCACCATTGAAACTACTCCATCACACGTGATGATCGGTCATGGTGTAGTTGATATGGATCACGCAATCACTTAGAGAATTGGAGGGATATTTTTCTAAGTGGGAGTTCTTAAGTAATATGATTAATTGAACTTAAATTTATCATGAACTTAGTACTGATAGTATCTTGCTTGTCTATGATGTGTAGATAGATGGCTCGTCTTTGTTGTTCCGTTGAATTTTAATGCGTTCCTTGAGAAAGCAAAGTTGAAAGATGATGGCAGCAATTACCGGACTGGGTCCGTAATTTGAGGATTATCCTTATTGCTGCATTGGAAGAATTACGTCCTGGAAGCACCGTTAGGTGCCAGGCCTGATGCAAGGCTGCGCCAGAAGTTGTGAACGTCTGGCAAAGCAAAGCTGATGACTACTCTATAGTTCGATGTGCCATGCTTTACGGCTTAGAACCGGGACTTCAACGTCGTTTTGAACACCATGGAGCATATGAGATGTTCCAGGAGTTGAAGTTAATATTCCAAGCGAATGCGGATTGAGAGATATGAAGTCTCCAATAAGTTCTATAGCTGTAAGATGGAGGAGAACGGTTCTGTCGGTGAGCATATACTCGTAATGTCCGGATATAACAATCACTTGATTCAAGCGGGAGTTAATCTTCCGGATGATTGCGTCATTGACGAAATTCTCCAATCACTGCCACCAAGCTACAAGAGCTTCGTGATGAACTATAATATGCAAGGGATGACCAAAACAATGCCCGAGCTCTTGGCGATCTTGAAAGCATGGAGGTAGAAATCAAAAGGAGCATCAAGTGTTGATGGTTAACAAAACCACTAGTTTCAAGAAAAGGGCAAAGGAAAGAAAAGGAAACTTCAAAAAGAACAGCAAGCAAGTTGCTTGATCAAGAGAAGAAACCCAAGTCTGGTCCTAAGCCTGAAACTGAGTGCTTCTATTGCAAGCAGGCTGGTCCTTTGAAGCGGAACTGCCCCAAGTATTTGGCGGATAAAAGGATGGCAAGGTTAACAAAGGTATATGTGATATACATGTTATTGATGTGTACCTTACTAATACTCATGATAGCACACGGGTATTTGATCTGGTTACATTGCTAATATTTGCAACTCGAAGCAGGGGCTACGGATTAGCGAAGATTGGCTAAGGACGAGGTGACGATCTTGGCGTGGGAAATGGTTCCAAAGTCGATGTGATCGCAATCGGCACGCTACCTCTACATCTACCTTCGGGATTAGTATTAGACCTAAATAATTGTTATTTAGTACCAGCGTTGAGCATGAACATTATATCTGGATCTTGTTTGATGCGAGACGGTTATTCATTTAAATCGAGAGAATAATGGTTGTTCTATTTATATGAATAATATCTTTTATGGTCATGCACCATTGAAGAATGGTTTGTTTTTACTTAATCTTGATAGTAGTGATACACATATTCATAATGTTGAAACCAAAAGATGCAGAGTTGATAATGATGGTGCAACTTATTTGTGGCACTGCCGTTTAGGTCATATCGGTGTAAAGCGCATGAAGAAACTCCATCTTGATGGACTTTTGGAGTCACTTGATTATGAATCACTTGGCACTTGCGAACCGTGCCTTATGGGCAAGATGACTAAAACACCGCTTCTCCGGAACTATGGAGAGAGCAACAGATTTATTGGAAATCATACATACTGATGTATGTGGTCCAATGAATGTTGAGGCTCGTGGCGGATATCGTTATTTTCTCACCTTCACAGATGATTTGAGCAGATATGGGTATATCTACTTAATGAAACACAAATCTGAAACATTTGAAAAGTTCAAAGAATTTCAGAGTGAAGTGGAAAATCATCGTAACAAGAAAATAAAGTTTCTACGATCTGATCGTGGAGGAGAATATTTGAGTTACGAAGTTTGGCCTACATTTGAAACAATGCGGAATAGTTTAGCAACTTACGCCACTGGAACACCACAACGTAATGGTGTGTCCGAGCGTCAGAATCGAACTTTATTAGATATGGTGCGATCTATGATGTCTCTTCTTGATTTACCGCTATCGTTTTGGGGTTATGCTTTAGAGGCGGCTACATTCACTTTAAATAGGGCACCATCTAAATCCGTTGAGACGACGCCTTATGAACTGTGGTTTGGCAAGAAACCAAAGTTGTCGCTTTCTGAAAGTTTGGGGCTGCGATGCTTATGTGAAAAAGCTTCAACCTGATAAGCTCGAACCCAAATCGGAGAAATGTGTCTTCATAGGATACCCAAAGGAGACTGTTGGGTACACCTTCTATCACAGATCCGAAGGCAAGATTTTTGTTGCTAAATTCGGAAACTTTTGGAGAAGGAGTTTCTCTCAAAAGAAGTGAGTGGGAGGAAAGTAGAACTTGATGAGATAAGCGTATCTACTCCCTTATTGAGAAGTAGTACATCACGTAAAACAGTTTACGTGACACCTACACCAAATAGGGAAGAAGCTAATGATGATGATCATGAAACTTCAGATCAAGTTTCTACAGAACCGTAGATCAACGAGCAAGATCCGCTTTTGAGTGAATGCGGTAATCCTATTACGGAAGTCATATTCTTTGGAACATGATGAACCTACGAACTATGAAGAAGCGATGGTGAGCCCAGATTCCACAAAATGGCTTGAGGCCATGAAATCTGAGATGGGATCCATGTATGAGAACAAAGTGTGGACTTTGGTTGACTTGCCCGATGATCGGCAAGCAATTGAGAATAAATGGATCTTCAAGAAGAAGGCCGACGCTGATGGTAATGTTATCATCTATAAAGCTCGACTTGTTGCAAAAGGTTTTCGACAAGTTCAAGGGATTGACTACGATGAGACCTTCTCACCCGTGGCGATGCTTAAGTCCGTCCGAATCATGTTAGCAATTGCCGCATTTTATGATTATGAAATTTGGCAAATGGATGTTAAAACTGCATTCTGAATGGATTTACGGAAGAAGAGTTGTATATGATGCAACCAGAAGGTTTTGTCGATCCAAAGGGAGCTAACAAAGTGTGCAAGCTCCCGGTCCATTTATGGACTGGTGCAAGCCTCTCGGAGTTGGAATAAACGTTTTGATAGTGTGATCAAAGCATTTGGTTTTATCTGAGACTTTTGGAGAAGCCTGTATTTACAAGAAAGTGAGTGGGAGCTACGTAGCATTTCGATATTATATGTGGATGACATATTCTTGATCGGAAATGATATAGAATTCTGGATAGCATAAAGGGATACTTGAATAAAAGTTTTTCGATGAAAGACCTCGGTGAAGCTGCTTACATATTGGGCATTAAGATCTATAGAGATAGATCAAGACGCTTGATAGGACTTTCACAAAGCACATACCTTGATAAATTTTTGAAAAAGTTCAAAATGGATCGAGCAAAGAAAGGGTTCTTGCCGGTGCTACAAGGTGTGAAGTTGAGTAAGACTCAATGCCCGACCACCGCAGAAGATAGAGAGAAAATGAAAGATGTTCCCTATGCTTCAGCCATAGGCTCTATCATGTATGCAATGCATGTACCAGGACGATGTGTGCCTTGCTATAAGTTTGGCAGGCGGTACCAAAAGTAATCCAGAGTGGATCATCGGACAGCGGTCAAGAACATCCTTAAGTACTTGAGAAGGACTAAGGATATGTTTCTCATTTATGGCGGTGACAAAGAACTCGTAAATGGCAGTTACGTCGACGCAAGCTTTGACACTGATCCGGACGATTCTAAATCGCAAACCGGATACGTATTTACATTAAGCGGAGGAGCTGTCGGTTGGTGCAGTTCCAAACAAAGCGTCGTGGCGGGATCTACATGTGAAGTTGAGTACATAGCTGCTTCGGAAGCAGCTAATGAAGGAGTCTGGATGAAGGAGTTCATAACCGATCTAGGTGTTGTACCTAGTGTATCGGGTCCAATGAAAATCTTTTGTGACAATACTTGGTGCAATTGCCTTAGCAAAGGAATCCAGATTTCACAAGAGAACCAAGCACATCAAAGACGCTTCAACTCCATCCGGATTTGGTCCAGGTGGGAGACATAGAGATATGCAAGATACATACGGATCTGAATGTTGCAGACCCGTTGACTAAGCCTCTTCCACGAGCAAAACATGATCAGCACCAAGACTCCATGGGTGTTAGAATCATTCCTGTGTAATCTAGATTATTGACTCTAGTGCAAGTGGGAGACTGAAGGAAATATGCCCTAGAGGCAATAATAAAGTTATTATTTATTTCCTTATATCATGATAAATGTTTATTATTCATGCTAGAATTGTATTAACAGGAAACATAATACATGTGTGAATACATAAACCTCAGAGTGTCACTAGTATGCCTCTACTTGACTAGCTCGTTAATCAAAGATGGTTGTGTTTCCTAAACCATGAACAAGGAGTTGTTATTTGATTAACGGGATCACATCATTGGTTGAATGATCTGATTGACATGACCCATTCCATTAGCATAGCACCTGATCGTATAGTTTGTTGCTAGTGCTTTTCTTCATGACTTATACATGTTCCTATGACTATGAGATTATGCAACTCCCGTTTGCACGAGGAACACTTTGGTGCTACCAAAGCGTCACAACGTAAGCTGGGTGATTATAAAGGTACATTACAGGTGTCTCCGAAGGTACATGTTGGGTTGGCATATTTCGAGATTAGGATTTGTCACTCCGATTGTCGGAGAGGTATCTCTGGGCCCTCTCGGTAATGCACATCACATAAGCCTTGCAAGCATTGCAACTAATGAGTTAGTTGTGAGATGATGTATTACGGAACGAGTAAAGAGACTTGCCAGTAACGAGATTGAACTAGGTATTGGATACCACGATCGAATCTCGGGCAAGTAACATACCGATGACAAAGGGAACAACGTATGTTGTTATGCGGTCTGACCGATAAAGATCTTCGTAGAATATGTAGGAGCCAATATGGGCATCCAGGTCCCGCTTATTGGTTATTGACCGGAGAGGTGTCTCGGTCATGTCTACATAGTTCTCGAACCCGTAGGGTCCGCACGCTTAACGTTTCGATGGCAGTTACTATGAGTTGTTATGATGTTTCTGTACGAAGGTTGTTCGAGTCCCGGATGAGATCACGGACGTGACGAGGAGTCTCGAAATGGTCGAGACATAAAGATTCATATATTGGAAGTCTATGTTTGGACATCGGAAGTGTTCCGGTGAAATTGGGAATTTTACCAGCACCGGGAGGTTACCGGAACCCCCCGGAATGCTAATGGGCCAACATGGGCCTTAGTGGAAAGGAGAGAAGGGGGCCCAAGTGCTGGCCGCACCTTCCCACCTTCCCTAGTCCTATTAGGACTAGGAGAAGGGGGCGCCCCCCCTCTCTCTCCCTTCCCACTTGGGGAAACCTAGTTGGACTAGGAGTGGGGGGGGGGGAATCCTACTCCTAGTAGGAGTAGGACACCCTGGCGCACCAAGCCTTGGCCGGCCAGCCCTCCCTTCCCTCCTTTATATACAGGGCAGGGGCACCCCATGACACACAAGTTGATCCTTGAGATCTTTCCTTAGCCGTGTGCGGTGCCCCTTCCACCATATTACACCTCGAAAATACCGTGGCGGAGCTTAGGCGAAGCCTGCCGGTGGAACATCATCATCGTCACTACGCCGTCGTCTTGTGAAACTCTCCCTCATCACTCGGCTGGATCGAAGTTCGAGGGTCGTCATCGAGCTGAACGTGTGCAGTACTCTGAGGTGCCGTACGTTCGGTAGTTGGATCGGTTGGATAGTGAAGAAGTACGTCTACTTCCTCTACGTTGCGTCATCGCTTCGTTGCTGGTCTACAAGGGTATGTAGACAACACTCTCATCTCGTTGCTATGCATCACCATGATCTTGCGTGATCGTAGGAAAATTTTTGAAATTACTACGTTCCCCAACAGTCCCTTGCCGTCAAAGTTAGGTATAGATCACTGTACACTGTACAAAGCGGTGTACCAACCTCTGTTTTTACTATCTTACCCTTGTCTACTTGCCACTTGTGGTGACCCCTTATACCTATAAAAGGAGGCCCAAGTGCAACGTAGAAAGGGTTCGGTTCAGTTCGGCTCCGGCTTAGTTCATACGATACCACACTCAAGCTAGGTTTTGTAGCTCCCATTGCTCCCTAGCAAGAACACGAATAATCCACAAAGCAGCAGTAGGAGTATTATCTCTCCGGAGAGCTCCGAAGCTGGGTAAATCTGCTCGTGTGCATTGCTTCGATCTGCTCTTCGTGCATTCTCCGCCCCCCTCAGAACCACAAGGGACTCGGTCCCATAGGTGTTCGTGGGCCACGATCAGCTTCCCCGACAACGATGAATTTAAAATCCTACGTCTAGTTGTGATGGAATTGCTGGGGTTTCGCCGACCAGGGAGCGAATACGCTTTGCCTGAGTCTCGAGTTGTTGTTTTTTGTCCTTGAACCGCCGTCGGGTCGTCCCCTTATATACATGGGTTGACAGCCGTCGGTTTACAGAATCCCCAAGCCGGCTCATAAACGTGTCCGGCTCGGTCTCCTCTGTTTCTACCTTACCACACAAGTTACATATCAACGTCGGTTTATGTCTAGAGGCCTTAAACCGTTTTTTGGGCCTTGGGCCTCCATAAAGCGTCACCGTTCGTCTTCATGGGCTTCAAAGGTAACGAACTGCTGATGGGGTTAACCCGGCCTCTCCTGGCCGGTTTACACCCAGTAGTAATATCCCCAACATTAGGCCCCAGATTGATTTGAACTGGTTCATGTCAATCCTCAGTACTTAGAAAACTTCGTCTTCAACATCTTCACATAATCCCGTAAACCGCTGTGACGTCATCTTCCAGGACCATTGTAAACCGCCATGAAATCATCTGTTATTTAAAATTTTATATAGCCCATCTTCATTAATGGGCCTCCGAGGATCGAGGCAATAAAGCTGTCACACACCCCATTTTTCGGGCTCCTCGATTCTCACGCCTGCCTTTTATCCATTCATCTTATAAATAGGGCCGAGGGGTCACTTTCACTTTCCCCCTCGTGCCTCTGCGTCGCCTTCTTCCTCGCGCTGACCGACCCTCGAGCTCTGCCGCCGCCGTCGTCCTTCATCTCTGCTTCGACAAAGGCCGCTGCATCACCCTGAACGCATCAGAAAATCGCGGTGCCACTATGCTCTTCCATCAGCATCGGTAAACCTTCCTTTCTTTCGCCATAGATCTGTCATTAGGGTTTCAGTGTTCATCGGTGTTCTTCGTTGTTCAATAGCTCTTTGATTCAAACCTTGATGTTTATCCTGTACAGCGATAACTGTAGCCCTTCTTTTCCATCCATGCATCTTGTTTAAGTAGAAAACTCCTATCTGAACCTTCATCAACCGCTTCGGCACCAATGTCTAGGTCTGAATATATCTTCATTTTCCGACATGCAGTAGATCTAAAATTATAATGCCAACTTGTGAAACCTGTTTTTCCTTGACTTACGCATCTTTGGACTTGTATCTTCAATACCAGATTAGGTGGTTTAACTCCTTAGAAAAATGACAACCCGGTAGATACCATTAGTCCCCTGTTGAACCGCCAATGCACTTCACCATTATACTATCTCCATCAATAACTCCGGTTTACGAACAACCAACTCCGGTTTAAGAACATGCTTACACCCTTATATTGCTGTATAGTTGTCCACTGTAAATCTTTAAACAGGCGAACATAATGTTTCAGATTTTCGTTGCCATGGCTAAGCAAGTCTAGGAATGCAATTGGGCTCCTTCTCGAGTCACCAAAGAACAGTTAAATAATCTTGTTAAGACGGGCGCTTTAGCTAAGAAAGATGTCATCCACTGGAGGGTCCCTGGCCCGGAAAATCCTCCTACACCCAAGGATGGAGAGGTAGTTGTGTTTGCTGATCACTTAGGTCGAGGTTTCAGCCCTCCCGGTTCAAAAAATTTCCAGGATGTACTGGCTAGCTTTCAACTGCGCCCTGAAGACATCGGTCCCAATTCTGTGACCAACATCTGTCACTTCCAAGTCTTCTGTGAGGTTTATCTGCAAGAGGAACCTACAGTCGAATTGTTTAGGGACTTCTTTCACTTGAACCGTCGCACAGAATTCACAGATGGACCTAATACAGAATTGGGTGGAATGGCGGTTCAGAAAAGAAAAGAAGTCACTTTTCCTCATCCCAAGCTCCACAGCCACCCCTAAGAGTGGAACCAGACCTGGTTTTACTGCAAGGATACATCTCCAGCTGATGAAAACCCCCTGCCGGGTTACCGCCCTGAACGTCTTAGCAACACACATCCTTTTCCTCAGAGGCTGACTGCAAAAGAGAGGGCCAAATATGCTCCTCAACTATCAAAGCTTAGGGCCTTCATAGCGAACGGTTTGACATGAGTTGATCTTGCTCGTTGCTGGATAAGCTGGAGTATTCTGCCCTTAAGCCGGCGCCCCGGTTTAATGTGCGAATATACGGGGAGTTTGAAGTATGCACAACGGCATATTGACATTCAGCTTACAGATGAGGAAGTTACTGAAGCTGTAAAGAAAATGCTGAACGAACCGGAGGCTGTCTGTGCTCAAACCGTACTACTCCCTTTCTGCACTTTCAGAAAACCGCCAACTGTAAGAATCATATAATCTGTTTTTCTTAAGTTGCTTCTCTCCAAACATTCTCTAAAAATGTGATGTGTTTTTCTGACAGGGTAATGATCTGTTCTGGAACAAGAAACCACAAGACAAACCGGCTAAACCACTTCGCCAAAAGACCAAGGTTGTTAAGAAAGCTGGCAAGAAAAAGACCACCGCATCTTCCAATCCACCAGCTGATGACGATGTGGGTAACCCGGAATCAGAGGTAAAACTTGATTCTCTTGGTTCATTTTTCATACACCTCATTGACAATGATTATTACCAGGACGACGCTGAAGGCAGTCACGCTGACGATGTAGAGGTAATAACTCTTTCCTCCGATTCAGATCCTCTACCAACATCAAAAATCCGTCGAGCAAACCGGAAAGTAAAATGTTCTCACCCCCTTGCTTACTTGGACCCAAACTTTCTTTGGAAGACGCAGCAGCACGAGGTTTCGCCAGACAACCCGCAAGACAACGGCCAGGTAGTTACCTCCGCCGGTTTACCGAACAGCCCAGTTCGGAAACACCGATCAGAGTTCTCTTATCCCTTTGACACTTCATGCCCCAAGGAAGGTTGTTTCCGTCAGCCTCTTAACCCATCTGACTCAAATTATCAGGGTACTTCTCACTCCTCTTCTGGCGAGTCGTCTGCGACAAAGCTTCCACCCCTCAAAACAGTTCCTGGGTGAGTTATGTACTTACTTCTATCCTTGACATGTTATTTGAATATATATTGTACTGATCTTCATGTTTTATTTTTCTCAGCCCAAGCCCAGACCTAGCAAGAAGGCTCGGTTGAATAAACCGGCTGACGAGGGCGTGGCTGCTGAACCAGAGAAGACTCCAGATCCTGAAGAGACCAATATTGATGACATGCTGACTGACCCACCGCCTCAAGATCATGACTTCATTGCTGAGCAAGTAGAAGTTGACACCACAGGCCATGCTGACCAACCAACCAGCCTTGTCCAAGCTGATGATAAACCGGCAAGTCCGGTATAAAATACTGACAAACCGGCAACCCCAGTAACGGCTGCTAACGACAAAGATGATGATGTTATGATTACTGGCACTGGCCATACCGCCCCTGGCAATCATGTCGCTTTGTCAAAGCATACTGCCAAAGATGAACTTTATACAATTGGCAAAGGCAAATGGAATGCTGATTTGTCAAATTATTCCCATCTGAGGGCTCAAGATCTTCATTCTGGCTTCTTGAACCGTATGTTCACCAGCCGTGACTATGAGGCCGGCTTGGTGAACATGATGAAGGAACGATATGAGGTAACTTCATAAGTGTTTCTCTCTTTATATTTAATTGCAGCTTATCAACTCCAGTAGCCCCCAAGTGATGGTTTAAGATATCAACTTAAACCGGGACTTTAATAACAATTTCATGTTTGCAACAATGCATCTTAACTTCACTGATGTAGCCCCCAAGGTCCGGTTTAACTTTATAAAGATGAACTGGGACTTCGTAGAAGAATTCCTATCTCAGCAGTTTATGAGAAAATATGCATTAGCCCCCAATTGCCAAGCTTAATACTTGTATTGTGCTTGGGACTTGTAAAAATTTCTGAGAAAGAGCAAATATGTATTAGCCCCCAAGTACTAAGGGCATAACTTGTTATGTGCTTGGTACTTCAAATATGTATTGTCAACTCATTGTATATCTGTCTCTTTATAGGCTGAACTGAGCAAGAAAGAAAGCCAAACCGCTGATCTGCAAGAGAATCTCAAATTTCAGCAGGCTGAAACCTGAAAAGCCAAGGAAGAGTTAACCAGCACTTTAAGCGCTATGGAGAAACTTAAAGAGGGTTTCAACAAAGAGCGGGCGGACTGGGAGACTGAAAAATCCGCTTTGATCAAAAGGGCTGAAAACGTAGAAGCCGCTCTTAAACCGGTGGTTGATGAGCTGACTGGCGTAAAGCGGCAGATTCATGCCATGACTGCTGCTGTGTTCGATAAACATCTTATCCTTAATACTTTCAACATGTCTTTCCCATCCGTTGCCGGTTTACTGATATGTACAATGGCACAGGAACTCGTATCAGCTTTGGGCTCTGACAATCAGAAGAAATTGAAAGCGGCCTATACTCTGATAGAGCAGCTGTATACCGGTGTGCAGCGCATCATCTACACTGCTTCACACAATAATCCTCCTCCCACCTTGATCAAGGATACCTTAGAAAGGTTTTCTATGCTTCCTGCTCGTGTAGATGAGCTAGAAAATTCTGCCGCTAGAACGGGCGCTTTGGCCGCGCTAACCCGGGCAAAAGCATGGGTGCCTGACTTTGATCCAGTGGAAGCGGCTCAAGGCTATCCTAGCTTGAAGGAAGATGGCACAGAATTCAGTAATGACGATCTCCGAATCATAAACCGGGAAGTACGCCCATTGGCTTGTCAACTGGTTGAAGAAGCGGATCTCTCGTACTATCAGGCGAGTTCTGATGATAATAACAAATGGATGGCTGCACCAATTCCAGAAGCGCAAAATCTCATCCCGCCGATCCGTAAGCACACTTATGCTCCTGATATTGAACCGTCCATGTTGATAAGCGAAGAATCTGTATTCCAAGCCCTAACTGGGATCAACTGGGCAACTGTTGACTTCCAGCCACTTGGTAGAGAAGAAGGATCTGAACCGGCGCGAGATGACCCACAGCTGTCAGGCCAAGCTGGTGACCAATCATGAACCGAGGGCCGGTCTAGTCTTCTACCTGCTGCAACATGTACTTGAGAAATCAATTATCCTTTTGGGCACTGAAGTGCCTTGTAATAGGCTAGTAAAAATACTTGGTCTGGTATGCCTTCGTGCATATTTATCTGCGATTTATTCTTGCTTAATCCGACATGTTTAAGATATGATATTCATAATCCATAGCCATTTATTCAAGTTGTTCCTGCAAATAAAAGCTCGAAGTGCGCTGGCGGTTTACCACCAGGCGGGTCATGGTACCCAAATATATATATGACCCAGGTTTAGAACCAAGGTTTGCAAAATATAACCATATATGGAAATATATAATACATGGGACCTTTAGACATGATGTTGGCTGACCAGCTTTTCAATGAGGGTCATAGCCCTACTTTGGAGGATGAGTAACTCCTTTTGTATAATGCCGGTTTACAATAAAAACCGTTCCGGGTTATGATAAATACTGGTTTATTTCATACTGGTGACCTTGAGTCAAAACCAGACAGGGCTAATAGTCTCCGGATTATAATTTGATCATGTACTGACAACTTGTAGTTGACAGCCTAACTGGGTTGATAAACACCGGTTTAAAAAATCATCATAAATCTTATCAAAAGAGAGCAAAACTTAACAAAAGGCAAATAAAACCGTTCTAGTCGAGGCTTTTCATGGGCTGCCAGGCCCCAAATTCGAGGCTTTTCATGGGCTGCGAGACCACTGAGTTAAACCATTTTTGCAAAGCCTTTTAAGATGGTCCGCAATCCTTAACCAATCATTGTTTTAACTTGACAAGTTCAGGGACTATATTTTAGAGTAACTTGTCAAAGTTCGAAGGGTCATACCAGGTTTACCGGGGGGGCATGACTTACTTAAAGAGGCAGGTTAACCCGGGGTTTTAGGTGTGTACACCAGGCTTCCAAGCCATGGCTTGATAGCCCATTACAAGTGTAGATTCTAAGTTCATTGCGATAGCAAAGAATCCCCAAGTAACGTTTTGAGCAGTGCTCAGTGGGTGCCTATGTTTGAGTTGTTGTTTTACAAAACTCTCTTTGGCCCCGGTTTGATTTGGCTTTGAGCCGATCAAGAGGTGTGACTGTGGTTCGGATACGACCAAGCCCCCAAGTGTTGTGGCATTGCGCCGATCAACTGGTGTAGCTATGGTTCGGATACGACCAAGCCCCCAAGTGATGTAATATAAAGCTTTGAGAAGCTAAATCAAGGGGTAAACCAGCCGCCGCTTTATAAACGGAAGCTCCATGTAACCACACATGATGTAAGAAAACAATAGATACCCCGCTTTAGCTGCGGTTCCGGTTTATTATATTGATCATAATATATACATGGTCATAATATGTACATAAGCAGAGCCTATGGCTCAAGTATAGTAGGCCCGAAGATGAGCAATATTCCATGGCCGGTTGGTCTCCTCCTCCGATTTACGTGAGTCTTTGCGCTCTCGAACATCGATCAGGTAGTATGACCCGTTGTGCAAATTATTGCTAACCACAAAGGGTCCTTCCCAAGGGGGGATAGCTTATGCATATCCGTCTGATCCTGGATGAGTCGAAGCACCAAATCGCCTTCTTGAAAGGTTCTGGTTCTAACCCTACGGCTATGATAACGACGTAGGTCTTGCTGATAAATCGCCAAATGGGCTGCCGCCATGTCACGTTCCTCATCTAACAGGTCAAGAGCTTCTTGCCGTGCCTTCTCCTTGTCAGCTTCAACATATGCCACTACACGAGGTGAGTCATGACGGATGTCACTAAGAAGAACCACTTTCGCTCCATAAACCATGAAAACAGTGTGTATCTTGTCGATCTGTTGGGTGTGGTATTGATGCTCCATAACACAGAAGGCAACTCCTCAACCCAACAACCTGGCGTCCATTGCAAAGGAACCATAAGCCAGGGTTTGATGCCTCTCAAAATCTCTTGATTGGCCCTCTCTGCTTGACCATTGGACTGGGGGTGAGCAACTGCTGACACGTCAAGCCGGATGTGCTCACGTTGACAGAACTCCTTCATGGCACCCTTTGACATATTGGTACCATTGTGTGTTATAATGCTGTGTGGAAAGCCAAACCGGAAGATCACCTTTTTGATGAATTGAACCGCCGTAGCTGCATCACAATTACTAACTGGCTCTGCCTCCACCCACTTCGTGAACTTATCAACCGCCACCAAGAGGTGGGTCTTCTTGTCCTGGGATCTCTTGAAAGGCCCAACCATATCCAGCCCCCAAGTTGCAAACGGCCAGGTGATTGGAATCATCCTCAATTCTTGAGCCGGTACAGGAGCGCGCATTGAGAATTTCGGGCAGCCATCACATCTTTTGACCAAGTCCTCGGCATCAGCATGAGCTGTCAACCAATAGAAACCATGATGAAACGCCTTGGCCACCAAAGACTTTGAACCGGCGTGGTGACCACAATCTCCTTCGTGGATATCACGTAAAATTTCATGGCCTTCCTCAGGAGACACACAGCGTTGAAACGCCCCTGTCACACTGTAATGATGTAATTCTCCATTGATAATAGTCATGGACTTGGACCGCCGGATTATCTGCCTGGCCAAAGTTTCATCCTCTGGTAACTCACGCTGGTTCATATACGCCAGATACGGGACCCGTCCAATCCGGGATAACATGAAGAGCCGCCACCAACTGAGCCTCCAGATCAGGAACAGCCAAATCCTCTTCACCAGGGAGCTTGACAGATGGATTATGAAAAACATCCAGGAAGACATTAGGTGGCACCGGCTTACGCTGGAAACCCAGGCGGCTTAATTCTTCCGCCGATCCACATGATCCACCTGATAACCTTTAAAGTGACCTGCAACAATATCTAACTCACGATGATATGCTGCCATTAGTGGGTCCTTGGAATCCCAAGTACCAGATACTTGTTGAGCCACCAGATCCGAGTCACCGAAGCACTTAACTCGACTTAGGTTCATCTCCTTAGCCATCCGAAGACCATGGAGTAAAGCCTCATATTCAGCTGCATTATTAGTGCAAGGGAACATTAAACGGAGAACATAACAAAATTATCATCTCGTGGGGAAGTTAAAACGACTCCAGCCCCCGAGCCCTCCAATTGCCTGGACCCATCAAAATGAATATTCCAATAAGTATGATCTGGCTTCTTCTCTGACGCTTCCAGTTCTGTCCAATCATTGGTGAAATCTACAAGTGCCTGAGATTTGATCGCCGTTCGGGGTATGGATTTCAACCTGTGAGGCCCAAGCTCGATAGCCCACTTAGCAATCCGGCCAGTTGCTTCCCTGTTCTGGATTATATCCCCCAAAGCAGCAGAGCTGACCACCATGACGGGATGACCATGGAAATACTGCTTAAGCTTCCGGCTTGCCATAAAAACCCCATATACCAATTTTTGCCAATGCGGGTACCTCTGCTTGGACTCAATAAGTACCTCACTGATATAGTAAACCGGCCGTTGAACCGGACACTCCTTTCAGGCCTCCTTGCGCTCCACCACAATAGCCACACTAATAGCACGGGCGTTAGCTGCCACATATAGTAACAATGGTTCTTTGTCAACCGGAGCAGCGAGAACTGCGGATTGGCCAACTGTCGCTTTAAGTCCTCAAATGCTTCATTAGCGGCGTCGCTCCAGACAAAGTTATTTGTTTTCTTCAGCATCTGATACAAAGGGATGGCCTTCTCGCCAAGGCGGCTGATAAACCGGCTCAACGCGGCAATCTGGCCTGCCAGGCGTTGAACATCATTGATAGACTTCGGTTCGGCCAAGGAGGTGATGTCCTTGATATTTTCCAGATTAGCTTCAATGCCCCTGTTAGACACCAAAAAACCCAAGAGCTTGCCTGCCGGCACACCAAAAACGCACTTGGACGGATTGAGCATCATTTTGTAAACCCACAGGTTATCGAAGGTTTCCTTCAAGTCATCAATCAATGTCTCCTTCTTCCTTGATTTCACCACAATATCATCCACATAGGCATGAACATTGCGGCCGATCTGCTTATAAAGACAATTTTGCACACACCGTTGATAAGTCGCCTGGGCACTCTTGAGCCCAAAAGGCATGGACACATAGCAGAAGGCTCCAAAAGGAGTTATGAAGGCTGTCTTCTCCTGGTCCTTAACTGCCATTTTGATCTGATGATAACCACAATATGCATCCAAAAAGCTTAAATGCTCGCGACCCGCCGTACCATCAATAATTTGATTAATACGGGGGAGGGCAAAAGGATCTGCTGGACAAGCTTTGTTGTGATCTGTGTAATCCACACGCATACGCCAAGTGCCGTTCTTCTTAAGGACCAACACCGGATTAGCCAACCACTCAGGATGAAATACTTCAACAATGAATCCAGCCACCAAGAGCCTGGCTACTTCTTCTCCAATGGCCTTGCGTCTTTCTTCATTGAACCGGCGGAGAAACTGTTTGTCCGATTTATACTTGGGATCAACATTGAGAGTGTGCTCAGCGAGTTCCCTCGGTACACCTGGCATGTCAGAAGGCTTCCACGCAAAGATGTCCCGATTATCACGGATGAACTTGATGAGCGCGCTTTCCTATTTCAGATCCAAATTAGCGCTGATGCTAAACTGCTTGGACGAATCGCCAGGCACAAAGTCAACAAGTTTAGTCTCATCAGCCGATTTGAACTTCAGGGCCTGATCATGCTCTGTAGTTGGTTTCTTCAATGAAGTCATATCTGCCGGATCAACATTGTCTTTGTAAAACTTCAACTCTTCTGTTTCACAAACCGATTCAGCATAAGCCGCATCACCTTCTTCACACTCCAGAGCAATCTCGCGGCTCACATGCACAGTTATAGTTCCCTTGTGACCCGGCATCTTGATCTGCAGATAGACATAACAAGGCCGTGGCATAAACTTAGCATTAGCTGGCCGTCCAAATAGGGCATGATACGGGCTTTTGATTTTCACCACATAAAAGGTCAAAGTTTCTGATCTTGAATCATACTCATCTCAAAAAGCCACCTCCAAGGCTATCTTACCAACAGGATATGCCGATTTACCAGGCACCACACCATGGAACACCGTATTGGACGGTTTTAGACTTTTATCTGTTAACCCCATGCGATGGAAAGTTTCATAATAAATGATATTGATACTACTCCCTCTGTCCGTGAGTACCTTAGTGAACTTATAACCTCCCACCTGAGGTGCCACCACCAGTGCCAGATGACCCGGATTGTCAACCCGGGGTGGACGATCTTTTCTACTGCACACAATCGGCTGCTCAGACCAGTGCAAATAACGGGGCACCGCCGGTTCAACGGTATTCACCGCCCTTTTATGAAGCTTCTGATCGCACTTGTCCAGGCTAGTGGTGAAGACATGATACTGTCCGCTATTCAACTGCTTCGGGTTGCTCTGGTAACCCGACTGCTGTTGCTGCTGCTGATTGCCCTGATGATTATAGCCACCTTGGTTGCCCTAATTACCTTGATTGTTATGACCGCTCTGGTTACTATGAAAACATGAACCAGAGCTGCCTCCACCATAACCCGACCCATGAGATCTGGGGCCCGAACCGCCACACGGTCCATGATCATACCGGAAAGAATTAGAATTTTTGAACTCTTGCATGATGTAACAATCCTTCCAGAGATGTGTAGACGGAATCTCCTTCGTCCCATGCTTCAGGCAAGGCTGGTTCAACAGATAAGATAGGCGGTCCGGGTTAGGACTTGGTGCTCCACCGCGCTGTAGCGGTTTACCCTTACGTCGTTGGCCCTTATCCTGCGTGCTGTTATTAGCCACGAAGTCTAAGCCATGGTCCGCTTTACGCTTGCCGCTGTTTCCATGACCCGCCGGGTTGTGGTGCTGCCCTTTGGCGTTGCCGCTCCTCTATCCCTTCCCTGTCTTATCATCGTCAGACTCGGGATCGTTGGTACTATCAGAATTGGCATACTTCACCAGAGCAACCATGAGGATTCCCATGTCATTACAATGACGTTTGAGCCATCCCAACTTCAACTTCAGGGGTTCAAACTGGCAATTGCCTTCCAATGTTGAAACTGCGGTATCAGCGTTGATGCGGTCCGATGAATGCAAAATCTCTGAAACCCGGCGCACCCAACGGGTTGTTGATTCTCCTTCCTCCTGGACACAGGCAGCTAGGTCCACAATTGACATTGGCTACTTGCATGTATCCTTGAAATTCTGGATAAACCGGGCTCTCAACTCGGCCCATGACCTGATAGAATTAGCTAGGAAGCTTTTTAGCAAAGTGCGGGCCGTCCCCTCTAGCATCATGGTGAAGTATTTCGCGCACGCCGCATCATCCACATCCAGCATCTCCATGGCCATCTCATAGCTTTCGACCCAAGTCTCAGGGGACAAATCAGCGGTGTAATTCGACACCTTGCGCGGGCCTTTGAAATCCTTGGGCAGGCGCATGTCGCGCAATGCTGGGACAAGACACGGTACTCCCAAAGAACTAGAAGTAACTCCTGGTTCCACCGATGTGGTTGGACGAACCGGAGTAAGCTGACGGGCTTCATACTACACCGCTACCTCAGCCTCTCTACGTGCCCGAGCCCGGTCCACCACCTCCTGAGCATCACCAGCACCACCCGCTGGGTTATTGTCACGGGGCAGATCACGGTTCCGCGCGTTACTTGATACTGCCGGTTCATCCATACGCCTGCTGTAACTCCGGCTTGGGCGGGGAGTGGAATGAATCCGATCGCGGCTATATGAATAAGCCTCTTGTTGAACCAAGGCTGTCTGAAGAAGCTCCCTAACCCAACGCATCTCGACCGCCGCCGAAGAATCGCCTTCGATCGAGATGGCGCTAGCCGTGAAGCGGCAGCAATAATGTTGTCCATCGTGTTAGAGTAATGACCAGGTGGTGTTGGGACATGCGGTGTCACAATGTTGTTCTGACGAGGTGGATCCACCAAACGTGACTGAACCGGCGCCCCTGCTCCAGGTGCCTCCGCCCGGTTTACCGCCGGCGGATTACTGGTCCCTGCTCCTAGGGTGTTAAAGAGGTTCTTAGCTTCGTAAACCGGCGGCAGGCGAGATCGGTACCTCCTCTTCAGGACATCGTTCGACGCGCTCTGATCCAGCATAAGCCGGTAAGCCTGTGCATCCAATGCGGCCCGCTCTGCGGCCATCCTGGTATCCTCAGCTGCTAAGTCGGCTTTGGCCTGAGTGATCTGATCTTTCACTTTTGCAATTTCCGCATTGTGGGCATCCTGATCCGCCGGGTTGACTTCCGCCATCAGCGTTGCCAAACCGTCAAACAAGTCAGTTAGGACCTGAGTCGGCGGTCGCACAAGGCCTCCTGTCCCGGCAGCTGTTGCTGCTGCTGATCCGGAAATCATCGCCGCTGCAGTTGAAGAGTGAAGCGCTGGTTGTGTACCGGCCATGAAGATCGCAACCCGGTTTGGCAGATCCAAGGGGTCCGAAATACTGTCGCCATCGGAACCACCCTCAATCCGGCCATCTTGCAGTTGATATAGCGACTTGGTCTCTCCGGTCGATGACTCATCACCGGAATAGATGACGGTTTCACCACCAGATTCTGATCTATCATCAGATTCCCCTCCATCGATGACTCCCACGAAGGCACGCTTCATGACAAGCTTGATCGGGGCAGATCTCGCATGCTGAGCCGTTTTGACAAGGTCGGTGCAGATTACCAGCTCAGGGCCCGGTTCGCCGATCTTGCCAATGAAAACGTGTATGCCACCAAAGGGGACCCGGTACCCGTACTCAATTGAGCCGGCCTCGGGGCCCCAGCCTGCATCGTCTATGTAGAGCTTGCCGCGGCGACTCTTGGTCATCCGGCCCACAGCATAACCCTTGAGTCCTTCGAAGCTACCCTCTAAGAACTTGAAACCATCGTGCGATAGCCCCACGGTGGGCGCCAACTGTCGTGGTTTTGTCACGGCAGATGTCCTCGTGAAATGACTTAGTCATGGAGCCATCGCTACGGGTTAGATTAAAGGGGTTAAAGCGGACAAGGGACGCGAGAGAGTTTTATACTAGTTCGGCCCCTTACGATGAAGGTAAAAGCCTACGTCTAGTTGTGAATAAATTGCTGGGGTTTCGATGACCAGGGAGCGAATACACTTTGCCTGAGTCTCGAGTTGTTGTTTTTTGTCCTTGAACCGCCGCCGGGTCGTCCCCTTATATACATGGGTTGACACCCGTCGATTTACGGAATCCCGAGGCTGGCTCATAAATGTGTCCGACTCGGTCTCCTCTCTTTCTACCTTACCACACAAGTTACATATCAACGCCGGTTTACGTCTATAGGCCTTAAACCGGTTCTGGGCCTTGGGCCTGCATAAAGCGTCACGGTCCGTCTTCATGTGCTTCAAAGGTAATGAACTGCTGATGGGGTTAACCCGGCCTCTCCTGGCCGGTTTACACCCAGTAGTAATATCCCCAACATGATCAGATCTATCTTTTTATATCCATGGAAGTATTTGAATTTCTTTGATCTCTTTTATGCATGATTGCTTATACCCTCGTATTTCTTCTCCGGTATTTGGGTTTTGTTTGGCCAACTTGATCTATTTATCTCGCAATGGGAAGAGGTGCTTTGTAGTGGGTTCGAGCTTACGGTGCTTGATCCCAGTGACAGAATTGGAACCGACACGTATGTATCATTGCTATTAAGGATAAAATGATGGGGTCTATCTCTACATAGATAGATCTTGTCTACATCATGTCATCGTTCTTATTGCATTGCTCCGTTTCTCCATGAACTTAATACACTAGATGCATGCTGGATAGTGGTCGATGTGTGGAGTAATAGTAGTAGATGCAGGCAGGAGTCGGTCTACTAATATTTGACGTGATGCCTATATAATGATCATTGCCTGGATATCGTCATGAGTATTTGAAGTTCTATCAATTGCCCAACAGTAATTTGTTCACCCATGGTTTGTTATTTTTCTCGAGAGAAGCCACTAGTGAAACCTATGCCCCTGGGGTCTCTTTCTCATATTATTTGCCTTTGCGATCTATTTTCCTTTGTGTTTATTTTCAGATCTACTAAACCAAAAAACACAAAAATACTTTGCTGCAATTTATTCTTATTTATTTAGTTGGCGTTCGATCTATCAATCTACTGCAAATTTACCTCACGTGTGTTTGCCCATCTTGAGGCGCCATACCCTAGAAGGGATTGACAACCCCTTTAAAACGTCGGGTTGCGAGAAGTTCTTATTTGTGTGCAGGTGCTACTTACGTTGTGTTGTTTGGTTCTCCTACTGGTTCTATAACCTTGGTTTCACATCTGAGGGTAATACCTACCGCCGATGTGCTGCATCATCCCTTCCTCTTTGGGGAAATACCGACATAGCTTCAAGCGACATCAGTTAACATGATCAATCTATAAGGATTCAACAAATAGCACGGGGAGGGGATCGTTGCGTCAGAGCAATTTCCCGACAAAGCAAGAACAGTTCATATGAAGCGAGGAAGACGACCTGGCGCTCCTACTAGTAATGACAATGGCGAGATTCTCCGGGCTGAGCAGTTGCGGGAGGGGTAACCCCCACTCCTCTCGGCAATGGGTACGACCGAGCTCGACACGGGGGGAGGGGGTAACTGCTACAACAGTGAGAAGCCGGAGCTACGGGTGAAGAGAGACTGGCGGTGGTGGTGAGGATGGAGGGACAAATCGGAGAGATAGTGCAGGCCAGAAAGAGGGAGGGCAGGGAGGGGATTCCTATAGAAGAACCTGAACTACAACCTAAGCGTGAGGAGGGGCGTGCCCATATATCCTAACAGCGGGGGTGTGTGAGAGGAGGAGATAGTAGTCGGCGGTGCTGTCACATCCATAGTTCTGGTAATGCTTAGTGCTTGCATTAGAGTGTTGCATCATGTTTAAATTCTATTTAAATTGAAATAGGGATTGATCAAACCCTAGCATCAGAAAGAATTCAACTAGGTTCAAATAAATATCATTTTCAATGAATCCAAAATGCCTTTGAAAATGTTCATGATTTTTTATAAAGGTGAAAACCTCTGCCAACAATGGTGGACATATTTTTAGGTCATCTTTGGATTTTTGAATTAACACAAAAGTATTTGAATTAGAGTCGTTTAAATGCTATATATATTTTAAATGGTCCAAATATTCTGAAGTTATTTGTGGAGCCTGAAATAATTCAGTTAACCACCAAAATAATTTCCAGAATTATCTAAAATGATTTAGTTCCTAAACTAAATAAGAACAAAGAAAAACAGAATAGAAAAAGAAATAGAAGAGAGAGAGAGAGATAGTACCTGGCCACTTACCTGGCGCCCCAACCGGCCCACCTCTGTAGCAGCCCAGCTGGGCAAAGCCAGCCCAACCCACCAGGGGCAAGGTTGTCTTCAACCTTGCGCCAGTAGGACGCCGAGCGTGTGCTCGCCGCACGCGCGCCCTCCGAGCGCCACCTCCTGCCTCTCTGCTCGCTTCCCCGACCCCCCTGGAGATGCCACGCACCTCCCTAGCGCCACGTCCACTTCTCCCTCCGTCCCTATCCCCCTCTGCTCTCTCTCCCTCCCGCGACCGAACGGAGCCCGTCGCCGCCGTTCACCGTAGCCATGGCCACCGACCCTCCCTCTCCCATTCAGTGTATCCAAAAGCCCCGCCTCGTCGTCCTCATCCTGTCCACCAAGCCATGGAACGTCGGATGCACCACAACGTCGCCAGCATCACCGTTTCCCTCGCCGGCCACCGTGGATCCTCGCCGTCGATTCGGGAGCTACCGGGCGTCCCCGACCTCGCTCTCGCGCTCATTGGACTCGCTGTGAGCTTCTCCACCTCCTCCCCTTGCTCCCGTGCTCAGCTTCTCGCCGCAGCCGTCGTTTCGACGATGACCGACTCACGCCGCCGCCCGAGCTCCTCACCGCCGTGGCCACGGTCACCGTAGCCTCCAACCGAGCTCACCCACATGCTCGCTGTGCCGTGTAGGTATCATGGGAGCCAAGCACACAACTCCACGGCCTCCATAGCCTCGTCCCCGAGCTCGGCCGAACTCCGAGCCGCCGCTGCCGTTGCCACCGCTGTCATCTTAGACCACCCCGGCCCAAGCTAACCCCACCAGTCGATGCGCGTGAGCCCCAGCTCCTCGTAGATGGGCTCAGCCGTCGATTTGGTCGCCGGAAGTCAAAACCCGAGGCCCTCCGCCGCGTCTGGCCTCGCCGGCGTCGAGCCGCCGGCGAGTTGACCTTGTTGACCTGGGGTTTGACTCCCCCTGGGTCAACGAGAGGTGGGCCCAGGCCCCTGCTTAATTAGCGTAGGTTTAAATTAGCGTTAAATTAATCTAGTTAACTAATCAAGCCACTGACGTGTGGGCCCAGGCCTAATTAACCTAGGTTAGTGCTAACCTAACACTAAACTAACTCTGTTAGTTAGTGGTTTCACCGACATGTGGGTCCTAGCCGTCAGTTTGACCTGCGCTGGCGCCTTTGACCTGCGGATGTCACACTGACGCCAGGCTGACGCAGTAATGCCTTTTCTGGATTTATTTTTATTCAGGAAATTCTAGAAAATTGCCTAAACTTCTAAAAATCATAGTAATTCAACCGTAGCTCCAAATCAAATAATTTATATACGAAAAATTATCAGAAAAATTCAAGGAATCCATCTGTACCATTTTCATGCATGTTTGAACAATTTTTGTCCTCTGTTTTGGACAAAACAAATAAAGGGCATTTAAATAATCATATATGGAGTTGGAATTTGAATCATGTATTCAAACCAACTTCATTTAAATCATGGCTAGATGCATTAGCTCAAATCACAGCATATTGCCATGTCATGATCATGCATCATATTGTGGCATTGCATTGATTGTGTTCTTTCTCAGTTGCCGGTGTTTGTCCCCTCTCGATAGGCGTATCCCGACGATGAGTTCGATGACACCGATGAAGAACTATATTATCTTCAGAAGTGTCAGGCAAGCAAAACCCCCTTGTTCACTCTGATACAATCCCACTCTCTCGCTCCTACTCTCTTTTACTGCATTAGGACAACAACGATTTATCTCATTACTTGTCATGGTAGCTGAACCCCTTTATCCTCTGCATGACCTGTCATTCCACAAGAATAGATGAAACCCACTAGCATGAGTAGGAGTTGTTTGAGCCCTGTTGTGCCTACTCATTCAT
Organism: Aegilops bicornis; assembly: GCA_021605145.1. Lineage (NCBI taxonomy): Eukaryota > Viridiplantae > Streptophyta > Magnoliopsida > Poales > Poaceae > Aegilops > Aegilops bicornis. The sequence goes on from CM038670.1 coordinate 825,094,196, forward strand.
GCTTGTTTGTCATGCCTGCTACTGCTTAGAGTTGAGTTAGGTCTGATTCATCGGGAATGAATCGGAGGTGTGTAAACATGTCCTACTGTTGAGAGCTAAGTGTGTGAATACGATTTGGTAAAGGTAGCGGTGAGAGGCCATGTAGGAGTACATGGTGGGTTGTCTCATTGCAGCTGTCCTCATGAACTGAATTCTGTGTTTGTGATCCATGAACAACTACTACCACACATTGGGTTCCGGTAACTCGACCCCTCTCGGCTTATTAATCGCCTTGATCTCTGTCCAGGAGTTGCAACTAGTTTCTGGTGTTTGTAAGATATGTGTTGAGGGGCCGTGCGTAGCGCTGACCCTAGGGGTGGGCTATGTTGTGGTAGAGACACGAGGCACGGTGTACCGAGACGCCCGTTTGGTGCCTCGGGAACCCTGCTCTCATCGTTTGGGGCCGTGAGCGACACCCCGGCCAGATCTCCTCGCGGATGGAACCCGGATAGGCGATAAACCTGGACTAGAGACTTGTGTGGTTAGTCAGGTCGTGGCCGACTCCCTCCCCAGGTTTCCGCTTGAAGGTTGCCGAGATACACGAGGTGTACATGGCGGTAAGTGGCCAGAGCATGTGTGAAGAAGTACACCCCTGCAGGGTTAATATGATCTATTCGAATAGCCGTGTCCACGGAAAAGGACTTCTGGGTTGCCTATAATAGTTCATAGACAAGTGAAAGTGGATACTCTAAAATGCGCAAGATAAGCGTGAGTGCTATGGATGGCGTTCGTAGGGGAGACAGGAGGCGGGTCCATAGTGGTGTATTGATATGGTGAATATGTGGACTCGTGTGCGCCACCTCAAAAGAGTTACTTGCAAATGTAGTTCAGGATAGCCACCGAGTCAAAGCTGGCTTGCTGCGGTCAAACTCCACCACCCCTTTGTTGATAATGATGCATATGTAGTTAGTTACGATGTAAGTCTTGTTGAGTACGTTTGTACTCACGTTTGCTTATTTTATGTTTTGCGAGAGAGATGTCACCTCGCTAGTAGTTCCGCTTGGACTTTGACGTTTAGCTTGTTACCTCAGCCTACGATCTTGTGCCTTGGCAGATCTCGGTAGATAGTCGCTTCTCGGCCTTTTCCATTTATAATTGTCTGTACTCAGACATGTTAAGCTTCGCATGTGTTTGACTTGTATGTTTTGATTGTTGGGTCATGAGACCCATGTTTGTAATATCTCGCTCCTCAGAGCCTAATGAATAAACATTTGAGTCATAGAGTTATGTTGTGATGCCATGTTGTATTTACACATATTGAGCATATTGTGTGTATGTTTGAAATGCTTGGTATGTGTGGGATCCGACAATCTAGTTGTTTATCCTTGGCAGCCTCTCATATGGGGAAATGTAGTCTAGTGCTTCTGAGCGATAGTAGTCCGCTACAGCCCGGTTCACCGAGTCCTGCTAGCCCAAAGACTACTGCTTGGACACTTGATCGCCGGCATGTGTTTCACCTCGTCCCTATATACGTCCCTTCGGGAAATGTCACGCGGTGACATCCGGAGTCCTGCCTAGCCTGCTACAGCCCGGGTTACCGGAGTCCTGTTAGCCAGTGCTACAGCCCGGATTCATACGTTGATGACCGACATCCACGATGTGATTCATGGATGCATGTCCCCATGGGTTAGCGCCGCTTTGGGTTCACGACTAGCCATGTCGGCCCGGGTTCTCTATCATGTGGATGCTAGCGACACTATCATATCACGTGAGACAAAAGGCTAAACGGTCCCGGCCATGGTAAGGCGACACCGTGGGAATACCGTGCGTGAGGCCGCAAAGTGATATGAGGTGTTACCGGCTAGATCGATGTGACTTGGAATCGGGTCTGACAGCGTTGGTATCGAGCCCCGTTGCTCAGAGGATTACCAAGCCAAATTGGCGAAGTTGTGTCTAGAAATGCTTTAGTTATGTAAGGAATTGATTGTGGAAGGGAACGTAAGACTCTTTTACTCCTTATACCTCATGGCCTTCTGATCTGAGTCATCCTCTTCTCTTCTACGGGGATTAAGAACTAGGCTTCTCATCTATCTATTAGGATGACGTGTTACTAATCCCTAGACCTTTAAGATTGTTGGATTTAAGCCCCAGTTCAGTTCCTACTATTTCTGTATGTTAACTGTTGATCTCAGAATCTTGTTATGATGTTGTAGAGTGGTTATGCCACCATTTTGCATGATGTCTCAAATCTTTTTGAGCATTTACAGCCGTTATGATGTCCGAGTCATCCCAGGTTTCTAAACTATCTGATGCATTTGCAAATCCCTTCCTCCCGTTCCTGATGTCCTTTTGGGCCAGATTAAGCACACTAATCGGTGAGTTGAGGTACCCTATTGCCTCGACATATATGTTGGAGTTATTATTATGACCCTAGGTGTCTAGAGTATCACTTAGTAATCCAGCCATGCTTTGTGTCCCCAGTGTGATGATTCTGGCCATCATTCTCGAAAGCATCCCGCGATGTTATTAGTTAGTAGGCATTCTATTCCTGGGTTCTTGAACCCGAGATTCACCCTACTTACTTCATGTTGATAGTAATTGCTAGCTCCCTTAGGTTATTAGTAACCTTGCAATAGTCCTCGAGGTCCGTGGTATTTCCTTCTTCCAAATACCATGAACCATTAAGGCGGAAGTTCTTTGAACCAAAAGCTCAAAATCAGAGTACTCTTGAGGAGTACTCCATTCATATTGTGACTCTGCCAGCCCTTCCTTTTCTGTATGGGTTAACCGGAAGAAACCTGTTGAACTTGATTCGACTTACTAACCTATGCATCCACAACTCAGAAAGCTATATGTTCCTCGAGTTGTTCCTCTTTAGTTGTATTCTGACCCCCGTCTATCAATTGATAGTCAAGGGTATGTGTGCGATCGTGTTTATCGATTCCTATTATCCTTGTGGTCCGTCAAGCCATTCTATTCTGGAATGACTAGGAGAAACAAACTCTAGTACCTCATCCATATCTAGGATTGGGTCAAAGTAGTTGTATTCCGCAGATCAAAATGCCAACCCAGCTTTTGAGTCTGTTCCACCTGGAGTGTTACTATCTTTATGTCAAGAATGTCATGAGAATTGCACCACCTCTTATGAATTATTAATGCAGTGATACTTCTCACCATCATTATTCGTTCCTCGGTCCCGTGTTGTTGTAACCGGAATGCCGACAAGTGAATTGTGGTATGTGAAATCGATACGCCTAGCAACCCCCTTGCTTGGTAGTAAATGGACAATATTCTCATTCTTAGCGTGTTGGTTATTGAATCATCATCCTAAGATTAATCGTGCTACCTAGTCCTTATTTCTGGTGCACCCTTCGACCAATGAGTTAGGATTGTGTCAATCCCTCACTCTTCTGATCATGTCGTCTTGCCTTGAAAAGCAAGATTGTTCTCGAGCTTAGGGACATATCGGTGGTTCGTGATTTCTGAATATCTTCTCGGAAGTATTACCAGGTTGTCCCCTGACCGTTATGTTGAGCTCGTGATCAAGTTGGTTTCTTGTGAACCACCCTTTTCTCCAAGAATCTGTGTTGCATACCCTGAGCTAGTTAGTTGAGCTAAACAACAACTTGGAGAGTTGGAAGATAAAAGCTTGTCCGACTTAGTTCATCTTAAGGGATATCCTTTTGAGTGTGTGTTGAAGAAAGATGATATCTTCATCGATGGGTCCTCGTGATCAGTTGTCGGATATATTGTCTTGTCAAAACTTTGACTTGAGTATGGGCTATTATTAAGTCAAATCAGAACCAACGATGTTCGTAATGTTGTCTTACTCGTGGTTGATCCCTCGAGCATACCCCATTACATCTTTTTGTCTGATCAATGCTATCACCGTGTTCACATGATGGTGGAAGTCCAGTGATATGGAAATTCCCATGAGTTGCCGTTGAGCCCATCAGCAGCATTTTGTCTCCCCATGATTCATGTTGAACATCAACCTAGTGTTGAAAACTTTGTAAGCAATGCCTTCGTGTTCCGTTCATGAAGCCTATGCTTGGATGGAAGAAGTGACTTCCTCAATTCATGTGCTTTAGGTGTAAGTTGCCGCCATAAATTTGAGAAAGGTTTGTTTTGTTTCCTCTGGAATCGTCCCAAGTTAGTCATGCACGTGCGAAGTGCCCTATGGTTTGATAGGTTGGCCGCCTCCACTCCATATGTGTTTCCTAGCACACCAAGCCACTGATTGATTTGCTCAAGGAAAAGGAGCGTGTTGTGCTAATTCTAGATCATGCACAAGATTCCGTTATCCTCGATGATGGTTCCCAACAAGAACTCGGTAGTGTTTTATTATAAGACTACTACGTGGTCATGCTTGTCTTGGACAGCGTGTCCACGGGTTTGTAGCAGAACCAGCTCATGTCTTGGAGCTTGCTATCATAGTTCACTCCCCGAGAATCTCGCAACGTCATCTCGTCAGTTTGTGTTGCAACCTTTCTTTTCGGACATGCTGAGTCTGAAGTATCCTATCACCAATCGGATCTGAATCTCAGGCAGATATGATGGTTGGAACATTCCCAACAGGCATTTTGTTCCCAGCTTGCACCGCCATTGTGCCAATTCCCATGGGCTGCCCTCTCTTGTTGTTTAGGATCATCTTCAAAAGTGGTCCTACCATGGGTCCCATCCATTTTCGATGATAAGCAAAATCATCCATTGCGTTGTCTTCAACAAGGTAGTCCACATCATCCATTCTAGTCCGAGTATGTCATTCTTTCGAACTCTTTCAAATGATCGATTGTGATTGCCTTAGGCTGGTATAAAGAGTCTCAATGATCTCTATATCAAAAGTAATTCTTTTTGCCACTTAAGGGAATTTTTCTACGGGTCACCTTCCTTAAGATGTCTCGTTATAGTATCATGGCAACTCAACTCCTCGTTACGTGGACAACCGTTCACCACCTCCTTAAGTGTGAAATTGTTGTCTACCTAGTGAACCTTTGTCATCTGTGACACTCCATCCCTCCAGATGTATGTTTCATGTCTCAGCTTGAGGGATGTTGCTATGTCTCATTCCGTGAGTTAATCCTGAGTTGTTCCATCCTCAAGAAGATTGATTCTTCTAAAATTCTCCCTTTCCTCTCTTGTCATATTAGATGAAGTTCTCAAAGCAAGGATGTCAAGATCAACGTATGCAACGAATCAACAACCTTATGAGGTGCAACTTGGATCGTGAAGATTGTGTTGGTCTTGTGCCCCTATGTCTTCTTACCTCACGTCTTGAATCTTGGGGCCGAGATTCTTGTTTAGTGGGGGTGAGTTGTCACATCCCTAGTTACGGTAATGCTTAGTGCTTGCATTAGAGTGTTGCATCATGTTTAAATTCTATTTAAATTGAAATAGGGATTGATCAAACCCTAGCATCAGAAAGAATTCAACTAGGTTCAAATAAAAATCATTTTCAATGAATCCAAAATGCCTTTGAAAATGTTCATGATTTTTTATAAAGGTGAAAACCTCTGCCAACAATGGTGGACATATTTTTAGGTCATCTTTGGATTTTTGAATTAACACAAAAGTATTTGAATTGGAGCCATTTAAATGCTAATATATTTTAAATGGTCGAAATATTCTGAAGTTATTTGTGGAGCCTGAAATAATTCAGTTAACCACCAAAATAATTTCCAGAATTATCTAAAATGATTTAGTTCCTAAACTAAATCAGAACAAAGAAAAACAGAATAGAAAAAGAAATAGAAGAGAGAGAGAGATAGTACCTGGCCACTTAACTGGCGCCCCAACCGGCCCACCTCTGTAGCAGCCCGGCTGGGCAAAGCCAGCCCAACCCACCAGGGGCAAGGTTGTCTTCAACCTTGCGCCCGATGGGACGCCGGCGTGTGCTGCTCGCCGCACGCGCGCCCTTCGAGCGCCACCTCCTGCCTCTACGCTGCTTGCAGAGCCCCCACTGGAGATGCCACGCACCTCCCTGGCGCCACGTCCACTTCTCCCTCCGTCCCTATCCCCCTCTGCTCTCTCTCCCTCCCGCGACCGAACGGAGCCCGTCGCCGCCGTTCACCGTAGCCATGGCCACCGACCCTCCCTCTCCCATTCAGTGTATCCAAAAGCCCCGCCTCGTCGTCCTCATCCTCTCCACCAAGCCATGGAACGTCGGATGCACCACAACGTCGCCAACATCACCGTTTCCCGCGCCGGCCACCGTGGATCCTCGCCGTCGATTCGGGAGCTACCGGGCGTCCCCGACCTCGCTCTCGCGCTCTTTGGACTCGCTGTGAGCTTCTCCACCCCCTCCCCTTGCTCCCGTGCTCAGCTTCTCACCGCAGCCGTCGTTTCGACGATGACCGACTCACGCCGCCGCCCGAGCTCCTCACCGCTGTGGCCACGGTCACCGTAGCCTCCAACCGAGCTCACCCACGTGCTCGCCGTGCCGTATAGGTGCCGTGGGAGCCAAGCACGCAACTCCACGGCCTCCATAGCCTCGTCCCCGAGCTCGGCCGAACTCCGGCCGCCGCTGCCGTTGCCACCGCCGTCGTCTTAGACCACCCCGGCCCAAGCTAACCCCACCAGTCGATGCGCGTGAGCCCCAGCTCCTCGTAGATGGGCTCAGCCGTCGATTTGGTCGCCGGAAGTCAAAACCCGAGGCCCTCCAGCGTCACGGCCTCGCCCGGCGTCGAACGCCCGGCGAGTTGACCTTGTTGACTGGCGTTTGACTCCCCACAGGGTCAGCGAGAGGTGGGCCCAGGCCCTGCTTAATTAGCGAGGTTTAAATTAGCGTTAATTAATCTAGTTAACTAATCAAGCCACTGACGTGTGGGCCCAGGCCTAATTAACCTAGGTTAGTGCTAACCTAACACTAAACTAACTATGTTAGTTAGTGGTTTCACCGACATGTGGGTCCTAGCCGTCAGGTTTGACCTGGGCTGGCGCCTTTGACCTGCTGACGTCACACTGACGCCAGGCTGACGCAGTAATGCCTTTTCTGGATTTATTTTTATTCAGGAAATTCCAGAAAATTGCCTAAACTTCTAAAAATCATAGTAATTCAACCGTAGCTCCAAATCAAATAATTTATATATGAAAAATTATCAGAAAAATTCAAGGAATCCATCTGTACCATTTTCATGCATGTTTGAACAATGTTTGTCCTCTGTTTTGGGCAAAACAAATAAAGGGCATTTAAATAATCATATATGGAGTTGGAATTTGAATATTTATTCAAACCAACTTCATTTAAATCATAGCTAGATGCATTAGCTCAAATCACAGCATATTCCCATGTCATGATCATCCATCATATTGTGGCATTGCATTGATTGTGTTCTTTCTCTGTTGCCGGTGTTTGTCCCCCCTCTCGGTAGGCGTATCCCGACGATGAGTTCGATGACACCGATGAAGAACTATATTATCTTCAAAAGTGCCAGGCAAGCAAAACCCCCTTGTTCATTCCGATACAATCCCACTCTCTCGCTCATGCTCTCTTTTACTGCATTAGGACAACAACGATTTATCTGTTACTTGCTGCGGTAGCTGAACCCCTTTATCCTCTGCATGACTGTCATTCCACGGTAAATAGATGAAACCCACTAGCATGAGTAGGAGTTGTTTGAGACCTGTTGTGCCTACTCATTCATGCTTGTTTGTCATGCACTCTTTGCTTAGAGTTGAGTCTGGTGCGATTCATCGGGAATGAATCGGAGGTGTGTAAACATGTCCTCTTGTTGAGAGCTAAGTGTGTGAACACGATTTGGTAAAGGTAGCGGTGAGAGGCCGTGTAGGAGTACATGGTGGGTTGTCTCATTGCAGCCGTCCTCAGAACTGAGTTACGTGTTTGTGATCCATGAACAGTTACTACCACACATTGGGTTCCGGTAACTCGACCCCTCTCGGCTTATTAATCGCCTCGATCTCTGTCCAGGAGTTGCAACTAGTTTCTGGTGTTTGTAGGATATGTGTTGGGGGCCGTGCGTAGCGCTGACCCTAGGGGTGGGCTATGTTGCAGTAGAGACACGAGGCACGGTTTACCGAGACGCCCGTTTGGTGCCTCGGGAACCCTGCTCTCATCGTTTGGGTCCGTGAGCGACACCCCGGCCGGATCTCCTCGCGGATTGTCGGGGAAGCTGATCGTGACCCACGGACACCTATGGGACGGGGTCCCTTACGGTTCGGTGGGGGGCGGAGAGTGCACGAAGAGCAGATTGAGGCGATGCACACGAGCAGATTAACCCAGCTTCGGAGCTCTCCGGAGAGATAATACTCCTACTGCTACTTGTCTGATTATTTGTGTTCTTACTAGGGAGCAATGAGAGCTACAAAACCTAGCTTGAGTGTGTGTAGTCTCCAGTGAGTCGAATGAACCGAACGGAGCCGAACCCTTTCTACGTTGCACTTGGGCCTCCTTTTATAGGCTCAAGGGGTCACCGACAGGTGGCAACGTAGACGTGGGTATAAATGGAAAAACAGTAGTTGGTACACCGACTTGTACAGTGTACAGTGCATATACCTAACTCTGACGGCAAGGGACAAAAGTAATAAATGCCCGTCCACATCGCCCTAAACAAAGGCAACTGTGAGGACCGTCAAGTGCACCACCGTTGGCCACGATGGTAAGCTTGTCAGCACCGCTTATCGCTGCTCCCCGCTGGCTGCACAGCCTCTTGACACGCACGCCTGGAATGGCCCCATGGTGACACGTTGGTAGATGAGCTGGAGCGGAGATGAAGAGAGGTTGCCTGCCGCGGCAAGCACCTTGCCGCGGCTGAATCCTTGTCGCGCTCGGGAGCTTGTCGCTCACCAAGCCTTCCCGGCAAGCTCCTCTTGTCGGGGTCTTGTTTCCTTCGTGCCTTGAGTGGCCTTCCGGGCAAGCTCCTCTTGTCGGGTCTTGAACATTTTATTCTTGAATGGCTCCAAGGGAACCACGGAGGATCTTGGCGGCCACTAGGCAAGCCTTGCCGCGGGGTGCTGCGACTGCCCTTGCACGAGTTCGGGATACTAGGGTACCCCTACTCTAGTACACCGACAGGAGCCCCCGGGCCTGGGCCATACACGGTGCCGAGCGCTGTTGGGCCAGGCCCAAAACAGTGCACGGGCACGCGCGCGGCCTAGATCGCGCCGTTACTCGCTCCGGACCCACCACGTCCCCCACGAACGGCACGCGCCGGACGTGGCGTCGTGGGAGAGATCGTGGGGGCTTTCTTTAATGGGAAAAGCGGAACGTCCGCCCCCTCTCCCTCCTTATAAAGAGAGGAATCAGGGGCAGGACGCCCACTTGCCATTGCTGTCACATCAAGAACCACAGCCGCTCCCCCCCTTTTCTCAAGTCCAAGGAGAGCGACGCTCCCCCCCCCCATTGCCACCAGCGCCACCAACGCCGTCGGATTCCTCCACCACCTCCGCCATGGCTCCGAAAGCCGACAAGGGCAAAGGGGTGAAGTCGGCCGAGCGGCTCATGGGCGCTGCGGAAGGAGCGGGCCCTCTTCGACCCCCCGCTCGACGCGAAGGAGCTGTGAGAGCTGTATTACCTCTTCTGGTCGACGGAGACGCGGGCGCATCCGCGCACGAGGGTAATCTCCGCCGCCACATCCGAGAAGGTTTCCGTCGGGTATCCCTTCTTCGCGCTTTTCTTCTACTGCGGGCTCTGCCCGCCTTTTCCGAATTCTTTTGCGACGTCATGAACACATATGGCCTCCGCCTCCTTGATTTCACCCCCAACGTCGTCCTCACCATGGCAGTTTTCGCACACCTCTGCGAGAACTTTGTCGGAGTCCACCCGAATGTAGCCCTTTTCCGCCACTACTTCATGCCCCGTGTAGAGAGAGGAGAGCCACTTGCCGGAGGGATTGCATGGGTCTCCAGGATCGGCAAGAAGGAAGCATATCTTGACGGGGAGCTGCGCAGCAAGTGGGAGGAGTGGAGAGCCGATTGGTGTTGGATCATAGAGGAGAACCCGCAGCCTTTCACTGCCCTGCGCCAAGCTCCCATAGTGCGCGGCAATGATTGGAGCAACTTGGCGCCGGAGGACGATAGGTTGAAGATTGCCGTGACCCGGATCCTGCGCCTCAGGCATGCCGGGCTTACCGTAGGAGCTGTTGGCGCGGATTTCCTTCGCCGCCGCATTGCGCCCTTGCAGGAGAGGGGGAGGCCTGCTTGGGAGTTCCAAAACGCGGCGGACATCATGAGGCTGCGTCCGGGCCTCAATTGGAACTTCACTGTTTTGGAGCTGGATGCCATGCTACGGGAGATGTTCAAGCCTGATGCAGATCACCCCGAGTGGTTCATGTTGCCAAGGGGAGTCGTGCCTTTGTGCAACAACTCGTCGCTTGACCGCATCCGCGCGATGATGCCGTTGTGCGATTCCCATGGAATCGTTCCAACTTGGCAGGAGCCCGCCGACGACATCGTGCAGCAGTTCTTCGACAACTTGGAAGAAGTGCCGATCCGTGCCGACGAGCAGAAGTGGCTCACCCGCGACACCACCGAGCAAGAGATGGCGCGCATCGCCACAAGGTTGGAGGAGGCGGCAGAAGCTGCTGCCGCCGGCGTGTTTGGGTTCACCGTCGAGGAGGCAGAGGCAGCCGAGGCGGCAAGCCTTGCCGATCGAGAGGAGCTTGCCGGCGAGGAGGAGCAGGCCGAGCCCGACGTTGAGCCGAACGAACCTGCCGGGGGCACCTCCCCTCCGCCTTCAAGTGACTTGCAGCAGGAGGAGCCCATGGCCCCGCCAAGAAGGCGCCTCCGCAAGACCGGGGAAGTGGCGGGGCGGCAGGCGGGCCAGCAGCCGTCTCGCCGCGCAACGCGCTCTACCGCGGCAAGCTCTGTTGCCGCGGGAGCGCCTCACGCAGCCACAACAACCGGAGCGGGGCCTTCTGGGACCACGGCTCCCGCACCCGCCAAGCGTCCGAGGGAGCCCACTCTTCCAGCTCGTCGCACCGGAGGTGGAGCGGAATTCGACTTCTCCGCTCTCAGCTCCGAGGAGGAGGAAGAAGAGTAAGATCTTGTCGATGTACTTGTAATTCTTCAATTCTCTGCTTTGTCTTGCATCTTCATTCTGAATCCTTTCCTTTTTCAGGAAGCTGGCTCAGAGGGCGTCGAAGAGAGCCAAGACGCCAGTGGTTGTCATCGAAGACGATCCCCCCGTGGCAACAGGAGGAGCGCCTGAGACTCCCTTGCCGGACCCGGCAACCCTTCCTCTGAGCAGCCCCCAGCACAGCCCCCGGGGTAAGTATTTGGTCCACTTGTTACTGTAGGGCGTGCATGAGTGCTTCCTCTTCTTGATATCGACTTGTTGAATTGTGTAGGAGCAGAGCAGCCTCATCAGGAGGCCCCGGAAGTCACTCCTGAAGTTCTGCTTGCTTCAACTACGCCGCCGAGGGAGAACTCTCCGCCAAGGGAGCGCTCTCCGGCAAGGGAGGCCTCTCCGACAAGGGGAGCTTCTCCGACAAGGGGCAGCGCCGACGACCCTCCAGTGGTGGAGACCGCGGCTACAGATCCCATTGCAGGTAATCTTCTTACTTGAAAATTTCCCTTAGGTCTTTTTTTTTCTTTTTTTTTCTGTTCTTCTTTTCGAACAATTGCTTGACTTGTTCTTTTCTTTCTCTGATCATCAGATCCATCTGCCGGAGAGCCGATGGAGACTGAGGTTGCCGGCGAGGAGGACGCTCGCGGCAACAATGACGACGCCGCCAACATGGAGGAGGAGGCCGGTGCCGATGGGTCCGCCGGCGAGGAGGCCGCCAAGGCTGCTGGCGCAGAGGCTGGGGAGGGGTCTGGTGATCGTACTGACGGCCCTGAGGCCGCAGGAGCGCCAGGCGCTACGCCGACCGCCGATCCCTCCGCCACCGATGCAGCACCAGGCTCCGAAGAGCCCCAGCCCGGCGCCTATCTGAAGGCCGGCGACGGTGTCTTCATCAAGCTTCCATGGGCGTCAAGCTCCAGGGCGCCGGTCGAGGGAGAGACCTTCGACGAGGAGCTGCTCGCCTCCGCTGGGCTGTCGCTAGTTGACGCGCCAAGCAGCAGCAGTGGCGAGTCTGAGGAGGAGCAGCTGCTGAAGAAGCTGCTGTCGCTCTACCGCGCCCGACAAGCTAAGCTGGAGTCCAGGGAAGCACTTGTCGCGAGGGCGGGAGCTGACATGGAGAAGCGCGCAGAAGAGCTCCGGCGCGCCAACAAGGAAACTCTCCGGGACATAGCAGAAGCGCGGGAGCAACTTGCTGAGGAGCGCACGGCCTTCATCCTGGAGAAGGCCGAGGTCGAGGAGCAGCAAAGGCTTGCCGGCGAAAAGCTCTCTCGCAAGAAGGTGAGCTGGCGCAGCGGAAGATCAACCTCGACAGCTATGAGGAAGATCTTACCGCGCGCGAGCAATCAATTGGCGGAGCACTCAAGGAGGCAAAGGACGCTGCCGCTGCTGCCGAGGCCGCCAAGAAGGAGTTAGAGACGAGGGTGACGCAGCTGGAGGCCACCCTCCAGAAGAGCGGCGAAGAGGTCACCGCGCTGAAGCATGAGCGCGAGAAAGACGCCTACACTCTTGGCGAGTTGCAGGGCTGTCTCGCTGAGAAGATCAAGGAGATCGACGCCGCCAAGGACTCCAAGGCGGATCTTGAGCTGAAGCTGTCCACCCTGACGGAGACGCTGGACGGCGCCAAGGAGCGAGAAGTGGGTTTGCTGGAGAAGATCAAGGCCAACGAGGAGCTGTTGGCGACCGCCATGAACGCCCATGCTACCTTCAAAGAGAATGTGATGCACTGGACGGAGGGCCTTGTGGACACTGCCACCAACATTGACAAGGAGCTGATGGAGATGGGGATGGTGGATCTCGGGTACTCCACCGACGAGCATCTCCAGCCCAGCGCCAAGCTCAGCCTGTTCTTCAAGAGTGTGTTGACGGCTCTCCAGCGGCTCCGGTAAGAGATCCCAAAGCAGCTGGCCGATGAGTCGCGCCAAATCTGTCTGTGAGGGCTCTTGAAGGTCTTGATGAAGGTGGCCTTACGCAATCCAGGCGTCAACCGCCAACGCTCCTCAAGTCCACGCCACCAAGCTGGCGGCGTTGAAGCGCTCAAGGCCCTTGTCGCACCCATTGTGGACAGGGTGAGCGGAGTGAAGAGGGTTGGTGGCGACCGCGTGGACTAGGCCGCCAAGTTTATCTTTCCTTTGTCGCTGTTGAACATGTTTAGAACAATTCATTAGATCTGCGACAAGTTATTTTGTAATATACTCTATCTTAGGCAATCGATTGCAATGTTATTTCCTTTACTTGATTCCTTCCTTTGTATGTTTGTGCCCTACGCTTTTAGGGAACTTGTCGGTGCAGGCACCTTTGCCGCGAGCGCTGAGTGCGGAACTTCAGCAGCCTGCTGGCGATGCCGCCTCCGACAAGCAACCTTGTCGCAACTAGTTGCAGCTCACTTAAGTTGTTGAGCGGACTCGAAACAAAATAAGGGCGCAAACCAGCCGTGAGTTGGTTCCTCCGCGCACAGGTTTTCCATACAAAGTAATATCGTTCGAGGAAGATAACTTAAAAATTTAAAAACTGATTGCTTAAACTTTGGCAACTTAGCTTTTTTGTCGCTTGCTTCCCGGCAAGGCGATACTTCCTCGCTTAAACTTTGGCAACTTAGCTTTTCTGTCGCTTGCTTCCCGGCAAGGCGATACTTCCTCGAGCGACGCTTGGTGGCCCATACCATTATCTTCTCCTCCCCGGTTAACTTGTGGGTGGATGAACCTTCCTTTCTTTGAGAGAAGAAAGAAGAGAAAATAAAGTTATGGAGCCTAGTGGCTCGTTATTACTTACCGGGTGTGGATGCTGCACAAAAATGTCAGATAACGCATGCAAATATGTTATGAAAGCATGAAATTGACAAGTTTCGTGCAACACATGAGCTTTACTGATGCACGGGGTCTGCGCCCGGCTTTGTACAAAGGATTACATGCAACAGCGGCAAGACTTGTACAAAAGGTGGTTGCCGGAACAGGTTCCGGCAACCGCGCCTTATGGGTAAAACTTACGAAGATGCTCGATGTTCCGGGAGTTGCTCACCGGAATGCCATCTTCGGTCTCAAGGCGGACAGCGCCGGGCCTAGTGACTAGTTTCACCCGATAAGGGCCTTCCCACTTCGGCGTCAACTTGTTGGAATTATTGGCGGATTGAACGCGCCGAAGAACAAGGTCGCCTTCCTCGAAGCTTCTGGCACTAACTTTGCGGCTATGGTAGCGACGCAAAGCTTGCTGGTAGCGAGCAGCTCGTACAGCAGCGTGAAGACGATCTTCCTCAAGGAGCAGTGTGTCATCTTGCCGCAGCTGCTCTTGCTCAAGCTCATCATAAGCAAGCACTCGAGGTGACCCGTATACGAGTTCCGTGGGGAGAACTGCCTCTGCTCCATAGACTAGAGCAAAAGGTGTGCGGCGGTGGCTCGATTTGGCGTCGTCCTGATCAACCAAAGAACCACCGGCAGCTCCTCAATCCAGTTTCTTCCGCACTTGTGCAGCCTGTCGAAAGTTCTGGTCTTGAGTCCCCGCAGCACTTCAGCGTTTGCCCTCTCTACTTGACCGTTGCTTCTCGGATGAACAACAGAAGCAAAGCAGATCTTGGCGCCAAGATCTTGGACGTACTGCATGAAGGTGCGGCTCGTGAACTGTGTGCCGTTGTCGGTGATGATTCTGTTAGGAATCCCAAAACGGCAAACAATTGACCTGAAGAACTTGACTGTTGACTGTGCTATCACCTTCCTCGCTGCTTCCACTTCCGGCCACTTTGTGAACTTGTCGATTGCGACGTACAAGTACTCAAAGCCCCCGACAGCTCGGGGGAAGGGGCCGAGGATGTCGAGCCCCCAGACCGAAAATGGCCAGGATAAAGGGATTGTCCGGAGTGCTTGAGCTGGCTTGTGTTTGTGTTTGGAATGGAACTGTCACGCTTCACACTTGGTTACTTGTGCAGTTGCATCATGGAGGGCTTCTGGCGAGAAGAAACCTTGCCGGAAATCTTTGCCGGCAAGAGCACTTGCGCCAATGTGGTGACAACGTATGCCTCCATGTATCTCTGCCAACAGCTTCTGTCTATCTTCCCGGCAAATGCACTTCAATTTCACACCGTTGAGTCTTCTTACATGCAGGATGTTGTCAACAAACTGGTACATACTTGACTGCCGGGCTACTCTTTCTGCTTCTTCTTGCTCTTCGGGAAGTTCTCCTGTCTGAAGGAAATGTACAATCTGCTGTGCCCATGCTCAAGCTTGTGGCTCGACAACGAGGACTAAAGGCACATCTGCCGCTGCGGGAACATCAGCTTCTACGGCAAGAACCTGCGGCCCAGCCGGAGCTTGATGATCCCCGGCAAGCTTGCCGGAGCAAAACTTGTCGGGAGTGTGTGCTTCAACGAAACAAACCCTAGGGTTTGTCGGAGCAGACTGCTCCTCGGCGCTCTTGGTGTTGATCTTGGGGACCTTCGCGGCGGCAGCTTCGGGTAGCTCGGCCGGGAAGTAGTCATCGGAAATCAACTTCCTCTTCTTGTTCTGCCCAGTTGATGGTGTTACGGTTGGTTGAGTCAGCTTGAGCACAAAAATTCCTGGTTCCACAGGTAACTTGAGTGCGGCGCACTTTGACAGGCCATCAGCAATATCATTCTGAGCTCTTGGAACATGTTCCATTTGCAGGCCTTCAAAGTGTTCTTCTAGCTTTCTCACTTCATCGATGTAGGCTTCCATCAACGGACTCTGATAATCTTTGTTTACTTGCCGGACGACAAGCTGCGAGTCCCCCCTGACAATGAGCTTCTTGATCCCAAGGTCTACTGCGATCCTGAGACAGGCAAGCAAACCTTCATACTCTGCAGTATTGTTTGTTGCTTGCTCCTTGGGAAAGTGCATCTGGACTATGTACTTGAGGTGCTCTCCGGTGGGTGCGATAAGCAGCACGCCGGCACCGGCGCCTTGCAGCGAGAAAGCTCCGTCAAAGTACATCAGCCACTCTTTACTTGCCTCCTTGACGGGGATGCTTGTCTCTGGAATTTCTTCATCTTGCGTTGGCGTCCATTCTGCTATGAATTCTGCCCATGCTCTGCTTTGGATAGTTGAAGTGCTTTCAAACTTGAGGCCAAAGCTTGACAGTTCCAGTGCCCACTCGACAATCCTGCCTATTGCTTCTGGGTTTTGCAATATCCTCTTCAGCGGAAAGCGAGTGACAACTGTTATCTCATGTGCTTGGAAGTAATGGCGCAGCTTTCTCGAGGCCATGAGGAGGCCGAAAAGCAGTTTCTGCACACCAGAGTACCTTGACCTAGCCCCCTGCAGAAGGGAACTGACAAAGTAGACTGGGCGCTGCACCATCTTTTTCTGAATCTTCTCGCAATCCTGCGCAGATCCGTCCTTGTCGGGACCAGAGCTTGATGGCGAAGCCCCCTGCTTGTCGCTGGACGCACCTGCCTTGGTTGCCGGCTCATCATCCGCCTCCCTTTCCGCTACTAACGCAGCACTAACCACTTGATTGGTTGCCGCTATATATAGCAGCAACTTCTCTTGTGGCTTAGGTGCGACAAGTATTGGAGTGGAGGACAGGTACCTCTTCAAGTCCTGCAGCGCAGCCTCCGCTTTGGGAGTCCATTTCATTGGACCTGCCTTTTTCAAAATCTTGAAAAATGGCAGGGCGCGTTCAGCAGACTTAGAGATAAACCTGCTGAGAGCAGCCACGCAACCGGCAAGCCTTCGTACATCCTTGACGCGCTTTGGTGCTTCAATCTGCTCAATGGCCTTGATCTTGTCGGGATTGGCTTTAACTCCCCGAGACACGAAGAACCGAGAAGCTTGCGGAAGGGACTCCAAACACGCACTTCTCGGGGTTGAGCTTGAGGTTGATCTTGCGCAGATTTGCAAAGGTCTCATCCAAATCTTGAACCAGAGTTGCATTGTCCTTGCTCTTGACCACTATGTCATCCATGTAGGCTTCTACATTTCTGTGCATTTGGGGCTCAAAAGCGTCGTGGACCACTCTTGCAAACGTTGAACCAGCATTCTTCAAACCGAAAGGCATCCGTATGAAGCGATAAGTGCCACATGGTGTAATGAATGCGGTTTTCTCTTCATCCTCTTCTGCCATGAAGATCTGATGATATCCTGAATATGCATCAAGAAATGAAAGCAAATCACATCCAGCCGTGGAGTCAACAATCTGGTCGATACGCGGTAAGGGAAATGGGTCCTTGGGACAAGCTTTATTAACATCTGTGAAGTCAATACAAAGTCTCCATTTCCCATTCGCCTTGCGTACAACTACCGGATTGGCCAACCACGTGGGATGGAGTACTCCTCTGACAAGGCCCGCTGCTTCCAACTTCTTGATCTCTTCTGCAATGAACTCTTGGCGCTCCTTTGCTGTTTCACGACTTTTTGCTTGACGGGCGCAAGGTGAGGACAGACAGCTAGGTGGTGCTCAATTACTTTCACAGGAACACGGGGATGTCGACGGTTGCCATGAAAACACGTCGACATTCGCCCTTGAAAGCAACGAGCTCGCCTTCCTATTTAGGGTCTAGAGTGGCACCGATGGTGAAGGTACCACCGATCTTTGTCCTCCTTGGCGGGCACCTTCTTGGTCTTCGGCGGAGCTGCCATCTTCTTCTTGCACTTGCCGGTGGAGCTCGATGGTGCGTCCTCGACGGTAGCGCAGCACTCCAAAGAGGTGCGCTTGCCGGAGTGGGCATCAGAGCTCTTGCCGGACTTGGTCTTCTTCTTCCCCCTGGGAGCTTTAGCGGCAAGTGGTTTGCTATCTGTCGCAGCTGCTGCATCCCGGTAAATCTTGTCGGCGCAGATAAGCGCATCCTTCTTGTCACCATGGACAGAAATGACGCTTATCGGGCCGGGCATCTTGAGCAAATTGTATGCATAATGAGAGGCTGCCATGAACTTGGCGGTATTTGGACGGCCAAGTATCCCATTATAAGGCAATGGGAAATCAGCAACGTCGAATGTGACCCTCTCGATTACGAAGTTCAGCTTGTCGCCAAATGTTACCGGCAACGTGATCGTCCCTTTCGGCTTGCTCCTTCCTGGGTTGATCCCTTGGAACGTACCAGTCTCTTCGAGCTCGCTGTCAGGGATTTGAAGTTTCTGGAGTACTGCGGAGGAGATCAGGTTTAAGCCGGCCCCACCGTCAACTAACATCTTGGTGACCTTGAGGTTGCGGATAGTTGGTGAGACCAACATCGGCAAGCACCCGACCGCAGTTATGCGATCAGGGTGGTCCTCAATATCGAAGATGATAGGCGTGCTGGACCACTTCAGAGGCTTGCGCGACTCCACGGATGGTTCTGCTGCATTAACCTCTCGCATCCACTGCTTGAGTTGGCGGTGCGAGGTATGCAGAGAAGCACCACCGTCAACGCAGAGGACCTCTGTCGCTTTCTGAAACTCCTGCTCATCGCCTTCGTCATCCTCCATATCTTCATCGTCATCATCCTCTTCATCCTTGTCGCGGCCTCGGGAGGTGCATCCCCCTTGCCGCTGCTTGGCCTTGCTGCGCGCCCTCCCCGGCCGGGTCTCTTCTTGCTAGCTGCCCCTGCACCTTCCTGGGCCTTCTCCTTGTCACGCCGCTCGTACTCAGCTTTCTGTAGTTCAACAAGCTGCTCGACTTTCTTGCAGCTCTGGAGGTCGTGGCCCTTGGTGCGATGAATCTTGCAGTACTGTTTGTTGGAGCTGTCCTGCTTGTCGGCCGCCCGCGGCTTGGCGGTCGGTGTCAGCGGCAACCTCCTTGCCGGAGCCACCAGCCTTAGCCTTGCCGGCGCCACCTCCGTTGCCGGACTGCTCGACAACTAGTACCTCTTTGTTCTTCTTCTTTCTGTTGTTCCATCGCCGGCTCTTCCTTGCTGGGGCGGTCTCCTAACTGTCAGATCATGCTTCAACATTCTCTCCTGGGAGTCTCCTCCCTTCCTCAGCACGTGCACACTTTTCGGCCAGGGCGTATAGCTCACTGACGTCCTTGACTTTGCACATCGCCATCTCCTCCCTCATCCTGCGGTTCCGCATGTTCTGATGGAACACGCTGATCACCGCGGCAGGGTGGACATCTGGGATGTTGTAATGCACACGGCTGAATCTCTGGATGAACTTGCGCAGGGACTCTCCTTCCTTCTGGGCAAGCAGGTGAAGGTCACTCTCTTGGCCATGAGGTTTGTGGCCGCCTGTGAAGGCGCCGACAAACTGATGGCACAGATCTGCCCAAGAGGATATGGAACTGTCCGGCAAGTGCATGAGCCAAGATCTGACATTTGGCTTCGCATCATGGGAAGTAGTTGGCGAGGATCTTGTCGTCTCGTCCCCAGCCTGCACCGCAATGGTGTAGATGCTCGAGGAACTCGATGGGTGCGCCCTGCCATCATACTTCTCTGGCACATCTGGTTTGAAGTTTTTCTTGTCGGGCCACTGGACTTGCCGCAGCTCACGAGTGAACGCAGGGCAACCTACCGCGTACGGCAAGTCACCTGGTTCCCGTGGCGCTTGCATGTCGACAGTGGGCCCAGCGAGCTGATCAGACTTACGCCGCGCTTCTCTTCGGCGCTCGATGCGACTTCGAGCGTCTTCTTCTTGCCGTTCTTGAAGAACTTGGCGCTGGTCGCGACGAGCTCGTGGATCCGACGACGCAGTGGAGTCGCTGTCGAGGTGGATTCGACGAGTCGGCGATCTTGGCCTTCTGGATGGAGAGTGCATGGTGGTTGCACCTCCAAGGGTTTCGTCACCACCGGCTCATGCCTTGTCGTCTTGCCGCAGCAAGGATGCAGTTGCTTGCCGCGGGTTATCGCCGTTGGCAAAGCCGATGAGACTTTGAATGGTGGCCCTCCATTCGTCGACCTTGTCAGCCGTTGGAGGGTAATCCAGGAGCAGTTGAGCCCGCGCCAAAGCTTCCGCTGGAGTGGTGGGCGGCAATGGCGAACGGTGCGAGGAGCGGGATGTGCTCGGACTTCTAAACATGTTAGAAGGAGCAGCATCCCATCCAGGCGACCGTGCCCCGCTTGTACCAGCCTGTTGGCGGGCGAGCTGTTCTTGAGCGTCATTGGATCCACCAGCTCGATCTTGGCCCAACGAACGCATGGCGCTGCGAGCACCATGACGTTGTCGGTCCCGCGCCTCCTGAGATGGACGCGGTACGTATCCGGACGCCGAGGTCTGCGCCGCCTTGTCCCTGGACTTGGAAGCATCGTGGGCTCTCTCGACGATGCCCGTTCCTCCGCCAGCGTCTTCCCCACCACTCGTCAGTTCCGGTGGTGGTGGGTTTGACGCGGACGGCTCCGCTACCGCCGAAGCCTTCTTCTTCGGAGGCATTGTCAATGAAGATGTTGAAGATGATGAAGATGCCGCTCGTGTGAACGCCGGAGCAGGTTCACACAGCCTCGACGCCCCCTACCTGGCGCGCCAAAGATGTCGGGGAAGCTGATCGTGACCCACGGACACCTATGGGACGGGGTCCCTTACGGTTCGGTGGGGGGCGGAGAGTGCACGAAGAGCAGATCGAGGCGATGCACACGAGCAGATTTACCCAGCTTCGGAGCTCTCCGGAGAGATAATACTCCTACTGCTGCATGTCTGATTATTTGTGTTCTTACTAGGGAGCAATGAGAGCTACAAAACCTAGCTTGAGTGTGTGAAGTCTCCAGTGAGTCGAATGAACCGAGCGGGCGAACCCTTTCTACGTTGCACTTGGGCCTCCTTTTATAGGCTCAAGGGGTCACCGACAGTGGCAACGTGAAACGAGGGTATAAATGGAAAACGATGGTTGGTACACCGACTTGTACGATTATGCGGTGCATATACTTAACTTTCGGCGGCAAGGGACAAAAGTAATAAATGCCCGTCCACGTCGCCCTAAACGATTCTGTGAGGGACCGTCAAGTGCACCACCGTTGGCCACGATGGTAAGCTTGTCAAGACCGCTTATCGCTGCTCCTCACCGGCTGCCTGACCTCTTGACACGCACGCCTGGAATGACCCCATGGCGACACGTTGGTAGATGAGCTGGAGCGGAGATGAAGAGAGGTTTCCTGCCGCGGCAAGCACCTTGCTGCGGCTGAATCCTTGTCGCGCTATGGAGCTTGTCGCTCACCAAGCCTTCCTGGCAAGCTCCTCTTGCCGGGGTCTTGTTTCCTTCGTGCCTTGAGTGGCCTTCCCGACAAGCTCCTCTTGCCGGGGTCTTGAATACTTTGTTCTTGAATGGCTCCAAGGGAACCACGGAGGATCTTGGCGGCCACTAGGCAAGCCTTGCCGCGGGGTGCTGCGACTGCCCGTGCACGAGTTCGGGATACTAGGGTACCCCTACTCTAGTACACCGACACCGATGGAACCCGAATAGGCGATAAACCTGGACTAGAGACTTGTGTGGTTAGTCAGGTCGTGGCCGACTCCCTCGCCAGGTTTTCGTTTCAAGGTTGCCGAGATACACGAGGTGTACATGGCGGTAAGTGGCGAGAGCGTGTGTGAAGAAGTACACCCCTGCAGGGTTAATATGATCTATTCGAATAGCCGTGTCCACGGAAAAGGACTTCTGGGTTGCCTAAAACAGTTCATAGACAAGCGAAAGTGGATACTCTAAAATGCGCAAGATAAGCGTGAGTGCTATGGATGGCGTTCTCGTAGGGAGACGGGAGCGGGTCCATAGTGGTGTATTGATATGGTGAATATGTGGACTCGTGTGCGCCACCTCAAAAGAGTTACTTGCGATCGTAGTTCAGGATAGCCACCGAGTCAAAGCTGGCTTGCTGCGATCAAACTCCACCACCCCTTTGTTGATAATGATGCATATGTAGTTAGTTACGATGTAAGTCTTGCTGAGTACGTTTGTACTCACGTTTGCTTATTTTATCTTTTGCAGAGAGACGTCAGTCTCGCTAGTAGTTCCGCTTGGACTTCGACGTTTAGCTTGTTACCTCAGCTACGATCTTGTGCCTTCGGCAGGATCTGGTAGATAGTCAGGCTTCTCAGGCTTTTCCATTTATAGTTGTCTGTACTCTTAAGCTTCCGCATGTGTTTGACTTGTATGTTTTGATTGTTGGGTCATGAGACCCATGTTTGTAATATCTCGCTCCTCGGAGCCTAATGAATAAATATTTGAGTCGTAGAGTTATGTTGTGATGCCATGTTGTATTTACACATATTGAGCATATTGTGTGTATGTTTGAAATGCTTGGTATATGTGGGATCCGACAATCTAGTTGTTTATCCTTGGCAGCCTCTCATATGGGGAAATGTAGTCTAGTGCTTCTGAGCGATAGTAGTCCGCTACAGCCCGGTTCACCGGAGTCCTGCTAGCCCAGCACTACTGCTTGGACACTTGACTGGCCGGCATGTGTTTCACCTCGTCCCTATGTCTGTCCCTTCGGGGAAATGTCACGCGGTGATATTCGGAGTCCTGCCTAGCCTGCTACAGCCCGGATTACCGGAGTCCTGTTAGCCCAGTGCTATAGCCCGGATTCATACGTTGATGACCGACATGTTCGATGTGATTCATGTATGCCTGTCCCCATGGGTTAGCGCCGCTTTGGGTTCACGACTAGCCATGTCGGCCCAGGTTCTCTTTCATATGGATGCTAGCGACACTATCATATACGTGAGCCAAAAGGCGCAAACGGTCCCGGGCCATGGTAAGGCGACACCCGTGGGAATACCGTGCGTGAGGCCGCAAAGTGATATGAGGTGTTACTGGCTAGATCGATGTGACTTGGAATCGGGGTCCTGACAGGTGCAAGGCTCGATGGCGGAGTTGCGCACCGAGCTGGCCGCCATGAGCAAGAGGCAGATCTGGTCAATGACGGTGCTTCTCCCATGATCGTCCCCTTGCAGGCTCGTTGTTATCCTCCTGACGCTCACCGGATCTGTCGGCACAGAGTGAAACAAGCAGAGGAGCGGTTGTGTGGGCGTGCAGAAAGAGATGAGGTTGCGTGCATCAGGAGAACATGAGAGTCTAGCCAATCATGAAGGAAAAAACACCTGAATTTTCTTTGTCTCTATCTCTCTCTTGAAGACGCGTGTCCACCACACACACAGTGTACCTCTCTTGTCATTCGCTCTGTCGGACAGTGTGCCACTACCGAAGTGGACACGGTGAGTGGGTGCCCTTGCATTCGGCCTTATTGTGCTTGATACTAGTATAGCTAGCCGACTCAATCTTGCCTAATAAGTTGACCAAACAAAACTCTATTTATATCTCTAACTCTGGTTTGCAAAACTTCCCATTTACATCTCGGCAGTTTTTCTAGTATAATAATCTATTAGGCCAGTTATATCTTTGCTGTTTTATATCTCGGTAGTTGAAATTATCTATAATAACTATTAGTTTCTAGGGCATGTTGTACAAGATTTTAAAATAACACATGCTATTTGTAGTGGACTAACACCCCATTTCAAATGATGATATGAAGTCTGTTATTGGAGGAATATTTCAATCGGTTTATATGTCATGAACATATTTTCAAATGGGATAAAAAATTAAGATTTCATGATTTGTTAATATTTTATAAAATACAAATATTTTGTAAGTGTTTTAAAAAAATGTTTACAAACAGTTTAATATATGCCATAAACATTTCTAAAATTTTCACGAACAAAGTTTGGCATGTCATAATTTTTTTGTATAATACCATTATTTTTTTTAAAGTGTGAACATATCTCTTGAATGGTTCAAATAATTTGGTAAATGTCACGAACATTTTTATTGAATATTTCAAATAATTTGTTAAATGTCATGAACATTTTTATTACTAAGGATGGCAATTTTACCCATTGCTATGGGTACCCGCAGATACCATACCTGCACGGGCAGGGTATGGGCACAATTTTATACCCATGGGAAGTACCCATACCCTACCCATTAAGTCATAGGTAGGGCATGGGTATAGCCTTTTACCCACGGATATACCCACACCCTACCCGTTTATACTAACGTGTGAACTTTACCCGTGATTCACAAGTTACCTATGTTAAAGTTGTGTCATGAGCTTATGACTTATCTTAAAGTTGTCACCAATTGTCAATTTGAATTGAGATAATTGTCTTGTACTCATCTATGTGTTATTGAGTTGAGATCAATGTTTTTGCATCAAATGCGCTATAGGTGAATGTAAAATTGTGAATAAGGTGAATAACTTGTGTATTGTTTGATCTACCCGTTGGATACCCAATGGGTATGCGTACCCATTGGGTATGGGTATGGGTACAATTTTGTACCCACTGAAAACATGGGTATTGGTACGGGTATGGTATTGTTCTACCCACACATACCTTACCCATTGCCATCCTTATTTATAACTATATAAGCCTCTGTTCCCGTGAGATCCCATCTTGGGGCCTTTTCTGGCACTCCGCCGGAGGGGGATTCGATCACGGAGGACCTCTACACCAACCTTCCTGCCCTTTCGATGATGTGTGAGTAGTTTACCACAGACCTACGGGTCCATATCTAGTAGCTAGATGGCTTCTTCTCTCTCTTTGATCTTCAATACACTATTCTCCTCGATGTTCTTGGAGATCTATTCGATGTAATCTTCTTCTGCGGTGCGTTTTTTGAGATCCGATGAATTTTGGACTTATGATCAGATTATCTATGAATATCTTTTGATTCTTCTCTGAACTCTGTTATGCATGATTAAGATATCTTTGTATTTCTCTTCGAACTATCGGCTTGGTTTGGCCAACTAGATTGGTTTTTCTTGCAATAGGAGAGGTGCTTAGTTTTGGGTTCAATCTAGCGGTGTCCTCACCCAGTGACAGAAGGGGTAGTGAGGCACGTATTACATTGTTGCCATCGAGGATAAAAAGATGGGGTTTATGTCATATTGCTTGAGTTTATCCCTCTACATCATATCATCTTACTTAAAGCATTGCTCCGTTCTTATGAACTTAATACTCTACATGTAGGCAGGAGTTGGTCAATGTGTGGAGTAATAGTAGTAGATGAAGAATTGTTTCGGTCTACTTGTCATGGACGTGATACCTATATTCATAATCATTGCCTTAGATGTCTTCATAGTTATGCACTTTTCCATCAATTGCTCAACAGTAATTTGTTTACCCACCGTATGTTTTCTTCAAGAGAGAAGCCTCTAGTGAAACATATGGCCCCGGGGTTTATTTTTCATCATATATTTTCAGATCTATAAACCAAAAAAACCCAAAAATACCTTGCTGCAATTTATTTATATATTAATTTAGCTTGCTCTTTTATTTATCTTTTGTACCTATCTCTATTAGATCTCACTCTTGTTAGTGACCGTGAAGGGATTGACAACCCCTTTTTCGCGTTGTGTGCAAGTGTTTGTTAGTTTGTGCAGGTGCATATATTGGGGACTTGCTTGTGCCTCCTACTAGATTGATACCTTTCTTATTAACTAAGGGACATACTTATCTCTACTTTGCTGCATCACCCTTTCCTCTTCAAGGAAAAATCAACGCAAGGTCAAGAAGTAGCACCCGCCAACCCAAGCTACGTCACCACTTGAGATCCTCCTACCTCACAATTGTTTCACATCACCGCCTTGCCACTCACAGCACCGCCGAATGTTGCAAGTGATTCCCGCCCCCATTGCATTCCCTCTTCCTCTACCTGTCCTTCGTTTTGCAGCTCTCTCTATCTCAAATCTCTTTGTCCGGAAACCCGGGCGCTCTCTCTATAGCTGGGTGATACGTCTCCAACGTATCTATAATTTATGAAGTATTCATGCTATTATTTTATCTGTTTTGGATGTTTATGGGCTTTACTAAACACTTTTATATCATTTTTGGGACTAACCTATTAACCGGAGGCCCGGCCCAAATTGATGTTCTCTTGCCTATTTCAGTGTTTCGAAGAAAAGGAATATCAAACGGAGTCCAAACGGAATGAAACCTTCGGGAGAGTTACTTTTGGAATGGAAGCAATCCAGGAGACTTGGAGTAGACGTCAGGGAAGCTTCGAGGAAGCCACGAGGCAGTAAGGCGTGCCCTACCCCCCCCCCCCGGCGCGCCCCCACCCTTGTGGGCCCCTCGTGGCTCCCCTGACCGACTTCTTTCGCCTCTATATATCCATATACCCTAGAAACATCAGGGAACACAATAGATCGGGAGTTCCGCCGCCGCAAGCCTCTGTAGCCACCAAAAACCAATCAGGACCCTGTTCCGGCACCCTGCCGGAGGGGGGATCCCTCATCGGTGGCCATCTTCATCATCCTGGCGGTCTCCATGTCGAGGAGGGAGTAGTTCACCCTCGGGGCTGAGGGTATGTACCAGTAGCTATGTGTTTGATCTCTCTCTCTTGTGTTCTTGAGGTGGTACGATCTTGATGTATCGCGAGCTTTGCTATTATAGTTGGATCTTATGATGTTTCTCCCCCTCTACTCTCTTGTAATGGATTGAGTTTTCCCTTTTGAGTTATCTTATCGGATTGAGTCCTTAAGGATTTGAGAACACTTGATGTATGTCTTGCATGTTCTTATCTGTGGTGGCAATGGGATATTCACGTGATCCACTTGATGTATGTTTTGGTGATCAACTTGCGGGTTCCGTTTGTGAACTTATGCATAGGGGTTGGCACATGTTTTCGTCTTGACTCTCCGGTAGAAACTTTGAGGAACTCTTTGAAGTACTTTGTGTTGGTTTGAATAGATGAATCTGAGATTATGTGATACATATCGTATAACCATACCCACGGATACTTGAGGTGACATTGGAGTATCTAGGTGACATTAGGGTTTTGGTTGATTTGTGTCTTAAGGTGTTATTCTAGTACGAACTCTATGAGAGATCGAACGGAAAGAATAGCTTCATGTTAGTTTACTACGAACTCTTGAATTGATCGATCAGAAAGGATAACTTTCAGGTGGTTCCGTACCCTACAATAATCTCTTCGTTTGTTCTCCGCTATTAGTGACTTTGGAGTGACTCTTTGTTGCATGTTGAGGGATAGTTATATGATCCAACTATGTGATTATTGTTGAGAGAACTTGCACTAGTGAAAGTATGAACCCTAAGCCTTGTTTCAAAGCATTGCAATACCGTTTGTGCTAACTTTTATCATTAGTTACCTTGCTGTTTTTATACTTTCAGATTAAAAAAACCTATATCTACCATCCATATTGCACTTGTATCACCATCTTTTCGCCGAACTAGTGCACCTATACAATTTACCATTGTATTGGGTGTGTTGGGGACACAAGAGACTCTTTGTTATTTGGTTGCAAGGTTTTTTGAGAGAGACCATCTTCATCCTACGCCTCCCACGGATTGATAAACCTTAGGTCATCCACTTGAGGGAAATTTGCTATTGTCCTACAAACCTATGCACTTGGAGGCCCAACAACGTCTGCAAGAAGAAGGTTGCATAGTAGACATCAAGCTCTTTTCTGGCGCCGTTGCCGGGGAGGAGAGTGCTTGAAGGTATATATTTAGATCTTGCAATCGAATCTTTTAGTTTCTTGTTTTATCACTAGTTTAGTCTATAAAATAAAACTACAAAAAATGGAATTAAGGGTGCCTCATATGCTTCATCTTTTTAATGTCTTTCATGAAAATGATGGGAAGGAAAATTGTGCTCAAGTACTAGAAGAAGAATTACATAGAATGCTTGGCATAAAATATGTGAATGAAGAGCATGATTGCAATGGTGTTAGTATGAATTCTAAGAATACCCATGATGCTAATGATATGCAAAGCCACAAGCTTGGGGATGCTACGTTTGATGAAGATGATATGTTTAGTCCCCCAAGTTTTGATGAGCAAATTTATTATGATGAAAGCGTTCCTCCTATTTATGATGATTATTTTGATGACACGTATGCTGAAACTTGTCATCATGATTTTAATTTTCAATTGGATTATGCTTCACATGATAGTTATTTTGTTGAGTTTGCTCCCACTACTATTGATGTGAATAAATTTGCTTATGTGGAGAGTAGTAAAATTTCTATGCTTATAGATCATGAAAAGAATGCTTTAGGTGCTGGTTATATTGTTGAATTCATTCATGATGCTACTTAAAATTATTATGAGGGAGGAATATATGCTTGTAGGAATTGCAATAATATCAAGTTTCCTCTCTATGTTCTTAAAATCTTGAAGTTATGCTTGTTTTGCCTTCCTATGCTAGTTGATTATTGTTCCCATAAGTTGTTTGCTCACAAATCCCTTTGCATAGGAAGTGGGTTAGACTTAAATGTGCTAATCATATTATTCATGATGCTCTCTTTATGTTTCAATTCTTATCTTTTATGTGAGCATCATTGGAATCATCATGCCTAGCTAGGGGCGTTAGACGTTACTGCTTGTTGGGAGGCAACCCAATTTTATTTTTGATCCTTGCTTTTTGTTCCTTTTTTAGTAATAAATAAATCATCTAGCCTCTGGTTAGATGTGGTTTTATGTTTTAATTAGTGTTTGTGCCAAGTAAGACCTATAGGATCTTCTTGGATGATAATTATTTGATCTTGCTGAAAAAGACAGAAACTTTATGCTCATGAAAACAATTGTTAAAAATCACAAGAAAGTGATAAAATACTGATTCCAATTGCAGTAGATCAATAATCAAATTATCTAGGTTTTCCTATTTTGGCAGATCTTTCTGAGTTCCAGAAGTTTTCTTTTGATGCAGATTACTACAGACTGTTCTGTTTTTGACAGATTCTGTTTTGTATGTGTTGTTTGCTTATTTTGATGAATCTATGAGTAGTATCGGAGGGTATGAACCATAGATAAGTCGGAATACAGTAGATATTACACCAATATGAATTTAGAATGAGTTCACAACAGTACCTAAGTGGTGATTTATTTTCTTATACTAACGGAGCTTATGAGTTTTCTGTTAAGTTTTGTGTTGTGAAATTTTCAAGTTTTGGGTAAAGATTCGATGGAATATGGAATAAGGAGTGGCAAGAGCCTAAGCTTGGGGATTCCCAAGGCACCCCAAGGTAATATTCAAGGACAACCAAGAGCCTAAGCTTGGGGATGCCCCGGATGGCATCCCCTCTTTCATCTTCGTTCATCGGTAACTTTACTTGGACCTATATTTTTATTCACCACATGATATTTGTTTTGCTTGGAGCGTCATTTGATTTTGTTAGTATTTGCTTGCTGTAATTTAGAATAATGTTTTGCATCTCTATTTTCAATAAAAATGTCAAGGGTAGCCTTTACCATGCTTATTTTGCGAGTATACATGTTGTTGTTTCAAAACAGAAAGTTTACCGCTGTTGCAAAAATTCCCTAGAAAAGTCAGAATATGATAAAATGTTGAAACTTTTTGCATATTGAGCTCTGATAAATTTTCTACAGTTTGGTAGAATTTCATAATGTTTGGAGTTATGGAACTATTGATACTCTTGCATTCTTTACAGACTATACTGTTTTGGCAGATTGCTGTTATGTTTGCTTGTTTAATGATTCTATTTGAGGATAGGATTATTAAATATGCAGAGACATTTAGTATGCAATGTCGAATAATAATTTTATTGGTTTGTTACAGTAGAGAATGATAAGGTTTTTGCATTGGTTTATACTAACTTATCTCACAAGTTCTTGTTGAGTTTGGTGTGGATGATGCTTTCAAGATTTAGGAAACCGTGATATAAAAGGAATTAAGGAGACGCAAAAGTTCAAGCTTGGGGATGCCAAAGGCACCCCAAAATAATATTTCAAGAAGTCTCGAGCATCTAAGCTTGGGGATGCCCAAGGCACCCTAAGATAATATTTCAAGAAGTCTCAAGCATCTAAGCTTGGGGATGCCCCGGTAGGCATCCCACCTTTCTTCTTCAACAATTATCGGTTAGTATCGCTTGAGCCTAAGTTTTTGATTCTTCACATGATGAGTGCTATCCTTGAAATGTCATTTTATTTTGCTTTGCTTGTTGTTTGAATAATATCTCAAGATCTGAAATTCTTAAATGAGAGAGAGTCTTCACATAGCTAAATAATTATTTAACTACTCATTGATCTTCACTTATATCTTTTTGGAGTAGTTTGTCATTTACTCGTGTGCTTCACTTATATCCTATGAGTAAATAGTTGAATGATTTGAATATCATAAATCTGAAATTATACATGTTTCATATGCTTATCCCATGGGGAGTAATGACTTCACATATAAGAAGTAGAGGTGGTAAATTTATTGAAGGTTAGCAAACATTGTATTGGTCACTTGAACAATTCATGAAAGAATATTGAGGGAAGAGAGACTTCACATATAAATATACTATCTTGGACATCTTTTGTAATTGTGAGCACTCATTAAAATATGACATGTTAAAAGGTTGATGTTGGACAAGGAAGACAACGTAATGGGTTATGTTTACTTATATCTGAAATAAAGTATATTGTCATGGATCATCCAACATCTTTGAGCTTGACTTTCCCCTCATGCTAGCCAAATTCTTTGCACCAAGTAGAGATACTACTTGTTCTTACAAACATCCCTTAAACCAGTATTGCCATGAGAGTCCACCATACCTACCTACGGATTGAGTAAGATCCTTCAAGTAAGTTGTCATCGGTGCATGCAATAAAAATTGCTCTTTAAATATGTATGACCTATTAGTGTGGAGAAAATAAGCTTTATACGATCTTGTGATGTGGAAGCAATAAAAGTGACAGACTGCATAATAAAGGTTCCTATCACAAGTGGCAACATGAAGTGACGTTCTTTCACATTAAGATTTTGTGCATCCAACTATAAAAGCGCATGACAACCTATGCTTCCCTCTGCGAAGGGCCTATCTTTTATTCTTGTCTTATACCTTATGCAAGAGTCATGGTGATCTTCACCTTTCCTTTTTACATTTTATCCTTTGGCAAGCACATTGTGTTGGAAAGATCCTGATATATATATATATATATATATATATATATATATATATATATAGGGTGGGTCTATTATGATAACACCCTTAAGAGTCTTATTACGCACATCGCTTCCTTATTCTGCTAACACCCCACACCGACCCGCATCCTTCTGCCCGCAACAGCAACCCACCCCACACCACCTCCTTACGCCCGCAACAAAGAACCCACCCCACGTCCCCACCCCGCACCCACCACCTTCTCCTATGCGCCGGCCCACCCCAAACCACCATCCACCGCCGGTTCCCCCTTTCTCCGGCGCACCACCCCCTTACACACCTTCCCGCCGACGCCAACTCCTCCCACCTCCCCCGGCCACCCCAACCGATGCGCCACCACGCCCCTGCCTTTTCTCCCCGTGCTCCCCGCCCACCTTTCTCCCTGCGCCGCCTACTTCCCCGGGCACCACCGACGCCAGGAGGTCCCGCCCAGCGCCGCCGCCGCCGCCCCACAAGCTCCTTCTTCCGGCGCCCCCACTCCCACCGTCCCCACCACGTACTCCCACCACAAAGCAACCACTGGATCCGGTGGGATCCGGATCCACCTCCCCTCGCCTCTCGCTCCTCAATCTCTCCGCCGCCACACGGTACCAGCCGCCTGCTCTCCCCACGCCGCCGCCCCGGACGGCCGGAGTAGCACCAGAGGCGAGTCGCCCCTCCTCTCTCTCCTTTCCTTCTTGCTCCTCACCTCTCCCTCGTACACTTGTGCCGCAGGAGCCGCCATGGCCATCTCAAGCTCGCCCGTCGCTGCCTCTCTGGATCCGGGCGCCGTCAGCCAGATCCGCTCCAGCCTGCAGTTCGCCTGGGTCGCTCGATGAGGTGCGGTGCGTTGCTGGGTTGCAGCTCGTGTTTTTTTCAGATTTTGGTTGTGCAATAGCACTGCAAAATATGCCTGACTCCTCGGTGCAGTGCATATGTGCGTTTTGTTGCGGCCCCCGATGGCGTGCAGTACGTCTATCGCGTTGGTGCAGCTCGCTGACGTGCGTGAAGTCTGTCGAGGGCCCTTCCTCCTTCCCTGCACGAGCACCACCGGCAAGACGTCACCAGTGCCCCCATCCCCTTCCATGGTAACCTCTGGCACAACCACCCGACGAGCGGCTGCCCCATCCCCCACCCACAGATCCATCTCCTCTAGTGCTTAACAGCGAGCTCCACTGCGCGGGATCCCCATCACACCGGCTAGCTCTTCTCCCTTCCCCCTCATCTCCTCTCTGGCTTCAATGTTGACAGCGAACCCCAATTCACTTTACTGTTTTGATATTCTTTTCTAGAAAATATGTAATTTTGCTAGAGGCTTGTTCTGCAAAAAATGTTGGGGCTTGTTTGTACAAAAGTTGTTACCTAGGTTCAAATCATTTTACATGCAGTTCCCTTGGTTCACATAATTATATTGCAGGATTCTAGCTGCTCACTATGCTACCGCCCGGCCCCAGCAAAAAGACAATATATGGAGCAGAAGAGAAAAAGAAGGCAGTGCGTGCAGTTCGGTTTTTGCCTTGTAATTTTGTTTTGCTCATAGTGTAGCGGTTCACTTACCTCAATGTGGAGTACAAAAAATGATATAGAAACGAAAAAAGTGATGAGGTTCACTTTTTCATAGTGTTGTGGTTCATTTGCCATCGTCTCTGCGGTCCACTCCCATTCATAAAAAAAGTTAGAAAAAGGAAGAAAATAATGTAGTTTACTTGCTCGTCTAATGCAGTGTGGTTTTTCATATGAAGTAGTGCGGACGGCCGTCTGATGATGTTCATCTCGTAAGTGCAAAAAGAAGGTTATCGAAACAACAACAAAAAGTAACGTTGTCAACTTCTCCATAATTTTCGTCTGAAGCAGTGCGTTCTTCTTTCCTCGTCCGAGAAAAAATACGTCTAAACAAAAAGAAAACCATGCAGTGCACTTGCCCATCTGATGCAGTGCGGTATTTTGTCTGAACCAATGCGTTCTTCTGTCCGATGCAGTAAATATGACGATTTTGGTCTCGCGAAGAACAGTGTCCGCTTTTCGGTAAAATCGAAATTGCTCTTAAACCGTAAGGAATTAGAGAGAGTGTTCTACGTGAAAAACTTGCGTCTTGTCGATATCTTTCCAACGTCGTATGATTTGAATTATTCCGACCAGCCGTTCGTAAAAATTTCGCGAAAAAACAGCCGCTGCCTCTCGAAGTCAGCCGCACGATTTTCAAAATTAACTAAAAACCGTAAGGAATCTCAAAACCATTTAAACATATGAAAGTTGCGCCTTGTCCGTAGCTTTCCAACGGCATATTATACGTCTCGTTCGACAAAAGGTTAGAAAACTGGAGCAAAAACAGTACCGAAAATTTCAAAAAAAATTGAAAAAACAGAGTTCCGCGATTTAGTAAATTTGAAACTGCTCTTAAACCGTAACGAATTAGAGAAACATTTATATATGAAAAAGATGCGCCTTGACGATATCTATCCAACGGCGTATCGTTTGCTTCATTCCGACGAGCGGTTTAGAAGAAATTGAAAAAAAACCGCTCGCTGCCACTCGTCATAGGACGCGCCAATTTCAAAACTGCTCTTAAACCGTGTGGAATCTCGAAATGTGTTCAACATGTCGAAGTTGCGCCTAATCCATAGCTTTTCAATGGTATATTACACGCCTCATTCCGATAAACGGTTAAAAAATTAGAGCGAAAACAGTACCAAAAAATAACGCGTGCAGTTTTTTTCGACGAGAAGTTCGCTCGTCTCTATTGCAGTGCTCGTCGTTAAAATGATGCAGTGCGCTTCTGTTGAGCGTGCAGTGCCGAAGTGGTGTGCAGAATAGTTATTCTGCTAATATTAGCAGAATAGACCAATTGGATGTAAGGCATCATGAACTATTATTGTTGACATTACCCTTGAGGTAAAAGTTTGGGAGGCGAATCTATAAGCCCCTATCTTTCTCTGTGTCTGATTGAAACTTTGAACCCATAAATATCACGTGAGTGTTAGCAATTATGAAAGACTAAATGATAGTTGAGTATGTGAAGTTTGCTGAATTAAAGCTCTGACATAGACCCTTCCTGAAAATAAGATGAATTGTAATTGTTTGATGACTAATAACACGGTTTGTTAGTTTTCCCTATACTTTAACATGTGAATAGCTTGTTACTTGATCATGAGAATCTTTATGATATGAGCCACTGTTATGACATATAATGATGCTAGAAAAGGTGATTGAAATTCTCATTGATCAAACTTGTGCACCTTATAGCATTCACACTTCATAAATTATTTCTTTTATCATTTACCTACTCGAGGACGAGCAGGAATTAAGCTTGGGGATGCTGATACGTCTCCAACGTATCTATAATTTATGAAGTATTCATGCTATTATTTTATCTGTTTTGGATGTTTATGGGCTTTACTAAACACTTTATATTATTTTTGGGACTAACATATTAACCGGAGGCCCAGCCCAAATTGGTGTTTTCTTGCCTATTTCAGTTTTTCAAAGAAAAGGAATATCAAACGGAGTCCAAACGGAATGAAACCTTTGGGAGAGTTATTTATGAAACGGAAGCAATCCAGGAGACTAGGAGTAGACATCAGGGAAGCTTTGAGGAAGCCACGAGGCAGGGAGGCGCGCCTACCCCCTGGGCACGCCCCCCACCCTCATGGGCCCCTCGTGGCTCCCCTGACCGACTTCTTTCGCCTATATATGTCCATATACCCTAAAAACATCGGGGAACACAATAGATCGGGAGTTCCGCCGCCGCAAGCCTCTGTAGCCACCAAAAACCAATCGGGACCCTGTTCCGGCACCCTGCCGGAGGGGGATCCCTCACCGGTGGCCATCTTCATCATCACGGCGCTCTCCATGACGAGGAGGGAGTAGTTCACCCTCGGGGCTGAGGATATGTACCAGTAGCTATGTGTTTCATCTCTCTCTCTCGTGTTCTTGAGGTGGTACGATCTTGATGTATCACGAGCTTTGCTATTATAGTTGGATCTTATGATGTTTCTCCCCCTCTACTCTCTTGTAATGGATTGAGTATTCCCTTTTGAGTTATCTTATCGGATTGAGTCTTTAAGGATTTGAGAACACTTGATGTATGTCTTGCATGTGCTTATCTGTGGTGATAATGGGATATTCACGTGATCCACTTGATGTATGTTTTGGTGATCAACTTGCCGGTTCCGTTTGTGAACTCATGCACAGGGGTTGGCACACGTTTTCGTCTTGACTCTCCGGTAGAAACTTTGGGGCACTCTTTGAAGTACTTTGTGTTGGTTTGAATAGATGAATCTGAGATTGTGTGATACATATCGTATAATCGTACCCACGGATACTTGAGGTGACATCGGAATATCTAGGTGACATTAGGGTTTTGGTTGATTTGTGTCTTAAGGTGTTATTCTAGTACAAACTCTATGATAGATCGAACGGAAAGAATAGCTTCGTGTTATTTTACTATGTACTCTTGAATAGATCGATCAGAAAGGATAACTTTGAGGTGGTTTCGTACCCTACAATAATCTCTTCGTTTGTTCTCCGCTATTAGTGACTTTGGAGTGAGTCTTTGTTGCATGTTGAGGGATAGATATATGATCCAACTATGTTATTATTGTTGAGAAAACTTGCACTAGTGAAAGTGAACCCTAGGCCTTGTTTCAAAGCATTGCAATACCGTTCGTGCTCACTTTTATCATTAGTTACCTTGCTGTTTTTATATTTTCAGATTACAAAAACCTATATCTACCATCCATATTGCACTTGTATCACCATCTCTTCGCCGAGCTAGTGCGCCTATACAATTTACCATTGTATTGGGTGTGTTGGGGACACAAGAGACTCTTTATTATTTGGTTGCAGGGTTGTTTGAGAGAGACCATCTTCATCCTATGCCTCCCATGGATTGATAAACCTTAGGTCATCCACTTGAGGGAAATTTGCTACTGTCCTACAAACCTCTGCACTTGGAGGCCCAACTATTGGGGAACGTAGTAAATTTCAAAAAAATTCTTACGTGCACGCAAGATCATGGTGATGCATAGCAACGAGAGGGGAGAGTGTTGTCCACGTACCCTCGTAGACTGAAAGCGGAAGCGTTATGACAACACGGTTGATGTAGTCGTACGTCTTCACGATCCAACTGATCCAAGTACCGAACGCACGGCACCTCTGAGTTCAGCACACGTTCAGCTCGGTGACGTCCCACGAACTCACGATCCAGCAGAGCTTCGAGGGAGAGTTCCATCAGCACGACGGCGTGATAACGGTGATGGTGATGCTACCGACGCAGGGATTCACCTAAGCACCGCTACGATATGACCGAGGTGGATTATGGTGGAGGGGGCACTGCACACGGCTAAGAGATCAATGATCAATTTTTGTGTCTCAAAGAGGTGCCCCCATCCCCGTATATAAAGGAGTGGAGGAGGGGGAGGGCCGGCCCTCTCTATGGCGCGCCCTAGGGGAGTCCTACTCCCACCAGGAGTAGGATTCCCCCTTTCCTAGTAGAACTAGGAGCCCTTCCTAGTAGTAGGAGTAGGAGAGAAGGAATGGGAAAAGAGAAGAGAAGGAAGGAGGGGGCGCCACCCCTCCCCCTAGTCCAATTAGGACTAAGCCTTGGGGGGCGTGCAGCCTCCCCTCTCTCTTTCCCCTAAAGCCCAATAAGGCCCATATACTCCCCGGCGAATTCCCGTAACTCTCCAGTACTACGAAAAATACCCGAATCACTCGGAACCTTTCCGAAGTCCGAATATAGTCGTCCAATATATCGATCTTTACATCTCGACCATTTCGAGACTCCTCGTCATGTCCCCGATCTCATCCGGGACTCCGAACTACCTTTGGCACATCAAAACACATAATCTGATATTACCGATCGTCACCGAACGTTAAGCGTGTGGACCCTACGGGTTCGAGAACTATGTACACATGACCGAGACACGTTTCCGGTCAATAACCAATAGCGGAATATGGATGCTCATATTGGCTCCCACAAATTCTAGGAAGATCTTTATCGGTCAAACCGCATAACAACATGCGTTGTTCCCTTTGTCATCGGTATGTTACTTGCCCGAGATTCGATCGTCGGTATCTCAATACCTAGTTCAATCTCGTTACCGGCAAGTCTCTTTACTTGTTCCATAATGCATCATCCCGCAACTAACTCATTAGTCACAATGCTCGCAAGGCTTATAGTGATGTGCATTACCGAGAGGGCCTAGAGATACCTCTCCGATACACGGAGTGACAAATCCTAATCTTGATTCATGCCAACCCAACAAACACCTTCGGAAACACATTTAGAGCCTCTTTATAATCACCCATTTATGTTGTGATGTTTTATTGCACACAAAGTGTTCCTCCGGATATTCGGGAGTTGCACAATCTCATAATTCGAGGAACATGTATAAGGCATGAAGAAAGCAGTTGCAATAAAACTGTAACGATCACAATGCTAAGCTAATTAATGGGTCTTGTCCATCACATCATTCTCCTAATGATGTGATCCCGTTCATCAAATGACAACACATGTCTATGGCTAAGAAACATAACCATCTTTGATGAACAAGCTAGTCAAGTAGAGGCATACTAGGGACACATTGTTTTGTCTATGTATTCACACATGTATCAAGTTTTCGGGTAATACATTTCTAGCATGGATAATAAACATTTATCATGAAATAAGGAAATAAATAATAACTTTATTATTGCCTCTAGGGCATATTTCCTTCAGTCTCCCACTTCTAGAGTCAATAATCTAGTTCACATCGCCATGTGATTTAACATCAATAGTTCACATCTTTATGTGCTTAACACCCATAGTTCACATCGACATGTGAGCAACACCCAAAGGGTTTACTAGAGTCAGTAATCTAGTTCACATCGCTATGTGATTAACACCCAAAGAGTACTAAGGTGTGATCATGTTTTGCTTGTGAGATAATTTTAGTCAACGGGTCTATCACATTTAGATCCGTAAGTATTTTGCAAATTTCTATGTCTACAATGCTCTGCACGGAGCTACTCTAGCTAATAGCTCCCACTTAGAGTCATCCAGATCGATGTCAAAGCTTGCATCGACGTAACTCTTTACGACGAACTCTTTATCACCTCCATAACCGAGAAATATTTCCTATTCCACTAAGGATAATTTTGACCGCTGTCCAGTGATCTACTCCTTGATCACTATTGTACCCTCTTGCCAAACTCTTGGTGAGGTACACAACATAGCATACTTTATAGAACCTATGACTGAGGCATAGGGAATGACTTTTCATTCTCTTTCTATTTTCTACTGTGGTCAGGTTTTGAGTCTTTACTCAACTTCACACCTTTGTAACACAGGCAAGAACTCCTTCTTTGACTGTTCCATCTTGAACTATTTCAAAATCTTGTCAAGGTACATACTCATTGAAAATCTTATCAAGCGTCTTGATCTATCTCTATAGATCTTAATGCTCAATATGTAAGTAGCTTCGCCGAGGTCTTTCTTTGAAGAACTCCTTTCAAATACTCCTTTATGCTTTCCAGAAAATTCTACATAATTTCTGATCAACAATGTGTCATTTACATATACTTATCAGAAAGGTTGTAGTGCTCCCACTACTTTCTTGTAAATACAGGCTTCACCGCAAGTCTGTATAAAACTATATGCTTTAATCAACTCATCAATGTGTATATTCCAACTCCGAGATGCTTGCACCAGTCCACAGATGGATCGCTGGAGCTTGCACATTTTGTTAGCACCTTTAGGATTGACAAAACCTTCTGGTTGCATCATATACAACTCTTCTTTAATAAATCCATTAAGAATTGTAGTTTTGTTATCCATTTGCCATATTTCATAAAATGCGGAAATTGCTAACATGATTTGAACAGACTTTAAGCATCGATACGAGTGAAAAAATCTCATCATAGTCAACACCTTGAACTTTGTCAAAAAACCTTTTTCGACAAGTCTAGCTTTGCAGATAGTAACACTACTATCGGCGTTCGTCTTCCTCTTGAAGATCCATTTATTTTCTATGGCTTGCTGATCATCGGGCAAGTCAACCAAAGTCCACACTTTGTTCTCATACATGGATCCCATCTCAGATTTCATGGCCTCAAGCCATTTTGCGGAATCTGGGCTCATCATCGCTTCCTCATGGTTCGCAGGTTCGTCAAGTAACATGACCTCTAGAACAGGATTACCGTACCACTCTGGTACAGATCTCACTCTGGTTGACCTATGAGGTTCAGTAGTAACTTGATCTGAAGTTATATGATTAGCTTCCTCACTAATTGGTGTAGGAGTCACAGGAACCAATTTCTGCGATGAACTACTTCCCAATAAGGGAGCAGGTACAGTTACCTCATCAAGTTCTACTTTCCTCCCACTCACTTCTTCCGAGAGAAACTCCTTCTCTAGAAAGGATCCATTCTTAGCAACGAATGTCTTGCCTTCGGATCTGTGATAGAAGGTGTACTCAACAGTCTCCTTCGGGTATCCTACGAAGACACATTTCTCCTATTTGGGTTTGAGCTTATCAAGATGAAACTTTTTCACATAAGCATCGCAACCCCAAACTTTAAGAAACAAAAGCTTAGGTTTCTTGCTAAACCATAGTTCATACGGTGTCGTCTCAACGGATTTAGATGGTGCCCTTTTTAATGTGAATGCAGCTGTCTGTAATGCATAACCACAAAACGATAGTGGTAAATCAGTAAGAGACATCATAGATTGCACTATATCCAATAAAGTACGGTTATGACGTTCTGACACACCATTATGCTGTGGTGTTCCAGGTGGCATGAGTTTGTGAAACTATTCCACATTGTTTTAATTGAAGGCCAAACTCGTAACTCAAATATTTGCCTCTACGATCAGATCATAGAAACTTTATTTTCTTGTTACGATGATTCTCTCCTTCACTCGGAAAATTTTGGAACTTTTCAAGTGTTTCAGACTTGTGTTTTATCAAGTATATATACACATATCTGCTCAAATCATCTGTGAAGGTCAGAAAACAATGATACCTGCTGTGAGCCTCAACACTCATTGGACCGCATATATCGGTATGTATTATTTCCAACAAGTCTGTTGCTCGCTCCATTGTTTAGGAGAATGGAGTCTTAGTCATCTTGCCCATGAGGCATGGTTTGCAAGCATAAACTGATTCATAATCAAGTGATTCCAAAAGCCCAGCAGCATGGATTTTCTTCATGCGCTTTACACCAATATGACCTAAACGGCAGTACCACAAATAAGTTCCACTATCATTATTAACTTTGCATCTTTTGGCTTCAATATTATGAATATGTGTATCACTACGGTCGAGATTCAATAAACCATTCACCTTGGGTGTATGACCATTGAAGGTTTTATTCATGTAAACAGAACACTAATTATTCTTTAACTTTAAATGAATAATCGTATTGCAATAAACATGATCAAATCATATTCATGCTTAACGCAAACACCAAATAACATTTATTTAGGTTCAACACTAATCCCGAAAGTATAGGGAGTGTGTGATGATGATCATATCAATCTTGAAACTACTTCCAACACACATCGTCAGTTCACCCTTAACTAGTCTCTGTTCATTCTGCAACTCCCGATTCGAGTTACTAATCTTAGCAACTGAACTAGTATCAAATACTGAGGGGTTGCTATAAATACTAGTAAAGTACACATCAATAACATGTATATCAAATATACCTTTGTTTACTTTGCCATCCTTTCTTATCCGCCAAATACTTGGGGTAGTTCCGCTTCCAGTGACCAGTCTCTTTGCAGTAGAAGCACTTAATCTCAGGCTTAGGTCCAGACTTGGGCTTCTTCACTTGAGCAGCAACTTGCTTTCCGTTCTTCTTGAAGTTCCCCTTCTTCCCTTTGCCCTTTTATTGAAACTAGTGGTCTTGTCAACCATCAACACTTGATGCTTTTCTTGATTTCTACCTTCGTCGATTTCAGCATCACGAAGAGCTTGGGAATCGTTTCCGTTATCCCTTGCATATTATAGTTCATCACGAAGTTCTAGTAACTTGGTGATAGTGACTAGAGAACTCTGTTAATCACTATCTTATCTGGAAGATTAACTCCCACTTGATTCAAGTGATTGTAGTACTCAGACATTCTGAGCACATGCTTACTAGCCGAGCAATTCTCCTCCATCTTGTAGGCAAAGTGCTTGTCAAAGGTCTCATACCTTTCGACATGGGCATGAGTCTGAAATACCAATTTCAACTCTTGGAACATCTCATATGCTCTGTGGCGTTCAAAACGTCTTTGATGCCCCAATTTTAAACCGTAAAGCATGGTGCACTATCAAGTAGTCATCATATCGAGCTTGTCAAACGTTCATAACGACTGCATCTGCTCCTGCAATCGGTCTGTCACCTAGCGGTGCATCAAGGACATAATTCTTCTGTGCAGCAATGAGGATAATCCTCAGATCACGGATCCAATCCGCATCATTTCTACTAACATCTTTCAACTTAGTTTTCTCTAGGAACATATCAAAAATAAAATAGGGGAGCTAAACGCGAGCTATTGATCTACAACATAGATATATGCTAATACTACCAGGACTAAGTTCATGATAAATTTAAGTTCAATTAATCATATTACTTAAGAACTCCCACTTAGATAGACATCCCTCTAATCATCTAAGTGATCACGTGATCCATATCAACTAAACCATAACCGATCATCACGTGAAATGGAGTAGTTTTCAATGGTGAACATCACTATGTTGGTCATATCTACTATATGATTCACGCTCGACCTTTCGGTCTCGGTGTTCCGAGGCCATATCTGCATATGCTAGGCTCGTCAAGTTTAACCAGAGTATTCTGCGTGTGTAAAACTGTCTTACACCCGTTGTAGATGAACGTTGAGCTTATCACACCCGATCATCACGTGATGTCTTGGCACGATGAACTTTGGCAACGGTGCATACTCAGGGAGAACACTTTTACCTTGAAATTTAGTGAGAGATCATCTTATAATGCTACTGTCAAACAAAGCAGAATAAGATACATAAAGGATAAACATCACATGCAACCAATATAAGTGATATGATATGGCCATCATCGTCTTTTGCCTTTGATCTCCATCTCCAAAGCACCGTCATGATCACCATCGTCACTGGCGCGACACCTTGATCTCCATCGTAGCATCGTTGTCGTCTCGCCAACTATTGCTTCTACGACTATCACTACCTCTTAGTGATAAAGTAAAGCAATTACAGGGCGATTGCATTGCATACAATATAGCGACAACCATGATCATCTCATACAATAAATATATCATCATGTCTTGACCATATCACATGACAACATGCCCTCCAAAAACAAGTTATATGTCCTCTACTTTGTTGTTGCAAGTTTTACGTGGCTGCTATGGACTGAGCAAGAACCGTTCTTACCTACGCATCAAAACCACAACGATAGTTCGTCAAGTAAGTGTTGTTTTAACCTTCTCAAGGACCGGGCGTAGCCACACTCGGTTCAACTAAAGTTGGAGAACCGACACCGCCAGCCACCTATGTGCAAAGCACGTCGGTAGAACCAGTCTCGCGTAAGCGTATGCGTAATGCTGGTCTGGGCCGCTTCATCCAACAATACCGCCGAACCAAAGTATGACATGCTGGTAAGCAGTATGACTTGTATCGTCCACAACTCACTTGTGTTCTACTCGTGCATATTACATCTACGATAAACCAGGCTCGGATGCCACTGTTGGGGAATGTAGTAATTTCAAAAAAAAAATCCTACGCACACGCAAGATCATGGTGATGCATAGCAACGAGAGGGGAGAGTGTTGTCCACGTACCCTCGTATACCGAAAGAGGAAGCTTTATGACAACACGGTTGATGTAGTCGTACGTCTTCACGATCCGACCGATCCAAGTACCGAAGGCACGGCACCTCCGAGTTCAGCACACGTTCAGCTTGGTGACATCCCACGAACTCACGATCCAGCAGAGCTTCGAGGGAGAGTTCCGTCAGCACGACGGCGTGATGACGGTGATGATGATGCTACCGATGCAGGGCTTCGCCTAAGCACCGCTACGATATGACCGAGGTGAATTATGGTGGAGGGGGCACCGCACACGGCTAAGAGATCAATGATCAATTGTTGTGTCTCCAAGGGCTGCCCCCATCCCCGTATATAAAGGAGTGGAGGATGGGGAGGGCCGGCCCTCTCTATGACGCGCCCTAGGGGAGTCCTACTCCCACCGGGAGTAGGATTCCCACTTTCCTAGTAGAACTAGGAGCCCTTCCAAGTAGTAGGAGTAGGAGAGAAGGAAAGGGAAAAGAGAAAAGAAGGAAGAAGGGGGCGCCGCCCCTCCCCCTAGTCCAATTCGTACTAAGCCTTGGGGGGGCGCGCAGCCTCCCCTCTCTCTTTCCCCTAAAGCCCAATAAGGCCCATATACTCCCTGGCGAATTCCCGTAACTCTCCGGTACTCCGAAAAATACCCGAATCACTCAGAACCTTTCCGAAGTCCGAATATAGTCGTCCAATATATCGATCTTTACGTCTCGACCATTTTGAGACTCCTCTTCATGTCCGCGATCTCATCCGGAAATCCAAACTACCTTCGGTACATCAAAACACATAAACTCATATGACCGATCGTCACCGAACGTTAAGCGTGCGGACACTACGGGTTCGAAAACTTTGTAGACATGATCGAGACACGTTTCCGGTCAATAACCAATAGCGGAACCTGGATGCTCATATTGGCTCCCACATATTCTACGAAGATCTTTATCGGTCAAACCGCATAACAACATACGTTGTTCCCTTTGTCATCGGCATGTTACTTGCCGGAGATTCGATCGTCGGTATCTCAATACCTAGTTCAATCTCGTTACCGGCAAGTCTCTTTACTCGTTACGTAATGCATCATCCTGCAACTAACTCTTTAGTCACATTGCTTGCAAGGCTTATAGTGATGTGCATTACCGAGAGGGCCCAGAGATACCTCTCCGATACACGGAGTGACAAATCCTAATCTTGATTCATGCCAACCCAACAAACACCTTCGACAACACCTGTAGAGCATCTTTATAATCACCCATTTACGTTGTGACGTTTTATTGCACACAAAGTGTTCCTCCAGATATTCGGGAGTTGCACAATCTCATAATCCGAGGAATATGTATAAGTCATGAAGAAAGCAGTAGCAATAATACTGTAACGATCACAATGCTAAGCTAATGAATGGGTCTTTTCCATCACATCATTCTCCTAATGATGTGATTTCGTTCATCAAATGACAACACATGTCTATGGCTAGGAAACATAACCATCTTTGATGAACAAGCTAGTCAAGTAGAGGCATACTAGGGACACATTGTTTTGTCTATGTATTCATACATGTCAGGTTTCCGGTTAATACAATTCTAGCATGAATAATAAACATTTATCATGAAATAAGGAAATAAATAATAACTTTATTATTGCCTCTAGGGCATATTTCCTTCACCAACAACGTCTGCAAAAAGAAGGTTGCGTAGTAGACATCACTGGGCCATGGATCAGGATTGGCGCCGTTCGTGCGACCTGCGCCAATGCTACAAATTGGGCCCACGTATGCGGGCTGTTATGTAGAGTATATCTCATTTCTTTAATTACCAGTCTGCCTGCCAGAACATATTGGTCAGATCCCAAGACTTTTCTGGACCGTGGCGATTTCAAGTGCAGCTAAGCCCGGGCCCTGAGTCGCCGCATCCATTGCTTCCTACTTATATTGTAGCATTTTTTTGTATTGTAAATTTGCACATTTGGAATATATTTCCTGAACTAGAATGTTGTGAGCCTTGATTGAGCTATTTATGTCATTCTTGTGCCGAATATTGTGTGACACTTAGATTAGGTAGATTTTTTTGGAGTGTGCACACCCTCCATTTTATTCCTGGCTATACCACTAGTGTGAACTAGAAACTCTGTCAAAAATCACAGCTGAAGAATAGATGTAGCAGGCTCTCAATATCATTTTTCAGTACAAACACATAAAGCATCATCCACATGGAAGTTCTTTCTACTTATAGGTCTCTATACTTAATCTTTCCTGAATCATCAATAAATAGAAGTAGAATGTTTGCTTTGACAAGCAACATGATTTCCATATCCATATACATGGGGATTGTAGGCAGTGGATATTGAGCCTGCCCACA
The DNA here is from genome assembly GCA_021605145.1 of Aegilops bicornis. Lineage (NCBI taxonomy): Eukaryota > Viridiplantae > Streptophyta > Magnoliopsida > Poales > Poaceae > Aegilops > Aegilops bicornis. The sequence continues at coordinate 825,139,144 of CM038670.1, forward strand.
GCTCTAAGAGGAACGTTGTTTATGCACTATCATAGGGAAAGTTCAATAAATTCTAGTTACAAACTAACCATATACATGTAGTTAACCTTGTTGGGCATATTTTTTCTTTTAGAGTTGGGATTCAAAAATTACTATATTGATGAATCACTGTTTTTTTCTATTTGCTTGCTGAATCCCCACCAAAACCTAGATCGGCCAGCCCCCCCCCCCCACCCACCCAAACCTCTCTTGTGACCTTCTCCCTTGGCCGCCGCCGCCATCCGGCCCACAATCTTGCCGGCCCGCGCCTGTCTCCCCTCCCCCCTCGCGACCCTCTCCCATGGCCAGCGCCGCCGCCCCAGAATCCTACCGGCCCGCGCCACCCCAGAATCCTTCCGGCTTGCGGCCCTCTCCCTTGGACAGCGGCGCCGCCGGCCCCACAATCCTGCCGGCCCGCGTCGCGCGAAAATCCTTCCGGCCTCAAACCCTCTCCCTTGGCCGCCGCCCGCCCCCCCATCTTGTCGGCATCTTTGTCCTCCCCGCGACCCTCTCCCTTGGCCGCACCGCCGCCCCAGAATCATGCCGGCCCGCGCCGCCCCACAATCCTTCCGGCCTCCGACCCTACCTTGGCCACCGCCGCCACCCCACAATCTTGCCGGCCCACGCCGGCCCACAATCCTGCCGGCCTGCGACACGCTCCCTTGGCCGCCGCCGCCCCACAATCTTGCCGGCCCACGCCGCCCACAATCCTTCCGGCCTGCGAAACTCTCCCAGGGCCGTCGCCGCCGCCCCATAATCCTGCCGGCCCGCGCCAGCGAAACCTTGGGGTTAATGCATCTTCATTTTGGGAATTGAAATACACAAGCCTCAAATTTTTCCTACTCTTAAACTAAACTTCAATTGTTTGCATCCCAGTTCCTTCTCACTGGTTGGCGGTCTAGTAACTTCTACTTCGACATCATGGGCAATGGTACTCCTTTCAACTCCTATGCCCCAATTGCCATCATTTTTTTGATCTTATTTTTGTTGATGGCTTATAAATAGTCTTTCTTTTCTAATTTCATTTTATATCTACAATTGCAACCTTTTATTTGTGATTATTTTCCTAATTGAGATACATATTTCTTTCCATATTTGAATAACTTGGCCAAACAATACCTTCCATGTTATACATTAAAACTAAATAAAATTCTGGACCTTATTTAGCAGTGGCCAAAAAGGGGGGGGGGGGGTCGCCACTGCCCATCAACCATCCCATCACATGTAGGTCTCAAATATGTTCATACACTTGGCACACACATAGTACCTTAGTTGCTCATCATTTATATCAAAGCCGCCTAGGCACCTACATGTTGTTTCCGCATATGCATGTGATTTAGTAGGATTGACAACAGATGCAATTTCATTATTGATATTATGTTCCTTTTTCAAAATGAATGATGATCAATTAAGGTACTATGTAGGTAAACTTATGAAGTATAAAAAATTTCATTGCTTGCAAGAGGAAGCTTTGACAAATACTGAAACAACAAACCAGAATGTTTGGTAGTAGGTTTCACAATCAGAGTACGTTATTGAGAATCAACATGTTCCTAAATGACTTAACCAGTTTTCAAGGCTAGTTGTTATCCAAGACAAATAATAGGGCATGCCATGTTTCTAAATAAAATGCTACGATAAGTCCATAACATGCGCATGTGTAATAGAAACGAATAGATTGAATGCAAAATAGGATTCAGATTTTCTAGAATGTTCATTATTTAGCATCTATTTAGAAACATTGTTGTATAAGCAGGAAGGGAGATCCTTAACTAGAACTATTTAACGTCCACTATCCATTGGCCTAATAAGGTTTAAATGGAAGGTGTGGCTATGAAAAGGATGTCCAAGTGGGATACAAAAGAAATTTCTCCTGATATTGTTGAGATCAGTGAAGATGAGTCTCCTCCTATGAATACACATGATCATCGCAAATATGGAGACTTGCTCCCTAATCACACTAATGATAATGGAAATCAACTTGGTGAATCTTCGAACCTAAAATCTGATGCATTCATGCATGAAGGCGGTACTAAGCATGAGTAGGAACATACTTATAGGTTAAATAAAGATACCAAGGAAAGGCATTGTAAAGCGTAATCTCTGATAGGTCGCATGCTCCTAGAAGGCTGAACAGGTACATAATAGTGATGACGTAAGTTAGCTTTGGAAAAGCCAACTGGTAACCAAGGTATGAGTAGAAGTGCTAATGACAGAAGACGTGGTGACGGATGGGGCACACCTATTGGCCATGGTCATACTCTAGGATATCGTCTGGTCTAGATGCATGGAGGCAGCACACTCGTAGTCCATCTTCAAGAGGTATAAGGAACATGTCATGTAGGTATGGTTGCACCACCAGTTACTTCCCTTTTCTTGGTGTTAAAGACATGTAGCAATTAATTTCCTTTTTATGAGGAAAATGATCAGTTTTTTAACCATGCATGTATTGGCACTTTGGTTATGTGTTCCATTTGTACTCCCTCTGTAAAGAAATATAAGAGCATCTAGTGATCAAAACGCTCTTATATTTCTTTGCAAAGGGAGTATATTGTTTCAAAAGTAACTTTTTGAGCTATTATTGGATTCTAAGATAGAATTAATGGTTATGATGCACAAGTAAATCAAGCTAGGACCTACACTTCTTCATTAAGTTTACATGTTGATCATCTCTATTTGTACACAAGCACCATATCAACTTCTTTGCATTAAAAATTAGAAGAAAGAACTATGACGTTGTTTTATTATATATATTCTACTGCCGGTGAACATCTAAAATTCATTTTGATTTGTCAGATGATTTGTTAATTTAAGAGATCTTCTTAACTTCTAGATTAATTGAAACTTAAATTGGATGTGATGATAGTAGTACCAAGGAGATAAGTAATATATAAGAGTTAAACAGTGGCTCCTTTTGGCAGTTGAAAGGTTGATTAGAGTAATGTGGCCATATATTACCTTTATGTGATGCCTAGTGAAAAGGTGATATATCTATAACAACTATTAGATTCTAGGGCAATGTTGTACAAGATTGTAAAATAACACATGCTATTTCTAGTGGACTAACATCCCATTTCAAATGACGATATGAAGTTAGTTATTGGATGAATATATCCATCGATCTATACAATCCTATGGGATGGCATGGTCCAACTTGATGATATCAATGTGTCCATGCAGGCATTTTTTAAAAGGTAATTAAGTACCATTATTATGCTTTTGAGTTATATATTGACGCGGTCCCACCAATGGTGCATTGACCTTGTCTTGTTCTTGTGTTTGGCGGTGGGCTTTAATTGTGGTCTGTGAAAGCCATAAAGTGATATTTTCATGATTTTTTTAATGTCATGAACATATTTTAAAATGGGTGAACATTTTTTAAATTTCATGATTTTTTTACATTTTATAAACATGTGAATATTTCGTAAGTGTTTTGAACATTTTTTAAATGGTTAGAAACAATTTCATATATGCCATAACATTTTAAAGTTTGCGTGAACAAAGTTTTGCATGGCACGAACATTTTAAAAAATATCATGAGTTTTTAAACGTGTGGACATTTCTGTTGAATGGTGCAATTTTTAAATGTCACGAACATTTTTATTGTAGTTCAAATAATTTGTTAAATGTCATGCACATTTTTATAAAGGTGTGAACATTTAATTAATACTTGAATTTTTCATGAAGGTTTTATTATTGATACTTAAATTGGATGTAACCATAGTTGTACCAAAGAGATAAGGAATATATAAAAGTTAAACAGATCTGGCACCTTTTGACAGTAGTAAGATTGATTAGAGTAATGTGGCTATATATTACCTTCATGTGATGCCTATTGAAAAAGTGTAATATTATCTATAACAACTATTAGATTCTACGGCATGATGTACACATGCTATTTCCAGAGGACTAACATCCCATTTCTGATAACAATACGGACTCAGTTATTGGACGAATATCTCCATTGGTCTATAGGAGTCTATGGGATGGTATGATCCAAATTCATCATATCAAGGTGTTTGTGATGGCCTTTTTGCAAGGTAAGTACCAATATTATGATTTCGAGTTATATATTGGCACGCCCCACCAATGGTCCATTGACTTTTGTCTAGTTCCTGTGTTTAAGGGGTTTTTGGTTCATGCCCTCACAGGCAGCCAGCTGGCCAGGCATCAATCTTAGCCTCATGCCTACTATTTTGGACGCCTGAGATCGTTGCCCAAGTTAGGCAGCTTTTTTAGGGGGGCACCCAAATTGCCCCTTGGGGGCGGACTTTAGTTGGGGTCTTTGAAAGCCTAAAGTGAGATTTTTCATGAACATTTTTTAAATTGGCATCGACATATTTTTAAACGGGAGAACAGTTTTTAAATTCATGATTTTTTACATTAAAAGAACATTTTATAAACATGTGAATATATTGTAAGTGTTTTGAATTTTTTTAAATGGTTACAACAAGTTTTATATAGGCCATAAAATACATCAGAAATTGCACGAACAAGGTTTTGCATGGCACGGTGTATTTAAAAATATGATAAATTGTTGCGAACATCTATATTGAGTGGTACACATATTTTCTTAAATGTCATGACCATTTTTGTTGAATGGTTCAAATATTTTAAATGTCTTGAACACTTCTATAAATGTATGAACATTTAATTAAAATTGTGTGAACATTTCTTTAAGCTACGTGAACAATTTTATAAAGTAGATGATACCCTGCACGTTATTGCGGGGATTGGTTGTAATATATTTTGATGAAATTTAAATGAAAAATAAAAAAATATTGTATTTGATTATTATATAACTAGTAGGATGACCCACATATTTGCAGGTAGATTTTCTCTTGTTTTAATGTCTATATTGTGATTGAGATGTTGGTATGAGGTGGACATGTAACTTCCATGAAAATAGTGGGTGGCCGCGGCGTGATGCAGGCGGGCCCGATCAGGTCCTAGATGGGTCTAGGCGGGCCGTGACCTACACATTCAAAGGCATCAGTTCCTTCACACTGCCCCCCTGAATATCTCGACCTGATTGCAACAACTCAAGCGTCGCCAGATCTGGGTAGTCCAAGCTGTCAGTGAACTCTTCCCTGAGAAGAAACCAGCGGAAAACATCCCCAGCGAGACACCATTGAACTCAGTCGTTCCATCCCAATCATGTTGAATCCCCAAGCAGCTCATCCCTACACCCGAGCTCAAATCAAATCAAATGGGAAATTAGATATTTGGCGGCACACAAATCTACTTACCGGTCAACGTCGTCCAGCAGGAACTCAAGCCCGGCCTCCTGCATCATTAGCTGCCGCCGGCGACTCTCGCCGCTACTGCGGGAGACTGAAGGAGGCCTTGCTCGATCCAGCGGCGTATGGTTACTGAAGGGGGTCTGTTTGGGCTGTGTTTAAGTTTTTATTTTTTTAATCGGGTTATTCATGCTGCACAGAAACCCGGTTTTTGGTTACCCAAAACATCTCAGGAAATCTGTAACGTCCTGTACACAGTTCATGTTCCTTGCTCGGACGAAAAGGTAACTACCTGGGCCACGGATCAGGATTGGCGCCGTTTGTGCGGCCTGCCAATGCTACAAATTGGGCCCACGTACGAGGGCTGTTATGTAGAGTATATCTCAATTATTTAATTGCCAGTCTGCCTGCCAGAACATATTGGTCAGATCCCAAGACTTTTGTGGACCGCGGCGATTTCAGGTGCAGCTGAGCCCGGGCACCGAATCGCCGCGTCTATCGCTTCCTGCTTATATTGTACCTTTTTGTTGTATTGTAAATTTGCACGTTTGGAATATATTTCCTGTACTAGAATGTTGTGAGCCTTGATTGAGCTATTTATGTCATTCTTTTGCCGAATATTGTGTGACACTTAGATTAGGTAGATTTTTTTTTGGAGTGTGCACACCCTCCATTTTATTACTGGCTATGCCACCAGTGTGAACTAGAAACTCTGTCTAAAATCACAGCTGAAGAATAGATGTAGCAGGCTCTCAGTATCATTTTTTAGTACAAACACATAGAGCATCATCCACATGGAAGTTCTTTCTACTCATAGGTCTCTAGTACTTAATTTTTCCCGAATCATTAATAACTAGAAGTAGAATGTTTGATTTGACCAGCAACATGATTTCCATATCCATCTGCATGGGGATGGTAGTCAGTGGATATTGAGCCTGCCCATAGCTCGAGAGGAACGTTGTTTATGCACTGTCATAGGGAAAGTTCAATAAATTCTAGTTTCAAAGTAACCATATACATGTAGTTAACCTTGTTGGGCATATTTTATCTTTTAGAATTGGGATGCAAAAATTCCAATGTTGATGAATCTTTTTTTCTATTTGCTTGTTGAATCCCCACTGAAACCTAGATCGGTCAGTCCCTCCCCCACCCACCCACCCAAACCTCTCATGTGACATTCATCCATGGACGCTGCCGCCGCCCACCCCACAATCTTGCCGGCCTGTGCCTGTCCCACCTCGACCCTCTCCCTTGGCCGGCGCCGCCGCCCCAGAATCCTGCAGACCCGTGTCGCCCGACAATCCTTCCGGACTGCGACCCTCGTCCTTGGCCAACAGCGCCGCCCCACAATCCTTCCGACATGCGACCCTCTCCCTTGGCTGTCGCCGCCGCCCAACAATCTTGCCGGCCCGCGCCTCCCCACAATCCTTCCGGCCTGCGACCCTCTCCCTTGGCCGTTGCCGCCGCCCCACAATCCTGCCGGCCCGCGCCGGCGAAAACCTTAGGGTTAATGCACCTTCATTTTGGAAATTGAAATACACAAGCCTCGAATTTTTCCTACTCTTAAACTAAACTTCAATTGTTTGCATCGCAGTTCCTTCTCATTGGTTGGTGGTCTAGTAACTTCTACTTCGACATCATGGGCAATGGTACTCCTTTCAACTCCTATGCCCCAATTGCCATCATTTTTTTGATCTTATTTTTGTTCATGGCTTCTAAATAGTCTTTCTTTTCTGATTTCATTTTATATCTACAATTGCAACCTTTTATTTGTGATGATTTTCCTAATTTAGATACACATTTATTTTCATATTTGAAAAACTTGGCCAAACAATACCTTCTAGATTATACATTAAGACTAAATAAAATTATGGACCTTATTTAGCACTGGCCAAAGGGGGGGGGGTCGCCACTGCCCATCAACTATCACTTGTAGGTCTCAAATATGTTCATACACTTAGCACAAGCATAGTACCTTAGTTGCAAATCATTTAGATCAAAGCCGCCTAGCTACATGTTGTTTCAACATATGCATGTGATTTAGTAGAATTAACAACAGATGCGATTTCATTATTGGGATTATGTTCCTTTTTCAAAATGAATGATGAGAAATTAAGGTACCACGTAGGTAAACTTATGAAGTACAAAAAAATTCATTGCTTGCAACAGGAAGCTTCGAGAAACGCTAAAACAACAAACCAGATTGTTTGGTAGTAGGTTTCACAATCAGAGTATGTAATTGAGAATCAACATGTTCCTAAATCACTTAACCTCATTTCCAGGACATGATGTACACATGCTATTTCCAGTAGACTAACATCCCCTTTCTGGTAACAATGTGGACTCAGTTATTGGACGAATATCTACATTGGTCTATAGGAGTCTATGGGATGGTATGATCCAAATTGATCATATCAAGGTGTTTGTGCTGGCCTTTTTGGAAGGTAAGTACCAATATTATGATTCAGAGTTATATAGTGGCGCGGCCCACCAATGATCCATTGATTCTTGCCTAGTTCCTGTGTTTAAGGGGTTTTTGGTTCATGACCTGACAGGCAGCCAGCTGGCCAGGCATCAATTTTAGCCTCATGCCTACTATATTCAATGCCTGAGACCGTTGCCCGAGTCAGGCAGCTTTTTTAGGGAGGCAACCAAATTGCCCCTTGGGGCGGACTTTAGTTGCGGTCTTTGAAAGCCTAAAGTGAGATTTTCATGAACATTTTTTAAATTGGCATGGACATATTTTTAAACGGGAGAACAATTTTTAAATTCATGAATTTTTTTACATTTAAAGAACATTTTATAAACATGTGAATATTTTGTAAGTGTTTTGAACAGTTTTTTAAATGGTTACAAAAAGTTTTATATAGGCCATAAAATATTTTAAAATTGCACGAACAAGGTTTTGCATGGCACGATGTATTAAAAATATCATTAATTGTTGCGAACATTTATATTAAGTGATACACATATTTTGTTAAATGTCATGACCATTTTTTGAATGGTTCAAATATTTTGATAAATGTCTTGAACACTTTTATAAATGTATGAACATTTAATTAAAACGGTGTGAACATTTCTTCAAGCTACGTGAACAATTTTATAAACTAGATGATACCCCGCATGTTGTTGCGGGGATTGGTTGTAATATATTTTGATGAAATTTAAAAGACTTCAAATTATTGTATTTGATTATTATATAACTAGTAGGATGACCCGCATATTTGCATGGGTAGATTTTCTCTTGGTTTAGTACCTATATTATGATTGAGATGTTCGTATGAGGTGGACATGAAAGTTCCATGAAAACAGTGGGTGGTCGCGGAGTGATGCAGGCGGGCCCGATCTGGGCCTAGATGGGTCTAGGCGGGCCGCGACCTACACATTCAGAGGCATTAGTTCCTTCACACTGCCCCCCTGAATAGCTCGACCTGATTGCAACAACTCAAGCGGCACTAGATCTGGGTGGTCCAAGCTGTCGGCGAACTCTTCCCTGAGAGGAAACCTGCGGAAAACATCCCCAGGAGACGCCATTGAACTCAGTCATTCCATCCCCAATCACGCTGAATCCCCAAGCAGCTCATCCCTACCCCCAAGCTCAAATCAAATCAAACAGGAAATTAGATATTTGGCGGCATGCAAATCTACTTACCGGTCGACGTCGTCCAGCAGGAACTCAAGCCCGGCCTCCTGCATCATTAGCTGGCGCCGGTGACTCGCCGCTGCTGCGGGAGACTGAAGGAGGCCTTGCTCGATCCAGCGGCGTAGGGTTACTGAAGGGGGTCTGTTTGGGCTGTGTTTAAGTTTTCATTTTTTTAATCGGGTTATTCATGCTGCACACAAACCTGATTTTTGGTTACCCAAAACATCTCAGGAAATCTATAACATCCTATACACGGTTCATGTTCCTAGCTCAGAAAAAAAGGTAATTACCTGGATCACGGATCAGGATTGGCGCCGTTCGTGCGGCCTGGAAACGCTACAAATTGGGCCCACGTACGCGGATTGTTATGTAGAGTATATCTCAATTCTTTAATTACCAGTTTGCCTGCCAGAACATATCGGTCAGATCCCAATACTTTTCTGGACCGTGGCGATTTCAGGTGCATCTGAGCCCGGGCACCGAATCGCCGCGTCCTTTGCTTCCTGCTTATATTGTACCTTTTGTTGTATTGTAAATTTGCACATTTGGAATATATTTCCTGAACTAGAATGTTGTGAGCCTTGATTGAACTATTTATGTCATTCTTTTGCCGAATATTGTGTGACACTTAGATTAGGTAGATTTTATTTTGGGGTGTGCACACCCTCCAATTTAATCCTGGTTGTGCCACCAGTGTTAACTAGAAACTCTATCTAAAATCACAGCTGAAGAATAGATGTAGCAGGCACTCAGTATCATTTTCTAGTACAAACACATAAAGCATCATCCACATGGAAGTTCTTTCTACTCATAGGTCTGTAGTACTTAATCTTTCTTGAATCATCAATAACTAGAAGTAGAATGTTTGATTTGACCAGCAACATGATTTCCATATCCATCTGCATGGGGATGGTAGGCAGTGGATATTGAGCCTGCCCATAGCTCGAGAGGAACGTTGTTTATGCACTGTTATAGGGAAAGTTCAATAAATTCTAGTTACAAACTAACCATATACATGTAGTTAACCTCGTTGGGCATATTTTAGCTTTTAGAGTTGGGATGCAAAAATTCCTATGTTGATGAATCACTGTTTTTTTCTATTTGCTTGCTGAATCCCCACTGAAACCTAGAACAGCCAGTCCCTCCCCCCACCCACCCACCCAAACCGCTCCTGTGACCTTCTCCCTTGGGCGACGCCGCCGCCCGCCCCACAATCTTACCGGCCCGCGCTTGTCCCCCCCCCCCCAACCCTCTCCCTTGGCCGCCGCCGCCGCCCCAAAATCTCGTCGACCCGCGTCACCCCACAATCCTTCCGTCCTGCGACCCTCTCCCTTGGCCAGCGGCGCCGCCCCGCAATCCTTCCGACTTGCGACCCTCCCCCTTGGCCATCGCCGCCGCCCCACAATCTTGCCGGCCCGCGCCTCCCCACAATCCTTCCGGTCTGCGACCCTCCCCCTTGGCCGTTGCCGCCGCCCCACAATCCTGCCGGCCCGCGCTGGCGAAAACCTTAGGGTTAATGCACCTTCATTTTGGAAATTGAAATACACAAGCCTCCAATTTTTCCTGCTCTTAAACTAAACTTCAATTGTTTGCATCGCAGTTCCTTCTCATTGGTTGGTGGTCTAGTAACTTCTACTTCGACGTCATGGGCAATGGTACTCCTTTCAACTCCTATGCCCCAATTGCCATAATTTTTTTGATCTTATTTTTTTATGGCTTCTAAATAGTCTTTCTTTTCTGATTTCATTTTATATCTACAATTGCAACCTTTTATTTGTGATGATTTTCCTAATTTAGATACATATTTATTTTCATATTTGAAAAACTTGGCAAAACAATACCTTCCAGATTATACATTAAGACTAAATAAAATTATGGACCTTATTTAGCACTGGCCAAATGGGGGTGGTCACCACTGCCCATCAACCATCACTTGTAGGTCTCAAATATGTTCATACACTTAGCACACGCATAGTACCTTAGTTGCTCATCATTTAGATCAAAGCCGCCTAGGCACCTACATGTTGTTTCAACATATGCATGTGATTTAGTAGGATTAACATTAGATGCAATTTCATTATTGGGATTATGTTCCTTTTTCAAAATGAATGATGAGCAATTAAGGTACCACGTAGGTAAACTTATGAAGTACAAAAAAATTCATTGCTTGCAAGAGGAAGCTTCGACAAATGCTAAAACAACAAACCAGAATGTTTGGTAGTAGGTTTCACAATCAGAGTACGTTATTGAGAATAAACATGTTCCTAAATGACTTAACCGCATTTCCAGGACATGATGTACACATGCTATTTCCAGTAGACTATCATCCCATTTCTGATAACAATATGGACTCAGTTATTGGACGAATATCTACATTGGTCTATAGGAGTCTATGGGATGGTATGATCCAAATTGATCATATCAAGGTGTTTGTGCGGGCCTTTTTGCAAGGTAAGTACCAATATTATGATTTCGAGTTATATATTGGCGCGGCCCCACCAATGATCCATTGACTTTTGCCTAGTTCCTGTGTTTAAGGGGTTTCTGGTTCATGCCCTGACAGGCAGCCAGCTGGCCAGGCATCAATTTTAGCCTCATGCCTACTATATTCAATTCCTGAGATTGTTGCCCGAGTCAGGCAACTTTTTTAGGGAGGCAACCAAATTGCCCCATAGGGACGGACTTTAGATGCTGTCTTTGAAAGCCTAAATTGAGATTTTCATGAACATTTTTTAAATTGGCATGGACATATTTTTTAAACGGGAGAACAATTTTTGAATTCATGAATTTTTTTACATTTAAAGAACATTTTATAAACATGTGAATATTTTGTAAGTGTTTTGAGCAGTTTTTTAAATGGTTACAAAAATTTTTATATATGCCATCAAATATTTTAGAAATTGCACGAACAAGATTTTGCATGGCACGATGTATTAAAAAATATCATTAATTGTTGCGAACATTTATATTGAGCGGTACACATATTTTGTTAAATATCATGACCATTTTTGTTGAATGGTTCAAATATTTTGAGAAATGTATTGAACACTTTTATAAATGTATGAACATTTAATTAAAACTGTGTGAACATTTCTTTAAGCTACATGAACAATGTTATAAACTAGATGATACCCCGCACGTTGTTGCGGGGATTGGTTTTAATGTATTTTGATGAAATTTAGAAAACTAAAAAATATTGTATTTGATTATCATATAAATAGTAGTATGACCCGCATATTTGCATGGGTAGATCTTCTCTTGTTTTAGTATCTATATTATGATTGAGATGTTGGTATGAGGTGGACATGTAAGTTCCGTGAAAACAGTGGGTGGTCGCGGCGTGATGCAGGCGGGCCTGATCTAGGCCTAGATGGGTCTAGGCGGGCCGCGGCCTACACATTCAGAGGCATCAGTTCCTTCACACTGCCCCCTGAATAGGTCGACCTGATTGCAACAACTCAAGCGGCACTAGATCTGGGTAGTCCAAGCTGTCGGCGAACACTTCCCTGAGAAGAAACCTACGGCAAACAACCCCAATGAGACGCCATTGAAGTCAGTCATTCCATCCCCAATCACGTTGAATCCCCAAGCAGCTCATCCCTACTCGCGAGCTCAAATCAAATCAAACAGGAAATTAGATATTCGGCAGCATGCAAATCTACTTACCGGTCGACAGCGTCCAGCAGGGACTCAAGCCCGGCCTCCTCCATCATTAGCTGCCGCCGGCGACTCTCGCCGCTGCTGCGGGAGACTAAAGGAGGCCTAGCTTGATCCAGCGGCGTAGGGTTACTGAAGGGGGTCTGTTTGGGCTGTGTTTAAGTTTTCATTTTTTTAATCGGGTTATTCATGCTGCACACAAACCCAATTTTTGGTTACCCAAAACATCTCAGGAAATCTGTAACGTCCTGTACATAGTTCATGTTCCTAGCTCAGACAAAAAGGTAACTACCTGGATCACGGATCAGGATTGGCGCCGTTTGTACAGCCTGCAAACGCTACAAATTGGGCCCACGTACGCGGACTGTTATGTAGAGTATATCTCAATTATTTAATTACCAGTTTGCCTACCGGAACATATTGGTCAGATCCCAAGACTTTTCTGGACCGTGGCGATTTCAGGTGCAGCTGAGCCCGGGCACCGAATCGGCGCGTCCATTGCTTCCTGCTTATATTGTACCTTTTTGTTGTATTGTTAATTTGCACATTTGGAATATATTTCCTGGACTACAATGTTGTGAGCCTTGATTGAATTATTTATGACATTCTTTTGCCGAATATTGTGTGAAATTTAGATTAGGTTGATTTTTGTTTTGCAGTGTGCACACCCTCCATTTTATTCCTGGTTGTGCCACCAGTGTTAAGTAGAAACTCTATCTAAAATCGCAGCTGAAGAATAGATGTAGCAGGCTCTCAGTATCATTTTCTAGTACAAACACATAAAGCATCATCCACATGGAAGTTCTTTCTACTCATAGGTCTCTAGTACTTAATCTTTCCTGAATCATCAATAACTAGAAGTAGAATGTTTGATTTGACCAGCAACATGATTTCCATATCCATCTGCATGGGGATGGTAGGCAGTGGATATTGAGCCTGCCCACAGCTCCAGAGGAACATTGTTTCTGCACTGTTAGGGAAATTTCAATAAATTCTAGTTACAAACTAACCATATACATGTAGTTAACCTTGTTGGGCATATTTTATCTTTTAGAGTTGGGATGCAAAAATTTCTATGTTGATAAATCACTGTTTTTTTTCTATTTGCTTGCTGAATCCCCACTGAAACCTAGATTGGCCAGTCCCTCCCCCCACCCACCCACCAAAACCTCTCATGTGACCTTCTCCCTTGGACGATGCCGCTGCCCGCCCCACAATCTTGCCGGCCCGCGCCTGTCCCCCCCCCCCCAACCCTCTCCCTTCGCCGCCGCCGCCGCCCCACAATCCCGTCGACCCGTGACACCCCCACGATTCTTCCGGAATTCGAACCTCTCCCTTGGACGGCGGCGCCGCCCCACAATGCTTCCGACTTGCGACCCTCTCCTTTGGCCTTCGCCTCCGCCCCACAGTCTTGCCGGCCCGCGCCTCCCCACAATCCTTTCGGCCTGCGACCCTCTCCCTTGGCTGTTGCCGCTGCCCCACAATCCTGCCGGCCCGCGCCGGCGAAAACCTTATGTTTAATGCACCTTCATTTTGGAAATTGAAATACACAAGCCTCAAATTTTTCCTACTCTGAAACAAAACTTCAATTGTTTGCATCGCAGTTCCTTCTCATTGGTTGGTGGTCTAGTAACTTCTACTTCGACATCATGGGCAATGGTACTCCTTTCAACTCCTATGCCCCAATTGCCATCATTTTTTTGATCTTATTTTTGTTGATGGCATCTAAATAGTCTTTCTTTCCTGATTTCATTTTATATCTACAATTGCAACCTTTTATTTGTGATGATTTTTCTAATTTAGATACATATTTCTTTTCATATTTGAAAAACTTGGCCAAGCAATACCTTCGAGATTATACATTAAGACTAAATAAAATTATGGACCTTATTTAGCACTGGCCAAATGGGGGTGGTCACCACTGCCCATCAACCATCACTTGTAGGTCTCAAATATGTTCATACACTTAGCACACGCATAGTACCTTAGTTGCTCATCATTTAGATCAAAGCCGCCTAGGCACCTACATGTTGTTTCAACATATGCATGTGATTTAGTAGGATTAACAACAGATGCAATTTCATTATTGGGATTAATGTTCCTTTTTCAAAATGAGTGATGAGCAATTAAGGTAATACGTAGGTAAACTTATGAAGTACAAAAAAAATTCATTGCTTGCACGAGGAAGCTTCGACAAATGCTAAAACAACAAACCATAATGTTTGGTAGTAGGTTTCACAATCAGAGTACGTTATTGAAAATCAACGTGTTCCTAAATGACTTAACCTCATTTCCAGGACATGATGTACACATGCTATTTCCAGTAGACTAACATCCCATTTCTGATAACAATATGGACTCAGTTATTGGACGAATATCTACATTGGTCTATAGGAGTCTATGGGATGGTATGATCCAAATTGATCATATCAAGGTGTTTGTGCTGGGCTTTTTGCAAGGTAAGTACCAATATTATGATTTCGAGTTATATATCGGCGCGGCCCCACCAATGATCCATTGACTTTTGCCTAGTTCCTGTGTTTAAGGGGTTTTTGGTTCATGCCACGACAGGCAGCCAGCTGGCCAGGCATCAATTTTAGCCTCATGCCTACTATATTCAATGCCTGAGATCGTTGCCCGAGTCAGGCAGCTTTTTTAGGGAGGCAACCAAATTGCCCCTTGGGGGCGGACTTCAGCTGCGGTCTTTGAAAGCCTAAAGTGAGATTTTCCTGGACATTTTTTAAATTGGCATGGACATATTTTTATACGGGAGAACAATTTTTAAATTCATGAATTTTTTTACATTTAAAGAACATTTAATAAACATGTGAATATTTTGTAAGTATTTTGAACAGTTTTTTAAATGGTTACAAAAAGTTTTATATAGGCCATAGAATATTTTAGAAATTCCACGAACAAGGTTTTGCATGGCACGATGTATTAAAAGATATCATTAATTGTTGCAAACATTTATATTGAGTGGTACACATATTTCGTTAAATGTCATGACCATTTTTGTTGAATGGTTCAAATATTTTGATAAATGTCTTGAAAACTTTTATGAATGTATGAACATTTAATTAAAATTGTGTGAGCATTTCTTTAATCTACGTTAACAATTTTATAAAGTAGATGATACCCCGCACGTTATTGCGGGGATTGGTTGTAATATATTTAGATGAAATTTAAAAAACTAAAAAATATTGTATTTGATTATTATATAACTAGTAGGATGACCCGCATATTTGCATGGGTAGATTTTCTCTTGTTTTAGTATCTATATTATGATTGGGATGTTGGTATGAGGTGGACATGTAAGTTCCATGAAAACAGTGGGTGGTCGCGGCGTGATGCAGGCGGGCCCGATCTGGGCCTAGATGGGTCTAGGCGGGCCGTGACCTACACATTCAGAGGCATCAGTTCCTTCACACTGCCCCCTGAATAGCTCGACCTGATTGCAAGAAGTCAAGCGGCACCAGATCTGAGTAGTCCAAGCTGTCAGCGAACTCTTCCCTGAGAGGAAACCTGTGGCAAACATCCCCAACGAGACGCCATTGAAGTCAGTCATTCCATCCCCAATCACGTTGAATCCCCAAGCAGCTCATCCCTACCCGCGAGCTCAAATCAAATCAAACAGGAAATTAGATATTCGGCGGCATGCAAATCTACTTACCGGTCGACGGCGTCTAGTAGGAACTCAAGCCCGGCCTCCTCTATCATTAGCTGCCGCCGGCGACTCTCGCCGCTGCTGCAGGAGATTGAAGGAGGCCTGGCTCGATCCAGCGGCGTAGGGTTACTGAAGGGGGTCTGTTTGGGCTGTGTTTAAGTTTTCATTTTTTTTAATCGGGTTATTCATGCTGCACACAAACCCGATTTTTTGTTACCCAAATCATCTCAGGAAATTTGTAACGTCTTGTACACAGTTCATGTTCCTAGCTCAGACAAAAAGGTAACTACCTGGATCACGGATCAGGATTGGTGCCGTTCGTGTGCCCTGCAAACGCTACAAATTGGGCCCACGTACACGGACTGTTATGTAGAGTATATCTCAATTCTTTGATTACTAGTTTGCCTGCCAAATCATATTGGTCTGATCCCAAGACTTTTCTGGACCGTGGCGATTTCAGGTGTAGCTGAGCCCGGGCACCGAATCGCCGTGTCCATTGGTTCCTTCTTATATTGTACCTTTTTGTTGTATTGTAAATTTGCACATTTGGAATATATTTCCTGAACTAGAATGTTGTGAGCCTTGATTGAACTATTTATGTCATTCTTTTGCCGAAATTGTGTGACACTTAGATTAGGTAGATTTTATTTTGGAGTGTGCACACCCTCCATTTTATTCCTGGTTGTGCCAGCAGTGTGAACTAGAAACTCTATCTAAAATCACAGCTGAAGAATAGATGTAGCAGACTCTCAGTATCATTTTCTAGTACAAACACATAAAGCATCATCCACATGGAAGTTCTTTCTACTCATAGGTCTCTAGTACATAATCATTCCTGAATCCTCAATAACTAGAAGTAGAATGTTCGATTTGACCAGCAACATGATTTCCATATCCATCTGCATGGGGATGGTAGGCAATGGATATTGAGCCTGCCCACAGCTCCAGAGGAACGTTGTTTATGCACTATCATAGGGAAAGTTCAATAAATTCTGGTTACAAACTAACCATATACATGTAGTTAACTTTGTTGGGCATATTTTATCTTTCAGTGTTGGGATGCAAAAATTCCTATGTTGATGAATCACTGTTTTTCTCTATTTGCTTGTTGAATCCCCACTGAAACCTAGATCGGCCAGTCCCTCCCCCCACCCACCCACCCAAACCTCTCCTGTGACCTTCTCCCTTGGACGACGCCGCCGCCCGCACCACAATCTTGCCGGCCCGCGCCTGTCCCCCCCCCCCTCCCGACCCTCTCCCTTGGCCACAGCCGCCGCCCCAGAATCCCGTCGACCCGTGTCACCCCACAATCCTTCCGGAGTGCGACCCTCTCCCTTGACCAGCAGCGCCGCCCCACAATCCTTCCGACTTGCGACCCTCTCCCTTGGCCGTCGCCACCGCCCCACAATCTTGCCGGCCCGCGCCTCCCCACAATCCTTCCGGCCTGCGACCCTCTCCCTTGGCTGTTGCCGCCATAATCACAATCATGCTGGCCCGCTACAAAAAAACCTTAGGGTTAATGCACCTTCATTTTGGAAATTGAAATACACAAGCCTCCAATTTTTCCTACTCTTAAACTAAACTTCAATTGTTTGCATCGCAGTTCCTTCTCATTGGTTGGTGGTCTAGTAACTACTACTTCGACATCATGGGCAATGGTACTCCTTTCAACTCCTATGCCCCAATTGCCATCATTTTTTGATCTTATTTTCGTTGATGGCTTCTAAATAGTCTTTCTTTTCTGATTTCATTTTATATCTACAATTGCAACCTTTTATTTGTGATGATTTTCCTAATTTAGATACATATTTCTTTTCATATTTGAAAAACTTGGCCAAACAATACCTTCCAGATTTTACATTAAGACTAAATAAAATTATGGACCTTATTTAGCACTGACCAAAAGGGGGGTGGTCGCCACTGCCCATCAACCATCACTTGTAGGTCTCAAAAATGTTCATACACTTAGCACGCGCATAGTACCTTAGTTGCTCATCATTTAGATCAAAGCCGCCTAGGCACCTACATGTTGTTTCAACATATGCATGTGATTTAGTAGGATTAACAACAGATGCAATTTCATTATTGGGATCATGTTCCTTTTTCAAAATGAATGATGAGCAATTAAGGTAACACGTAGGTAAACTTATAAAGTACAAAAAAATTCATTGCTTGCACGAGGAAGCTTCGACAAATGCTAAAACAACAAACCAGAATGTTTGGTAGTAGGTTTCACAATAAGGGTACGTTATTGAGAACATCATGTTCCTAAATGACTTAACCTCATTTCCAGGACATGATGTACACATGCTGTTTCCAGTAGACTAACATCCCATTTCTGATAACAATATGGACTCAGTTATTGGACGAATATCTACATTGGTCTATAGGAGTCTATGGGATGTTATGATCCAAATTGATCATATCAAGGTGTTTGTGCTGGGCTTTCTGCAAGGTAAGTACCAATATTATGATTTCGAGTTATATATTGGCGCGGCCCCACCAATGATCCATTGACTTTTGCCTAGTTCCTGTGTTTAAGGGGTTTTTGGTTCATGCCCTGACAGGCAGCCAGCTGGCCAGGCATCAATTTTAGCCTCATGCCTACTATATTCAATGCCTGAGATCGTTGCCCGAGTCAGGCAGCTTTTTTAGGGAGGCAACCAAATTGCCCCTTGGGGGCGGACTTTAATTGCGGTCTTTGAAAGCCTAAAGTGAGATTTTCATGAACATTTTTTAAATTGGCATGGACATATTTTTGAATGGGAGAACAATTTTTAAATTCATGAATTTTTTACATTTAAAGAACATTTTATAAACATGTGAATATTTTGTAAGTGTTTTGAACAGTTTTTTAAATGGTTACAATTTTTTTTATATAGGCCATAAAATATTTTAGAAATTCCACGAACAAGGTTTTGCATGGCACGATGTATTAAAAAATATCACTAATTGTTGCGAACATTTATATTGAGTGGTACACATATTTTGTTAAATGTCATGACCATTTTTGTTGAATGGTTCAAATATTTTGATAAATGTCTTGAACACTTTTATAAATGTATGAACATTTAATTAAAATTGTGTGAGCATTTCTTTAAGCTACGTGAACAATTTTATAAACTAGATGATACCCCGCATGTTGTTGCGGGGATAGGTTGTAATATATTTTGATGAAATTTAAAAAACTAAAAAAATATTGTATTTGATTATTATATAACTAGTAGGATGACCCGCATATTTGGATGGATAGATTTTGTCTTGTTTTAGTATATATATTATGATTGAGATGTTGGTATGAGGTGACACTACTAGGGAAAACCCTAGCAGCAGCGCTGGTTTTGAGTGTAGCAGCAGCGCGGGTGGCCGCGCTACTAATAAGGCGCTACAGCTAACTTGTAGTAGTAGCGCGGTCCGTACCCGCGCCACTACTGATGACGATATTAGCATCGCCTTTTTCACAACGCGCTACTATTAGTTAGCTGTAGCGATTTCGCAGTCCCTCGCTACTGCTATATCTTTCATCATTTTCCCTTTCAGTTTCCCTTTCAGACACTAGATACTAGGTACTGCTACTAGATATCAAATTCATAAACCATTACTGGGTAGTACTCCCTTCGTTCCAAATTACTCGTCGTGGTTTTAGTTCAAACCACGACGAGTAATTTGGAAACGAAAAGTACTAGATAACAATTTCATGCATAGTCAATATGCATCCTCAAGCGATACAAGGTCATATCAACGGCGATCATCATATGTAGTTCTAGATGATATCAACGACAATCATCATATGTAGTTCTAGATGATATAGCCACACACACGTATGTAGTTCTAGATGATATAGCCACACACACATATGTAGTTCTAGACGATATAGCCACACACACATATATAGTTCTAGATGATATCGAAGACAATCATCATCCTCAAGCCTGGGCGGTTGGTGTTCCTGATAGTAATTAGGATGGCCTGTCCAACACGAAGATTCTTGCCATCGAGGAATTTCTTCCACCCAACCGAAGTTTAAGTGTGTGCGACCGTCCGTGTCCACGCGGTAAGTACAGGTTGTGTGGAGCCCCTTGCGGTAAGGCGTAGTCCAGCTGAGCCTTCTTCATCAGGCTCGATACCATAACTCACAGATATGCTCTTTGCCAATTTCTGAATAAGAAAAACATATCAATTAATAAATAGCCTCGCAAATAAGTACATATGGATTATCTACACTATTAACAGTTTCCTTAGATTCTACACTAATAAGCATGTGATCAAACTCTACACTAAAACATATCATCGACTAGATTCCACACAACATACCATATCATTGGATTGTACACTAAGTATTTCATCGTATAATTTGCATTTGTAAGTATAACATACCATATCATGTCGATCAACCATGGTATTTGTCAGGCGGGTCATGAATGGCACCCCGACAAAGTCAGCACGTGGAGAAATTATGTCCCACAGGTTGGACACCTCCTCCTCGCTCAGCCTTGTTCTTTGAGCTACGATGGCTTCATGAAGTGGGTCTTCATCATCTTCATCGAGTGGGTCCTCGTTATTTTCATCATCTTCATCATCTTCGTCATCTTCATCATCTTCCACTAGGTTGAGATAAATGACAGCCAGCTTGGTTCTTTCTGCTCTGAAGGAGAAGCTGATCAACTCACCACCAGTAAGACAGCATGCGAGCGCCAAAATGGGCCCATCCATCTCCTCCAATCTGCGACATATTGCGTCCTTTCTCGACCTCCACAGTGTACGGCCCCCCAAGAGCCTCAAATGTCGCAGTGTCTCCTGTAAGCTTGTAGAATTTCAACCTCACATTGCATGGGAAGATCTGTGTAAAATAAGCAAAATGACACAATGCAGTAATGCCATCATTAAAAATAAAATAGTTATTACATTTCATCTAATTTCTTACCGCCGCATGACGAAAACTCGGCTGGAAGTAGATGCCGAACAGCTTGCCAGTTGCAAGGCTGCGGGCGCACCTTGACTTGCATAGTCGACATAGTGGTGGTGGTGGTGGCGTCATTTTTCCTAAAGCAATATGAGCAAAGGATTAACGATCCACTTCACATGAAATAAAAACAGTAGCATGTGATATTTTTGGTTCTTCCGCGAGAAGCAATTTGATGAACAATTATAATCCTAAGATCTACGTAT
The DNA here is from genome assembly GCA_021605145.1 of Aegilops bicornis. NCBI lineage: Eukaryota > Viridiplantae > Streptophyta > Magnoliopsida > Poales > Poaceae > Aegilops > Aegilops bicornis. Next base: position 825,160,538 of record CM038670.1, read on the forward strand.
TAGCATGTGATATTTTTTGGTTCTTCCGCGAGTAACATATTAGATGACAAGGTACCACCTACATTTTGCCAAAATGTAACTTATAAAAAAAACAAAAGCAACTAAGTACCTATCCATGTATAGAAAATAAATAACAATAAAATGGTGCACACTAAATCAACTAAATGAACTAGTCTACTAAATCAACTAAATCAAAATGTTCTAAATCAACTAGCCTACTAAATCAACTAAATCATATAAACTCAATCAAAATGTTCTAAATCAACTAAATCAACTAGCCTACTAAATCAACTAAATCATATCAACTAAATGAAAATGTTGCAGATGAACTAGCCTACTAAATCAAAATGTAGCAGGCAGGAGGGAGAAGGAGGGGCGACTCGAGGAGGGAGAAGAGAGTATACGGAGGAGGAAGGCGGAGCGAGGAGGGGCCGACCGACGGCCAGTGGAGGGAGGACGGAGGAGGAAGGCGAAACAAGGAGGGGCTGGCCGGCGGCTAGTGGAGGGAGGACGGAGGAGAAAGGCGGAGCGAGGAGGGGCCGGCCAGCGGCGAGTGGAGGGAGGACGGAGGAGGAAGCCGGTACCGAGTCCAACAAGGAGGAGGAGGTGACGGCGGCACAGAGGGAGGAGGGGCGATGTGGGAGGACCGGCCGCGGCATTGAGAGGGGATCCAGTCAGTGTGTGACTGTGAGTGGATCGGATTTTGTAGTAAACTTAGAAGTAGCGCTTATTGGAGAAATGCGCTGCTACTACGCACCGTAGCAGTAGCGCTCGTCGTTATAACGCGTTGCTGCTATAACTAGCCTCGCGGCCTCGTGGGAATTATAGCAGTAGCGCTTCTTTGGGCGGGCGCGCTACTGCTATATTTATTTCAGCAGCGAGTTAAGCTCGACCTCGCTACTGCTAATTAGCAGCAGCGCCTTATTTTAAAGCGCGCTGCTGCTAAGATTCTGTGTATAGGATTTTCCCTAGTAGTGTGGACATGTAAGTTCCATGAAAATAGTGGGTGGTCGCGGCGTGATGCAGGCAGGCCCGATCTGGGCCTAGATGAGTCTAGGCGGGCCGCAACCTACACATTCAGAGGCATCAGTTCCTTCACACTGCCCCCTGAATAGCTCGACCTGATTGCAACAACTCAAGCGGCACCAGATCTGGGTAGTCCAAGCTGTCGCGAACTCTTCCCTGAGAGGAAACCTGCGGCAAACATCCCCAACGAGACGCCATTGAAGTCAGTCATTCCATCCCCAATCACGTTGAATCCCCAAGCAGCTCATCCCTACCCCCGAGCTCAAATAAAATCAAACAGGAAATTAGATATTCGGCGGTACGCAAATCTACTTACCGGTCGATGGCGTCTAGCAGGAACTCAAGCCCGGCCTCCTCCATCATTAGCTGCCGCTGGTGTCGGGTGGTAGGTGCGACATATGCCAACGGGTGGCTTATCATTGTGGGAGCCAATAAGACATCGCCGGTGCCTGGAAACGGGATGAGGCGAAGACATGCACGCCGGCGGATCTTACCCAGGTTCGGGGCTCTCCGTGGAGATAACACCCCTAGTCCTGCTCTGCGGGGTCTCTGCATGATCACTAGATCAACAAGTGACTACAAGAGGCTCCTTGAGCTGTTCGGCGAGAGGAAGAAGAAGGGCAAGGCTAGCTCTCTTCTCCCCTCAATGTAGTGTATAAAGCTCTAATAGATCAACCCTTTGCATGGGTGCCCTGGGGGGTTTATATAGGCCTACCCCCAGGGGTACAATGGTAATCTGGCTGGGCGGGGGCCCTAGCCGTCAGTGTCTATGTTCATCGGCTTCTCCGCCGGCCGCTGGGGCCCCCAACTGGTGGGTCCCGTCGGCTGCCGGTTACTGTTGCCTCACTCTTGATGACGAGGGCTTTGTTGAGGTAAGCATGGCTACAGTGCCGCCGCCTGGCGGGCTCTCACTGTAGCCTTACCTCATCTTGTCTCATTAATGGCGCGCGTTCTTTGAGGGGGGAACAAGCCGGCTGTTGGGAGCCGGCGACATCCCAGGCCGACTGGGGGAGGCCTGGCCGCCCTGGGGTGTCTCTCTGACTGAAGGGGACCGCCGCTGGCAGGCCGTACTGACAGCCTATCGTGGGTGACGTCATGGTCAACATGGCGACAGTTCCGCGCCGGACGGGAGATGGCTGCCCCGTACGGTGCACTGTGGCCATGCGTGATCCGGGATTCGGGGGTGGCAGGCTTCACTGTAGCCACGCCCCATCTCATCACCGTTATGTGGGTGCAGAGTTTGAGGGTACGGTCTTGGCCGCTTGCCGGGGGCCGGCTTCTTGGAGTCGATCTTCTCATGGCCGGCTTCTTGGAGTCGGCCTCATTGTGGCTTTCTTTATGAGAGTTTAGGTCCGGGCCGCCTCCCGGTAGTCGGCCTGTGAGACAGCTGGCTAGGGGTAGGCGGCCCTATGCCTAGGGTGCTTGAAGGCTCGATCGGCCTGTCATTTTTTGAAGAGCCAGGGGGAGCCGGCTAGGCTACCCATGGTCATTTACTGAGACAGTAGTCCCCGAAGCTGGTTGGGCTTCGAGGCTGAAGGGAGGACGAGAAGCTCAATCAGCTTCCTATCTTGAGGAGCCGGCAGCTAGGAGCCGGCTTTGATTAGGTGTGCCGTCTTTGGGAGGCTTTGAAGCTTGAAGGCGGGAACCAGGTGGCGCGCAAGCCAGACTGCGGACCGGCCGCTCGCCGCCCGCGCGCCATATGGCACCCTTCGGCTGGAAGGGCCTGCCAGCCCACGCGCGCGACGAGACATCACCGCAGACCGAGGCCCGCCACTCCCAGACCTCGGCCCAAGTGTGCATCTTCTGTGGCCCGAACGGGCCGCTCGCCTTCCGACGGCAGTTTCCGCAAGTCGTTAGGGCATGAAAATCGCGGGGTGTGGGGGAGTGGGCACAGTTAATCCCACGTCCCCCCACGCCTCGCCTCCTCGGCTTCGCCGCATGAGGCTATAAGTAGGGGGAGGAGGGGAGCGGCAGACGCTCGCACGCTCTCCCTCGCCCTGCCATTTTCTTCCTCTTCCTCCTCTCCGTCGCCGCAGCTCCTCGCTGCCGTGCTGCCCTTCCGCCAATCTTCTCGGTGCACCGTAGCTTTGCCGTAGCTGAATCACGCGCCCTCTGCCGCCGCGCTTTTCCCGTCGCCTCTCCGTCCACATGGCGCGGTCCAGCTCCTGGGATGGCTCCAATGTCCATGAGGACCACGTCGATTTCCTCCGCAAGATGCGGCGGTTGCCGGGCACGGATTATGTGTGGGTCTGTCTCGTGCCGGAGAGGGAGATATCACCGGCGCCGGAGGAGGACGAGCGGGTAATCTTTTGCTCGCACTGTCTGCACGGCGTCGGCCTGCCGGCGAGCGGATTCTTCCGTGCCTTTCTTGAGTTCTACCATCTCCAGCCGCACCACCTTACTCCAAACACGGTGGAGCTACTGTCGGCCTTCGTCACCCTGTGTGAAGGCTTCCTTGGCGTCCTCCCCACCCTCGAGCTTTGGGGGGATTTCTTCCAGTCTAAACTCGGCACCGTCGTCGCGGGCGTGCCTGCCCCATGCGGTGCCTTCATCGCCGTGCGGAGACCGACTGGCGACAATCCGTTTCCGCCCATCGCTTTGATCTAGTCGGTGAAGCTCTGGAAAAAATCTTACTTCTACATGAAGAACGTCGCTCCGCAAGGCGACTTCGTCAATCTGCCGGCTTACATAGCCGGCCCGCCTGCTAGGAGGCGGCCTTCATGGTCCTACTGAGCCAAGTCGCTGACTCCGGCCGGGGTTGCCGCCGTCGCGCGGCTCCGGGTGATGGTCCAATCGGAAGACCTGACCGGGTCCGACCTGATAGCCGCCTTCGTGGAGCGCCGGGTACTCCCGCTCCAAGGCCGCCCTCACATGATTTGCCAGATGAGCGGTCGTTTCGACCCAAGTCGGCTAAGCACCAAGGAGATGCCTCATGACGAGGTATCTTACATGGTGAATTATATCGCCAACTGCAAGCTCACCGAGGAGTGGCGGTTCGGCAAGGAGCCGTACTCTCGCGCCAATCCTCCGCCTTCGGTAAGCTTCCCTTCTTTTCTTCTTCTCTTGTTGCCGAGTTCATACTGGCCGACTCTTGACCAGTCGGCTTGTTTTTAGCAGAGCCCCCTCCTTCAACCGGCGGCCGGAGCCGCGGGGGTGGAGCGCCAGTTCGTCCCCGACCGTGCGACGGACGACTTGGACGATCCCGACTTGGGGGCGGCCGCCCTAGACGATGACGACGTAGGGGGAGGCGGTGAGACAGGCGGCTCCGGGCTCGGGGCCGGCTTCGGGGACTGGCCGGATGACAACGAGGCCGAAGTTATTCCACGCCGTCAGCCGGCGTCCGATCATCAAGGCACGGGCTCATCTGCCGCACCGGCTGTTTTATGGTGGCGCACAAAAATGCCGGGCCACGCCAACCCTCTTCGGCAGTCGGCCGAAGAAGCCCAAGGGCACTGCGGCAGCGACCAAGCAGGACGAGGCGGCCGCGAAGGCAGCCCGCTTCCGCAAGGTGGTGAGGCGGCCGCAGGTGGTTTCGGCATAAGTGTCAACTCTCTCACGCCTTTCTTTTTTCTCTTTGATAGACACTCTTCTAAGCCTCTTCTTGACTTATCAAACAGAGCTCCGCTTTCTCTTGAGCGGGCCGCTGCCGTCTCCGTAGTTGGAGCGGCGGGAGGGACTACGAGCGCCCGCCGTGTGGACCCCCGTGCCGATCTCTTAGTGGCGACGGAGCGGAACGCGCGGGAGGTGCGGGAGGAGCGGGAGGCGGAGGAGCGGAGGGCGGCTCAGGAGACGGCGGCGGAGGCCATGAGTAACCAGCCTCCGCAGCTCATCATCCCCCTTCGTGTCGTGGCCCCTGATATCCCAGTGCCCCCCGCCGGAGGAAACCGGCCGCGACCAAACGGCGATGGAGAGGGAGGAGGGCGACGCAGTCGTCCTGGAGGGGGAGGCGGCACCGCCATCGCCGACTGGGACGGGCCAAGGTGGCCGGCCTAACGTGCGGCCTGAGCAGCCGGCTGGAGGCCAGCCGACTGTGAGGGCGGATCTTGTGGTCCTGTTGCCGTCTCGTCGGCGCGCGGGGAAGGCGGCTTCAGCGCCGGAGCCGAAGAAAGCCGTGGGCTTCAGCTCGTCGGCCCAGGATCTGGAGACGGCCAGCGCCAGCTCGCCTGGGTGGACGCCGGGCGGTGGGACGGCCGTCTTTGAACGTGGCGGCGCAGGATGTCCGGAATCGCCCCCAGCCGCCGCTACCGGGCAGAATACTCAAGTGTTTCTTGCGGCGCGGACGGCCATTCGGGTGAGTCCTCCCACTTTTCATCGATTGCTCTTGATTTCTTCCGTGGGGGCGCGTCAGCGCACCCACTTGGTGTAGCCCCGAGTTCCGAGTCGGCTGCTGAGTAGGCGGCTTGGAACTTCTTAGTAGACTTTGACTGCTGTCTTGTTCTTATTCGCACCTCTGTCCTATTTGCAGGAATATCACAACCTCCACGCGACTGCTTTCAACTCCCAGGCCCAGGAGATGAACCAGAAGACCACTGATCTGGCCGAGAGCCGGAGTAAGTGCTTCATTTTTTATCTCATGTGGGGGCGCGTCAGCGCACCCACTGGGTGTAGTCCCCGAGATTCAGGCCGACTGCTAAGCAGTCGGGTCAGATCTTTCCTGACGACTTCTTCCTTATTTCTTTTTTCTTCTTATTCATATCTGCAGGGGCCAATGCCGACTTGAGGGAGCAGCTAGGTGGGGCCCAGACCGCCCTTTGCGCCAAGGAAGCCTAGTGCAACGCCTTGGCTCAGGAACGCGATCGCCTGGCCAAAAAACTGGCCGACCAGGAGGAGAGCCATAAGGCGGCCCTGAAGACGGCGCAGGACAGCGAGGCCGCCCTCAAAGCCGAATATGAGACCGAGGCGGCGAGCTGGGCTGAGGCGAGGCAAGCGCTCAGCGAAGGCTATAGCCGGATTGAAGATTTGATTGACGGTAGGCCGCCTTCTTCTTCGTCCCTTTGCTCGCCCCCTGTCATTTGGTCTGTCTTCTGACTTTGTTCTGCTTCTTTCTTCTTTATGCAGATTACTTCCCTGGTTACTCCATTGCCGCCAACCAAGCTATTGAGGCCCACCGTGATGCACGACGGCAGGCTGGGGTTGAGATCGCGCCGGATGCTGGCCGGTCGCTTGAGGAGCAGCTTCTGGTGATTCAAGTCCGCCTCCAGCCGGCTTACCGCGTGCTCCGCCGTCTTCAGCGTGCCGGGGCGCAGGTTCTGGCCGCCCTCTGGCCCGGCGAGGCGGTTCCCCGCACCCCCAGTCGGATTGCCGACTGGCTGGAGGTAGCAGTCGGCTACTTCGAGGCCTGGAAGGCTTCTACAGCTCGGTCCGGCGCTAGGCGGGCGCTAGAGTTCGTCCGAGCTTGGTATCCTGGGCTGAATTTGGCTCCGCTAAGCACCTAGCGGCAGGAGGCCGACGAGGAGCTGGAGGCGGTGTGGCCGGCTATCATCCAGCGCGCCTCGGCGATCGCCGACTACGACGTCAGTGCCTTTGCCCCTGAGGTAAATGATGACGGTGTTGCTCAGCCGGAGGAGTGGTTCGGGCTGAACCCAGCAGAAGGCGAAGACTCGGCAGAGGAGATCGCTTCCAACGACGAGGGCGAAGAGGAAGAGGGAGAGGATGGTGAAGACATCATGCCAGACGGTGGAGCGACTAGCCGCTTGATCGAGCCTCCAGCAATGAGGCGCGTGCAAGCGCGCCGCCTGCAACAGGTGACAATCATGCCGAGACTCGCCAGCCGGCCACTCCTCCAGCCGGCACTGCCGTCTCCACCAACCTGCCCGGCTCGCCTGTTGCTCCCTTGGCCTGATCCACCGTCTTTGCTTTCCTGCTCGTTACTCTTTGAACATTTTTTATTAAATTTGCGCAGTTCCACCCACTGAGGGTGTATTCAAACTATGTTTAATGCTGGCCTTTCGAAGGCCTTTTGTGTAAATATAATCATGCATGTGCTTGGCTTCTGTTCATATTTGCTTTTTATCCTTTTGGCTGTTTCCTTTGCCGCCTCCCTTGGTCGTTGCCTTCCCAATGGACAGCTGCTCTGCAGTCTGTGGCTGGGGAAGGGCTTGGCCATTTTGGGAGGACAAGTACTCGAGCTTTCTTAGATTGTATCAAGGTGAACGGGAAGCCGGCCAGCCGGCTGCTCTGACAGCCGGTCGGCGGGGTGGGAGGCCGGCTTGTGTTATATAAGTTCGTTAGTCCTTAGCCGTTTTTCGTGTGGGCATCCTTTCCTGCCTTTGGCTCTTGCCAGCCGGACAGTCGATTCTTCGAGCTGCGACTTTCGACAAGAGAGGGCTTGGGTGCCGGCACACTACTTGTCTGACTGCAGGTAGAACTTGAATATAACTCAAGGCGGCAAGTACCCGGGCCAATCGGGTGAACCGGTGCCGGACGAGAAAACAAATGTAGGAACATAATCATAGGCATGATACTCATCACACATAGATAAAAGAGGGTAGTCCCCGAGTGCTCCTCGGGGGGGCCCGTTGTCTCGTACTTAATACAAAAGGTGGGGTGGTACATATTGCATTTTAACTGTAAAATCTTCGGAGGAGATTGGCGTTCCATGGTCGTTTCGACTCCTTGCCGGAATCATCTCTCTTGCGTGCCTTTGGCTTCTGCGCGTCGATCGGGTAGTAGGAGTCGTTGCCTAAGGCCTTGCTGATGACGAAGGGGCCTTCCCAAGGGGCCGAGAGCTTGTGCTGGCCGGCTGTTCGCTGGATCAGCCGGAGCACAAGATCACCCTCTTGGAAGGATCTTGGCTTGACCTTCCGGCTGTGGTAGCGGCGTAAACCCTGCTGGTAGATGGCGGACCGGCTGAGGGCTAACAGCCGGCCTTCTTCCAGCAGGTCGACGTCGTCTTCTCGTGCTTCCTTGGCCTCCGCCTCCGTGTATATGGTGATCCCGAGGTGAGTCGAACTCAACGTCAGTTGGGATGACAGCCTCGACACCATATACAAGGAAGAAAGGGGTGAAGCCGGTTGACTTGTACGGGGTAGTGCGCAAACTCCAGAGGACGGCTGGCAGCTCGTCGAGCCAATAGCCGGCCGAACGCTCCAGTGGTACGACCAATGGGGGTTTGATGCCGGAGAGGACGAGGCCGTTTGCTCGCTCGACTTGGCATTTAACTGCGGGTGGGTAACGGACGCTAGGTCCAGTCGGATGCCTTGTGTCGTGCAGAAATGTGCCAGTGCTCCTTTGGCAAAATTCGTGCCGTTGTCAGTGATGATGTTGTGTGGTACGTGCTACGTCTTGAGCTTGCGTTGGTTTTCCCCGAAGAGGAGAGGATGATGCAACACAGAAGCGTAAGTATTTCCCTCAGTTTTTGAGAACCAAGGTATCAATCCAGTAGGAGGCCACGCGCAAGTCCCTCGTACCTGCACAAAACGATAGCTACTCGCAACCAACGCGATTAGGGGTTGTCAATCCCTTCACGGTCACTTATGAGAGTGAGATCTGATAGAGATAATATTTTGGTATTTTCGGTATAAAGATGCAAAGTGAAAAGTAAAAGCAAAGTAAAAACAAAGCAAGTATAAAAGTGATGGAGATTGATATGATGAGAATAGACCCGGGGGGCATAGGTTTCACTAGTGGCTTCTCTCAAGAACATAGATATTCTACGGCGGGTGACAAATTACTATTTAGCAATTGATGAATTGAGCATAGTTATGAGGTTATCTAGGCAATGATCATGTATATAGGCATCACGTCCAAAACAAGTAGATCAAACGATTACGCATCTACTACTATTACTCCACTCATCGACCGCTATCCAAAGCATGCATCTAGAGTATTAAGTTAAAAACAGAGTAACGCCTTAAGCAAGATGACATGATGTAGAGGAATAAATTCATGAAATTATGATAAATACACCATCTTGTTATCCTCGATGGCAACAATACAATACGTGACTTGCAACCCTTTACATCCTTTGGGTAAGGACACCGCAAGATTGAACCCAAAGCTAAGCACTTCTCCCATTGCAAGAACTACCAATCTAGTTGGCCAAACCAAAGCGGATAATTCGAAGAGACTTGCAAAGATAACTCAATCATACATAAAATAATTCAAAGAAGATTCAAACATTTTCCATAGATAAGCTGGATCATAAACCCACAATTCATCGATCTCAACAAACACACCGCAAAAAGAAGATTACATCGAATAGATCTCCACGAGAGAGGGGGAGAACATTGTATTGAGATCCAAAAAGAGAGAAGAAGCCATCTAGCTACTAGCTATGGACGTGAAGGTCTAAAGTAAACTACTCACACTTCATCGGAGGGGCTATGGTGTTGATGTAGAAGCCCTCCGTGGTGGATGCCCCCCTCGTGAGCTCGGAACAGGCCCCAAGATGGGATCTCGTGGATACAGGAAGGTACGGCGGTGGAATTAGGTTTTTGGCTCCTCCCCTGATCGTTTGGGGGTACGTAGGTATATATAGGAGGAAGGAGTAAGTCGGTGGAGCATCAGGGGGCCCACGAGGAAGGGGGGCGCGCCCTCCACCCTCGTGACCGCCTCTGGCACTTCTTGGAGTAGGGTCCAAGTCTCCTGGATCACGTTCGGTGAGAAGATCACGTTCCTGAAGGTTTTATTCCGTTTCGACTCCTTTTGATATTCCGATTCTTCGAAACACTGAAATAGGCAAAAAAAACAACAATTCTGGTCTGGGCCTCCGGTTAATAGGTTAGTCCCAAAAATAATATAGAAGTGGAAAATAAAGCCCATTATAGTCCAAAACAATAGATAAAGTAGCATGGAGCAATAAAAAATTATAGATACGTTGGAGACGTATCAGGCATCCCCAAACTTAATTCCTGCTCGTCCTCGAGTAGGTAAATGATAAAAAGAGAATTTTTGATGCGGAGTGATACTTTGGCATAATTTCAATGTAAATCTTCTTAATCATGGTATGAATATTCAGATCCGAAAGATTCAAGACAAAAGTTCATATTGACATAAAAATAATAATAGTTCAAGCATACTAATCAAAATAATCATGTCTTCTCAAAATAGCATGGCAAAAGAAAGTTCATCCTTACAAAATCATATAGTTAGGCTATGCTTCATTTTTCGTCACACAAAGATGTTCCCAACTTCTATACCCCTGATGACAAGCCAAGCAATTGTTTCATACTTAAATAATCTCAAACTTTTTCAACCTTCACGCAATACATGAGCGTGAGCCATGGATATAGCACTATGGGTGGAATAGAATATGATGATGGGGATTGTGTGGAGAAGACAAAAAGGAGAAAGTCTCACATTGACGAGGCTAATCAACGGACTATGGAGATGCACATCAATTGATGTCAACATGAGGAGTAGGGATTGCCATGCAACGGATGCACTAGAGCTATGAATGCTCAACAAAAGAAAACTAGTGGGTGTGCATCCAACTTGCTTGCTCATGAAGACCTAGGGCATTTTGAGGAAGCCCATCGTAGGAATATACAAGCCAAGTTCTATAATGAAAAATTCCCACTAGTATGAACAAGACAACTTATGAGACTCACTATATGAAAAACATGGTGCTACTTTGAAGCACAATATATGAGACTCACTACATGAAGAACAAGGTGCTACTTTGAAGCACAAGTGTGGAAAAAGAGATAGTAGCATTGCCCTTTTTATTTTCTTTTTTTTGGGCCTTTCTTCTTTTTTTTTGGCCTTTCTCTTTTTTAGGGGCAATGCTCTAATAATGATGATCATCGCACTTCTATTTCTATTACAACTCAACAATTACAACTCGAAACTTAGAATAAAATATGACTCTATATGAATGCCTCCATGTGTACCGGGATGGTGCAATGAATCAAGAGTGACATGTATGAAAAATAATGCATGGTGTCTTTGCCACAAATACGATGTCAACTAATGATCATGCATGGCAATTTGACAAAAGTAATGCATGTCATAATAATGATGATGGAAGTTGCATGGCAATATATCTCGGAATGGCTATGGAAATGCCATGATAGGTAGGTATGGTGGCTGTTTTGAGGAAGATATAAGGAGGTTTATGTGTGATAGAGCGTATTGTATAACAGGGTTTGGATGCACCGGCGAAGTTTGCACCAACTCTCAAGGTGAGAAAGGATGCACGGTACCGAAGAGGGTAGCAAAGGCGGAAAGGTGAGAGTGCGTATAATCCATGGACTCAACATTAGTCAAAAGAACTCATATACTTATTGCAAAAATTTAGAAGTCATCAAATATCAAGTACTACGCGCATGCTCCTAGGGGGATAGATTGGTAGGAAAAGACCATCGCTCATCCCCGACCGCCACTCATAAGGATGCACAAGCCAGGTATACTTCATGTTTCAAATTTGTTACATAACTTTACCCATACGTGCATGCTACGGGATTTGCTAACTTCAACACAAGCATTTCTCAAATTCACAACTACTCAACTAGCATGACTTTGATATTATCACCTCCATATCTCAAAACAATTATCAAGCATCAAACTTATCTTAGTATTCAACACACTCAAAAGAAAGTTTCACATATCTTGAATACCAAGTATATTAACATTAAGCAAATTACCATGCTATTAACGACTCTCAAAATAATCTAAGTGAAGCATGAGAGATCAAGTTTCTTTAAAACAAATCCACCACCGTGCTCTAAAAGATCTAAGTGAAGCACTAGAGCAAAAAGTATCACGCAAAAAAGATATAAGTGAAGCACTATGAGCAAACTATCAAGCTCAAAAGATATAAGTGAAGCACATAGAGTATTCTATCAAATTTCAATTCATGTATGGCTCTCTCAAATGGAGTGTACAGCAAGGATGATTGAGATAAACTATTAAGCAAAGACGCATAAAATAATACAAGACGCTCCAAGCAAAACACTTATCATGTGGTGAATACAAATATAGCTCAAAGTAAATTACCGATGGAAGTAGGCGAAAGAGGGATGCCTTCCAGGGCATCCCCAAGCTTTGACTTTTGGTGTCCTTGGATTATCTTGGGGGTGCCATGGGCATCCCCAAGCTTTGGCTCTTGCCACTCCTTGTTCCATAATCCATCAAAAGAATTCACCCAAAACATGAAAACTTCACAACACCAAACTCAATAGAAATCTCGTGAGCTCCGTTAGAGAAAGGAAACAAAATACTACTTTAAGGTACTGTAATGAACTCATTATTTATTTATATTGGTGTTAAACCTACTTTATTCCAACATCTCTATGGATTATAAACTATTTTACTAACCATAGATTCATTAAAAAAAGCAAACAACACCATAAAACAGAATCTGTCAAAAACAGAACAGTCTGTAGTAATCTGTAACTAACGCAAACTTCTCAACCCAAAGAATTCTACCAAAATTAGACGACCTGGAAAATTTGTTTATTGATCAGCAGCAATTGGAATCACTATTTTATCACATTCTGGTGATTTTTAACAATTCGGGCACTAAGCGCAAAGATTCTGGAAATTACAGCAAGATCAAATAACTATCATCCAAGAAGATCCAATAGGTTCAACTTGGCACAAACACTAAATAAAAGATAAAACCACATCTAAACAGAGGCTAGATGGATTATTTATTCCTAAACAGAATCAAAAACAAAAAACTAAAAATAAATTTGGGTTGCCTCCCAACAAGCGCTATCGTTTAACGCCCCTAGCTAGGCATAAAAGCGAGGATAGATCTAGGTGGTGCCGTAGTAATAAGATAAATCGGTGAAACTCATTTCATATTCTCTACGTTCGGCAGCAAGTTTTCACTGAGGCAAGCAAAAGTAATCAAAAGGGCTAAATTTAATAGGACAAAAGTCCCCAAGATCAATTATAGGAGGTATAGGTTCCTCTTTCGGCCCTTCATATTGCACAACCAATTCATCATTATAAGCATTCTTTTGATAGAACTTTGTGAGCCTATACTCAAGAGAGCATCCTAGCTCATTATTTCGAATAGCCAAATAATCATTAAGATCAGAGATTCTATCAATTAAAATATTGGTAGGCACTTTTTTTCTAAGATTTTCATTGAAAGCAACATAATCAATAGATTGGAAACGCATTATTTCTTCTTGATAAAAAAGGATAGATTCTATGGGAGGACGGCCAGCGTCCGCAAAGATTTCTTTGGCTTACTTTATTATAAATCTGAATTCATGAGCCAAAAAGATAGTAGCGGCACGCTTAACAGAGGAATGTTCAATATTAGAAAATTCTAGGAAAATTCTTTGTATGGAAGGGTGCAAATGCATAAATTGCCTTTCAAGTTCAACGATAAGCATCGCAATAGCGTCCGCAATAAAACTAGTTATATGGAGAATATAACCACCCATAGAGGGTAAAGCACCAGCACAAGTAAAGAAATTTTGAATAACTCCTTTTCCAATAATATTACCACTACCGATTCGAAATCTTTTTGTGTGATAGGTAGGGATTCTTCAGCAGGAGCTTCAGAATTTTCCATATTATTATCGCCCATATCGTGATAATTTCTAATTTCATACATATCGACAAGCAAGCAAACTAACACACGAGCAAACAAAAGGCAAAGGGAAAAAGAGGAGGAGATTGGGAAAGAGAGGGCGAATAAAACGGCAAGGGTGAAGTGGGGGAGAGGAAAACGAGAGGCAAATGGCAAATAATGTAATGCGATAGATAGGGATTGTGATGGGTACTTGGTATGTTGACTTATGCGTAGACTCCCCGGCAACGGCGCCAGAAATCCTTCTTGCTACGTATTGAGCTTGCGTTAGTTTTCCCCGAAGAGGAGAGGATGATGCAGCACAGAAGCGTAAGTATTTCCCTCAGTTTTTGAGAACCAAGGTATCAATCCAGTAGGAGGCCACGCGCAAGTCCCTCGTACCTGCACAAAACGATTGCTACTCGCAACCAACGCGATTAGGGGTTGTCAATCCCTTCACGGTCACTTATGAGAGTGAGATCTGATAGAGATAATATTTTTGGTATTTTTGGTATAAAGATGCAAAGTGAAAAGTAAAAGCAAAGTAAAAACAAAGCAAGTATAAAAGTGATGGAGATTGATATGATGAGAATAGACCCGGGGGGCATAGGTTTCACTAGTGGCTTCTCTCAAGAACATAGATATTCTACGGCGGGTGACAAATTACTATTTAGCAATTGACAGAATTGAGCATAGTTATGAGGTTATCTAGGCAATGATCATGTATATAGGCATCACGTCCAAAACAAGTAGATCGAAACGATTCTGCATCTACTACTATTACTCCACTCATCGACCGCTATCCAGCATGCATCTAGAGTATTAAGTTAAAAACAGAGTAACGCCCGTAAGCAAGATGACATGATGTAGAGGGATAAACTCATGCAATATGATAAAAAAACCATCTTGTTATCCTTGATGGCAACAATACAATACGTGCCTTGCAACCCTTTACATCCTTTGGGTAAGGACACCGCAAGATTGAACCCAAAGCTAAGCACTTCTCCCATTGCAAGAACTACCAATCTAGTTGGCCAAACCAAAACGGATAATTCGAAGAGACTTGCAAAGATAACTCAATCATACATAAAATAATTCAAAGAAGATTCAAACATTTTCCATAGATAAGCTGGATCATAAACCCACAATTCATCGATCTCAACAAACACACCGCAAAAAGAAGATTACATCGAATAGATCTCCACGAGAGAGGGGAGAACATTGTATTGAGATCCAAAAAGAGAGAAGAAGCCATCTAGCTACTAGCTATGGACCCGAAGGTCTAAAGTAAACTACTCACACTTCATCGGAGGGGCTATGGTGTTGATGTAGAAGCCCTCCATGGTGGATGCCCCCTCCGGCGGAGCTCCGGAACAGGCCCCAAGATGGGATCTCGTGGATACAGGAAGGTACGGCGGTGGAATTAGGTTTTTGGCTCCTCCCCTGATCGTTTGGGGGTACGTAGGTATATATAGGAGGAAGGAGTAAGTCGGTGGAGCATCAGGGGCCCACGAGGAAGGCGCGCCCTCCACCCTCGTGACCGCCTCTGGCACTTCTTGGAGTAGGGTCCAAGTCTCCTGGATCACGTTCGGTGAGAAGATCACGTTCCTGAAGGTTTTATTCCGTTTCGACTCCTTTTGATATTCCGATTCTTCGAAACACTGAAATAGGCAAAAAAAAAAACAGCAATTCTGGGATGGGCCTCCGGTTAATAGGTTAGTCCCAAAAGTAATATAGAAGTGGAAAATAAAGCCCATTATAGTCCAAAACAATAGACAAAGTAGCATGGAGCAATAAAAAATTATAGATACGTTGGAGACGTATCAGGCATCCCCAAGCTTAATTCCTGCTCGTCCTCGAGTAGGTAAATGATAAAAAGAGAATTTTTGATGCGGAGTGATACTTTGGCATAATTTCAATGTAAATCTTCTTAATCATGGTATGAATATTCAGATCCGAAAGATTCAAGACAAAAGTTCATATTGACATAAAAATAATAATAGTTCAAGCATACTAATCAAAATAATCATGTCTTCTCAAAATAGCATGGCAAAAGAAAGTTCATCCTTACAAAATCATATAGTTAGGCTATGCTTCATTTTTCGTCACACAAAGATGTTCCCAACTTCTATACCCCTGATGACAAGCCAAGCAATTGTTTCATACTTAAATAATCTCAAACTTTTTCAACCTTCATGCAATACATGAGCGTGAGCCATGGATATAGCACTATGGGTGGAATAGAATATGATGATGGGGATTGTGTGGAGAAGACAAAAAAGGAGAAAGTCTCACATTGACGAGGCTAATCAACGGACTATGGAGATGCACATCAATTGATGTCAACATGAGGAGTAGGGATTGCCATGCAACGGATGCACTAGAGCTATGAATGCTCAACAAAAGAAAACTAGTGGGTGTGCATCCAACTTGCTTGCTCATGAAGACCTAGGGCATTTTGAGGAAGCCCATCGAGGAATATACAAGCCAAGTTCTATAATGAAAAATTCCCACTAGTATGAACAAGACAACTTATGAGACTCACTATATGAAAAACATGGTGCTACTTTGAAGCACAATATATGAGACTCACTACATGAAGAACAAGGTGCTACTTTGAAGCACAAGTGTGGAAAAAGAGATAGTAGCATTGCCCTTTTTATTTTCTTTTTTTTTGGGCCTTTCTTCTTTTTTTTTGGCCTTTCTCTTTTTTAGGGGCAATGCTCTAATAATGATGATCATCGCACTTCTATTTCTATTACAACTCAACAATTACAACTCGAAACTTAGAATAAAATATGACTCTATATGAATGCCTCCGGCGGTGTACCGGGATGGTGCAATGAATCAAGAGTGACATGTATGAAAAATAATGCATGGTGTCTTTGCCACAAATACGATGTCAACTAATGATCATGCATGGCAATTTGACAAAAGTAATGCATGTCATAATAATGATGATGGAAGTTGCATGGCAATATATCTCGGAATGGCTATGGAAATGCCATGATAGGTAGGTATGGTGGCTGTTTTGAGGAAGATATAAGGAGGTTTATGTGTGATAGAGCGTGTTGTATAACAGGGTTTGGATGCACCGTGAAGTTTGCACCAACTCTCAAGGTGAGAAAGGATGCACGGCATCAAGAGGGTAGCAAAGGCGGAAAGGTGAGAGTGCGTATAATCCATGGACTCAACATTAGTCAAAAGAACTCATATACTTATTGCAAAAATTTA
Source organism: Aegilops bicornis (assembly GCA_021605145.1). Lineage (NCBI taxonomy): Eukaryota > Viridiplantae > Streptophyta > Magnoliopsida > Poales > Poaceae > Aegilops > Aegilops bicornis. The sequence goes on from CM038670.1 coordinate 825,177,270, forward strand.
GAAGTCATCAAATATCAAGTACTACGCGCATGCTCCTAGGGGGATAGATTGGTAGGAAAAGACCATCGCTCATCCCCGACCGCCACTCATAAGGATGCACAAGCCAGGTATACTTCATGTTTCAAATTTGTTACATAACTTTACCCATACGTGCATGCTACGGGATTTGCTAACTTCAACACAAGCATTTCTCAAATTCACAACTACTCAACTACCATGACTTTGATATTATCACCTCCATATCTCAAAACAATTATCAAGCATCAAACTTATCTTAGTATTCAACACACTCAAAAGAAAGTTTCACATATCTTGAATACCAAGTATATTAACATTAAGCAAATTACCATGCTATTAACGACTCTCAAAATAATCTAAGTGAAGCATGAGAGATCAAGTTTCTTTAAAACAAATCCACCACCGTGCTCTAAAAGATCTAAGTGAAGCACTAGAGCAAAAAGTATCACGCTCAAAAAGATATAAGTGAAGCACTATGAGCAAACTATCAAGCTCAAAAGATATAAGTGAAGCACATAGAGTATTCTATCAAATTTCAATTCATGTATGGCTCTCTCAAATGGAGTGTACAGCAAGGATGATTGAGATAAACTATTAAGCAAAGACGCAAATAATACAAGACGCTCCAAGCAAAACACTTATCATGTGGTGAATACAAATATAGCTCAAAGTAAATTACCGATGGAAGTAGACGAAAGAGGGGATGCCTTCCAGGGCATCCCCAAGCTTTGACTTTTTGGTGTCCTTGGATTATCTTGGGGGTGCCATGGGCATCCCCAAGCTTTGGCTCTTGCCACTCCTTGTTCCATAATCCATCAAAAGAATTCACCCAAAACATGAAAACTTCACAACACCAAACTCAATAGAAATCTCGTGAGCTCCGTTAGAAAGGAAACAAAATACTACTTTAAGGTACTGTAATGAACTCATTATTTATTTATATTGGTGTTAAACCTACTTTATTCCAACATCTCTATGGATTATAAACTATTTTACTAACCATAGATTCATTAAAAAAAGCAAACAACACACGCAAAACAGAATCTGTCAAAAACAGAACAGTCTGTAGTAATCTGTAACTAACGCAAACTTCTCAACCCAAAGAATTCTACCAAAATTAGACGACCTGGAAAATTTGTTTATTGATCAGCAGCAATTGGAATCACTATTTTATCACATTCTGGTGATTTTTAACAATTCGGGCACTAAGCGCAAAGATTCTGGAAATTACAGCAAGATCAAATAACTATCATCCAAGAAGATCCAATAGGTTCAACTTGGCACAAACACTAAATAAAAGATAAAACCACATCTAAACAGAGGCTAGATGGATTATTTATTCCTAAACAGAATCAAAAACAAAAACTAAAAAATAAAATTGGGTTTCCTCCCAACAAAGCGCTATCGTTTAACGCCCCTAGCTAGGCATAAAAGCGAGGATAGATCTAGGTGGTGCCGTAGTAATAAGATAAATCGGTGAAACTCATTTCATATTCTCTACGTTCGGCAGCAAGTTTTCACTGAGGCAAGCAAAAGTAATCAAAAGGGCTAAATTTAATAGGACAAAAGTCCCCAAGATCAATTATAGGAGGTATAGGTTCCTCTTTCGGCCCTTCATATTGCACAACCAATTCATCATTATAAGCATTCTTTTGATAGAACTTTGTGAGCCTATACTCAAGAGAGCATCCTAGCTCATTATTTGAATAGCCAAATAATCATTAAGATCAGAGATTCTATCAATTAAAATATTGGTAGGCACTTTTTTTCTAAGATTTTCATTGAAAGCAACATAATCAATAGATTGGAAACGCATTATTTCTTCTTGATAAAAAAGGATAGATTCTATGGGAGGACGGCCAGCGTCCGCAAAGATTTCTTTGGCTTACTTTATTATAAATCTGAATTCATGAGCCAAAAAGATAGTAGCGGCACGCTTAACAGAGGAATGTTCAATATTAGAAAATTCTAGGAAAATTCTTTGTATGGAAGGGTGCAAATGCATAAATTGCCTTTCAAGTTCAACGATAAGCATCGCAATAGCGTCCGCAATAAAACTAGTTATATGGAGAATATAACCACCCATAGAGGGTAAAGCACCAGCACAAGTAAAGAAATTTTGAATAACTCCTTTTCCAATAATATTACCACTACCGATTCGAAATCTTTTTGTGTGATAGGTAGGGGATTCTTCAGCAGGAGCTTCAGAATTTTCCATATTATTATCGCCCATATCGGCGATAATTTCTAATTTCATACATATCGACAAGCAAGCAAACTAACACACGAGCAAACAAAAGGCAAAGGGAAAAGAGGAGGAGATTGGGAAAGAGAGGGCGAATAAAGCGGCAAGGGTGAAGTGGGGAGAGGAAAAGCGAGAGGCAAATGGCAAATAATGTAATGCGATAGATAGGGATTGTGATGGGTACTTGGTATGTTGACTTATCGTAGACTCCCGACAGCGGCGCCAGATATCCTTCTTGCTACGTCTTGAGCTTGCGTTAGTTTTCCCCGAAGAGGAGAGGATGATGCAGCACAGAAGCGTAAGTATTTCCCTCAGTTTTTGAGAACCAAGGTATCAATCCAGTAGGAGGCCACGCGCAAGTCCCTCGTACCTGCACAAAACGATTGCTACTCGCAACCAACGCGATTAGGGGTTGTCAATCCCTTCACGGTCACTTATGAGAGTGAGATCTGATAGAGATAATATTTTTGGTATTTTTGGTATAAAGATGCAAAGTGAAAAGTAAAAGCAAAGTAAAAACAAAGCAAGTATAAAAGTGATGGAGATTGATATGATGAGAATAGACCCGGGGGGCATAGGTTTCACTAGTGGCTTCTCTCAAGAACATAGATATTCTACGGCGGGTGACAAATTACTATTTAGCAATTGACAGAATTGAGCATAGTTATGAGGTTATCTAGGCAATGATCATGTATATAGGCATCACGTCCAAAACAAGTAGATCGAAACGATTCTGCATCTACTACTATTACTCCACTCATCGACCGCTATCCAGCATGCATCTAGAGTATTAAGTTAAAAACAGAGTAACGCCTTAAGCAAGATGACATGATGTAGAGGAATAAATTCATGCAATTATGATAAATACACCATCTTGTTATCCTCGATGGCAACAATACAATACGTGCCTTGCAACCCTTTACATCCTTTGGGTAAGGACACCGCAAGATTGAACCCAAAGCTAAGCACTTCTCCCATTGCAAGAACTACCAATCTAGTTGGCCAAACCAAAACGGATAATTCGAAGAGACTTGCAAAGATAACTCAATCATACATAAAATAATTCAAAGAAGATTCAAACATTTTCCATAGATAAGCTGGATCATAAACCCACAATTCATCGGTCTCAACAAACACACCGCAAAAAGAAGATTACATCGAATAGATCTCCACGAGAGAGGGGGAGAACATTGTATTGAGATCCAAAAAGAGAGAAGAAGCCATCTAGCTACTAGCTATGGACCCGAAGGTCTAAAGTAAACTACTCACACTTCATCGGAGGGGCTATGGTGTTGATGTAGAAGCCCTCCATGGTGGATGCCCCCTCCGTCGGAGCTCCGGAACAGGACCCAAGATGGGATCTCGTGGATACAGGAAGGTACGGCGGTGGAATTAGGTTTTGGCTCCTCCTGATCGTTTGAAGTGCGTGAGGTATATATAGGAGGAAGGAGTAAGTCGGTGGAGCATCAGGGGGCCCACGAGGAAGGGGGGCGCGCCCTCCACCCTCGTGACCGCCTCTTGCACTTCTTAGAGTAGGGTCCAAGTCTCCTGGATCACGTTCGGTGAGAAGAACACGTTCCCGAAGGTTTTGTTCCGTTTGGACTCCGTTTGATATTCCGTTTCTTCGAAACACTGAAATAGGCAAAAAACAGCAATTAATTTGGGCCTCCGGTTAATAGGTTAGTCCCTAAAGTAATATAAACGTGGAAAATAAAGCCCATTATAGTCCAAAACAATAGATAAAGTAGCATGGAGCAATCAAAATTATAGATACGTTGGAGACGTATCAGGCATCTAAGCTTAATTCCTGCTCGTCCTCGAGTAGGTAAATGATAAAAAGAGAATTTTTGGTGCAGAGTGATACTTTGGCATAATTTCAATGTAAATCTTCTTAATCATGGTATGAATATTCAGATCCGAAAGATTCAAGACAAAAGTTCATATTGACATAAAAATAATAATAGTTCAAGCATACTAATCAAAATAATCATGTCTTCTCAAAATAGCATGGCAAAAGAAAGTTCATCCCTACAAAATCATATAGTTAGGCTATGCTTCATTTTCGTCACACAAAGATGTTCCCAACTTCTATACCCCGATGACAAGCCAAGCAATTGTTTCATACTTAAATAATCTCAAACTGTTTCAACCTTCACGCAATACATGAGCGTGAGCCATGGATATGGCACTATGGGTGGAATAGAATATGATGATGGGGATTGTGTGGAGAAGACAAAAAAGGAGAAAGTCTCACATTGACGAGGCTAATAAATGGGCAATGGAAATGCCCATCAATAGATGTCAACATGAGGAGTAGGGATTGCCATGCAACGGATGCACTAGAGCTATGAATGCTCAACAAAAGAAAACTAGTGGGTGTGCATCCAACTTGCTTGCTCATGAAGACCTAGGGCATTTTGAGGAAGCCCATCGTAGGAATATACAAGCCAAGTTCTATAATGAAAAATTCCCACTAGTATGAACAAGACAAATTATGAGACTCACTATATGAAAAACATGGTGCTACTTTGAAGTACAATATATGAGACTCACTACATGAAGAACAAGGTGCTACTTTGAAGCACAAGTGTGGAAAAAGAGATAGTAGCATTGCCCTTTTTATTTTCTTTTTTTTGGGCCTTTCTTCTTTTTTTTGGCCTTTCTCTTTTTTTGGGGCAATGCTCTAATAATGATGATCATCACACTTCTATTTCTATTACAACTCAACAATTACAACTCGAAACTTAGAACAAAATATGACTCTTTATGAATGCCTCCGGCGGTGTACCGGGATGGTGCAATGAATCAAGAGTGACTTGTATGAAAAATAATGCATGGTGGCTTTGCCACAAATACGATGTCAACTACATGATCATGCAATGGCAATATGACAAAAGTAATGTATGTCATAATAATGATGATGGAAGTTGCATGGAAATATATCTCGGAATGGCTATGGAAATGCCATGATAGGTAGGTATGGTGGCTGTTTTGAGGAAGATATAAGGAGGTTTATGTGTGATAGAGCGTATCGTATCACGGGGTTTGGATGCACCGGCGAAGTTTGCACCAACTCTCAAGGTGAGAAAGGGCAATGCACGGTACCGAAGAGGGTAGCAAAGGCGGAAAGGTGAGAGTGCGTATAATCCATGGACTCAACATTAGTCAAAAGAACTCATATACTTATTGCAAAAATTTAGAAGTCATCAAAAATCAAGTACTACGCGCATGTTCCTAGGGGGATAGATTGGTAGGAAAATACCATCGCTCGTCCCCGACCTCCACTCATAAGGATGCACAAGCCAGGTACACTTCATGTTTCAAATTTGTTACATAACTTTACCCATATGTGCATGCTACGGGATTTGATAACTTCAACACAAGCATTTCTCAAATTCACAACTACTCAACTAGCATGACTTTGATATTATCACCTCCATATATCAAAACAATTATCAAGCAGCAAACTTATCTTAGTATTCAACGCACTCAAAAGAAAGTTTCACATATCTTGAATACCAAGTATATTAACATTAAGCAAATTACCATGCTATCAACGACTCTCAAAATAATCTAAGTGAAGCATGAGAGATCAAGTTTCTTTAAAACAAATCCACCACCGTGCTCTAAAAGATCTAAGTGAAGCACTAGAGCAAAAATTATCACGCTCAAAAAGATATAAGTGAAGCACTATGAGCAAACTATCAAGCTCAAAAGATATAAGTGAAGCACATAGAGTATTCTATCAAATTTCAATTCATGTATGGCTCTCTCAAATGGTGTGTACAGCAAGGATGATTGTGGTTAACTAACAAGCAAATATGCAAATAATACAAGACGCTCCAAGCAAAACACTTATCATGTGGTGAATAAAAATATAGCTCCAAGTAAATTACCGATGGAAGTAGACGAAAGAGGGGATGCCTTCCGGGGCATCCCCAAGCTTTGACTTTTTGGAGTCCTTGGATTTTCTTGGGGGTGCCATGGGCATCCCCAAGCTTAGGCTCTTGCCACTCCTTGTTCCATAATCCATCAAAAGAATTCACCCAAAACTTGAAAACTTCACAACACAAAACTCAATAGAAATCTCATGAGCTCCGTTAGAGAAAGAAAACAAAAGACTACTTTAAGGTACTGTAATGAACTAATTCTTTATTTATATTGGTGTTAAACCTACTATATTCCAACTTCTCTATGGATTATAAACTATTTTACTAATCATAGATTCATCAAAATAAGCAAACAACGCATGCAAAACAGAATCTGTCAAAAACAGAACAGTCTTTAGTAATCTGTAACTAACGCAAATTTCTGGAACCCAAAAAATTCTACCAAAATTAGACGACCTGGAAAATTTGTTTATTGATCAGCAGCAATTGGAATCAATATTTTATCACATTCTGGTGAGTTTTAACAATTCGGGCACTAAGCGCAAAGATTCTGGAAATTACAGCAAGATCAAATAACTATCATCCAAGAAGACCCAATAGGTTCAACTTGGCACAAACACTAAATAAAATATAAAACCACATCTAAACAGAGGCTAGATGGATTATTTATTCCTAAACAGAAGAAAACACTAAAAACTAAAAATAAAATTGGGTTGCCTTCCAACAAGCGCTATCGTTTAACGCCCCTAGCTAGGCATAAAAGCGAGGATAGATCTAGGTGGTGCCGTAGTAATAAGATAGATCGGTGAAACTCATTTCATATTCTCTATGTTCGGCAGCAAGTTTTCTCTGAGGCAAGCAAAAGTAATCAAAAGGGATAAATTTAATAGGACAAAAGTCCCCAAGATCAATTTTAGGAGGTATAGGTTCCTCTTTCGGCCCTTCATATTGCACAACCAATTCATCATTATAAGCATTATTTTGACAGAACTTTGTGAACCTATACTCAAGAGAGCATCCTAGATCATTATTTCGAATAGCCAAATCATCATTAAGCTCAGAGATTCTATAATTTAAAATATTGGTAGGCACTTTTTTTCTAAGATTTTCATTGAAAGCAACATAATCAATAGATTGGAAACGCATTATTTCTTCTTGATCAAAAAGGATAGATTCTATGGGAGGACGGCCAGCGTCCACCCTATAATCTTATAAAGATTTCTTTGGCTTCTTTTATTATAAATCTGAATTCATGAGCCAAAAATATAGTAGCGGCACGCTTAACAGAGGAATGTTCAATATTAGAAAATACTAGGAAAATTCTTTGTATAGAAGGGTGCATATGCATAAATTTCCTTTCAAGTTCAACGATAAGCATGGCAATAGCGTCCGCAAGACTACTAGTTCTATGGAGAATAGAACCACCCATAGAGGGTAAAGCACCAGCACAAGTAAAGAAATCTTGAATAACTCCTTTTCCAATAATATTACCACTACCGATTCGAAATCTTTTTGTGTGATAGGTAGGGGATTCTTCAGCAGGAGCTTCAGAATTTTCCATATTATTATCGCCCATATCGGCGATAATTTCCCCAATTTCAGACATAGCGACAAGCAAGCAAACTAACACACGAGCAAACAAAAGGCAAAGGGAAAAAGAGGAGGAGATTGGGAAAGAGAGGGCGAATAAAACGACAAGGGTGAAGTGGGGGAGAGGAAAACGAGAGGCAAATGGCAAATAATGTAATGCAGAGATAGGGATTGTGATGGGTACTTGGTATGTTGACTTATGCGTAGACTCCCCGGCAACGGCGCCAGAAATCCTTCTTGCTACGTATTGAGGTTGCGTTGGTTTTCTCCGTAGAGGAGAGGATGATGCAGCACAGAAGCGTAAGTATTTCCCTCAGTTTTTGAGAACCAAGGTATCAATCCAGTAGGAGGCCACGCGCAAGTCCCTCGTACCTGCACAAAATGATAGCTACTCGCAACCAACGCGATTAGGGGTTGTCAATCCCTTCACGGTCACTTACGAGAGTGAGATCTGATAGATATAATATTTTTGGTATTTTGGTATAAAGATGCAAAGTGAAAAGTAAAAGCAAAGTAAAAACAAAGAAAGTATAAAAGTGATGGAGATTGATATGATGAGAATAGACCCGGGGGCCATAGGTTTCACAAGTGGCTTCTCTCAAGAACATATATATTCTACGGCGAGTGAACAAATTACTGTTGAGCAATTGACAGAATTAAGCATAGTTATGAGGTTATCTAGGCAATGATCATGTATATAGGCATCACGTCCAAAACAAGTAGATCGAAACGATTCTGCATCTACTACTATTACTCCACTCATCGACCGCTATCCAGCATGCATCTAGAGTATTAAGTTAAAAACAGAGTAACGCCTTAAGCAAGATGACATGATGTAGAGGAATAAATTCATGCAATATGATAAATACCCCATCTTGTTATCCTCGATGGCAACAATACAATACGTGCCTTGCAACCCTTTCTGTTACTAGTAAGGACACCGCAAGATTGAACCCAAAGCTAAGCACTTCCCCCATTGCAAGAACTACCAATCTAGTTGGCCAAACCAAACGGATAATTCGAAGAGACTTGCAAAGATAACTCAATCATACATAAAAGAATTCAGAGAAGATTCAAATATTTTCCGTAGATAAGCTGGATCATAAACCCACAATTCATCGGTCTCAACAAAACCGCAAAAAGAAGATTACATCGAATAGACACTAGTAGAAAACAGGGCTTTCGTCCAGGCCACTTTAGCCCATTAGTCCCGGTTCAATCCAGAACCGGGACCAATCGAGCTATTTGCCCCGGTTCGTGAGCCCAGGGGGCCGGCCGGGCCCCGTGGGCCATTAGTCCCGGTTCGACCGGACCTTTTGGTCCCGGTTGGTGGGACGAACCGGGACCAATGGTCCTGGCTCCTGGCCCACCAATATTGGTCCCGGTTGGTGGCATGACCCGGGACCAAAGGCTTCCCGTTAGTCCCGGTTCAAGCCACCAACCGGGACCAATAGTGCTGCCTATATATAGCCCCTCGCGCAAGAGCAGAGCACATTGCTCTGTTTTTTCTGGCCGAGGGGGAGAGGGCTTGGTGGTGCTCTAGCTCACCTCCTATGCACACAAGGTGTTCGATGGAATGCCCGAGCCACACTACTTAAGGTTTCTCCTCTCCAAGATCGACCGCCAAGCTCCATTTTCCTCAATATTTATCTAGGTTAAGCGGTCCGTCACGCCCCGTCCCGTCTTCATCGCCGTCGATCACCCGCGCCCGATCTCATCGCCCGGCACCACCGTGGTGAGCCTCTTGTTCTTATCTTCTTTCCGAAAGGAATAATATTATTACTTGTTTGTTTAGATAGATACTTGTATTATTTTCTTACTTTTATTATTGCATCTTATATAGTGCGATGGTTTTGGTATCCGCCCGTCGGCCCTCGTCACATCTATGATTCGGATGTGGTATATATTATCTTTTCATAACTATTGGTTCATTTATTGTTTATGAAAATTATGCCGACCAACGTGACATAGATTTTATTTATCTAGGAGGTTGTTGAACCGGAAATTCCAACCAACCCTATTGTCGAGAGGTTAAATTTAGTTGAAGAAGAAAACAATTTCTTGAAGGAAAAAGAAAAAAAACTTGAGGAGGAGAAGATGATATTGGAGTTGCATGTTGCGGATGTCGTCGATGATCACAAGATCAAGATGGATGCAATGCGCTTGAAGATGAGAAAGATTAGAAAATATGCCATTCATACCAAGGCTTGGTATCATTATGCCGTTGGATCAGTTGTTACCTTGGTTGCGATTATGATCATATTTGTTTTTGCATTGAAATGTTTTACATAGTTTCAATGTATGGTTTAATTAATTTAGATGCTCTGCAGAGCTTTATGTTGTTAGATGAGAACTATGTATGTACTTTGGTTTTTATGTGATGATGAATTTCTATTAATTTGATCACTTAATTATCTATTCATGATGTTCTGTAATGATTTTGTACACACTTAATTATATATAATGCACGCAGATGAACCGGCAATGGATGTACTTGTGATGAGACACACCTCCCGGTACATTAAGGGCGTGCATGATTTTCTCGAAGTGGCTGAGGCAAACAAGCAGAATGGTTTTATGTGTTGTCCATGCCCTATATGTGGGAATACGAAGTCTTACTCGACCGAAAATCCTTCACACCCACCTTCTTTACAAGGGTTTCATGCCACACTATAATGTTTGGACGAGGCACGGAGAAATAGGGGTTATGATGGAAGACGGCGAGGAAGAAGAGTACGATGACAACTATGTGCCCCCTGAATACGGTGATGCTCTTGAACATCAAGATGCACTGACGATGTGCACGATGGTGCTGGAACGGGCGAAGCTGCTGAAGATCAAGAGGAACCAGACGATGTGCCCGATGATGATGATCTCCGGGGTCATTGTCGATGCAAGGACACAATGCGAAAGTCATAATGAGAAGCTGAAGTTCGATCGCATGTTAGAGGATCACAAAAAGGGTTGTACCCCAATTGCGAAGATGGCAACACAAAGCTCGGTACCGTACTCGAATTGCTGCGGTGGAAGGCAGAGAATGTTGTGCTGATAAAGGATTTGAGAAGCTACTGGAAATATTGAAGAAGAAGCTTCCAAAGGATAATGAATTGCCCGACAGTACGTACGCAACAAAGAAGGTCGTATGCCCTCTAGGGTTGGAGGTGTAGAAGATACATGCATGCCCTAATGATTGCATCCTCTACCGTGGTGCGTACGAGGATTTGAACGCATTCCCGGTATGCGGTGCATTGCGATATAAGATCGACGAGATGACCCCGGTGATGTTGACGGCGAGCCTCCCGGGAAGAGGGTTCCTCTGAAGGTGATGTGGTGTGCTCCTATAATACCACGGTTGAAACGTCTGTTCGTAAACGGAGAGCATGCCAAGTTGATGCGATGGCACAGTGAGGACCGTAAGAAAGACGGGAAGTTGAGAGCACCCAACGACGGGTCGCAGTGGAGAAAAATCGAGAGAAAGTACTGGGATGAGTTTGCAAAGGACCCAAGGAACGTATGGTATGGTATAATCGCGGATGGCATTAATCCTTTCGCGGAGCAGAGCAGCAATCACAGCACCTGGCCCGTGACTCTATGTATGTATAACCTTCCTCCTTGGATGTGCATGAAGAGGAAGTTCATTATGATGCCAGTTCTCATCCAAGGCCCTAAGCAACCCGGCAACGACATTGATGTGTACCTAAGGCCATTAGTTGAAGAACTTTTACAGCCGTGGAATGTAAACAGTGTACTAACGTGGGATGAGCACAAAAGGAGGAATTTGACCTAAAGGCGTTGCTGTTCGTGACCATCAACGATTGGCCCGCTCTCGATAACCTTCGGAGACAGACAAACAAGGGATACCACGCATGCACGCCGCTGTTTACTTGACACCGATAGTATATACCTGGGAAGCTGCAGGAAGAATGTGTACCTGGGCCATCGTCGATTTCTTCCGACCAACCATCAATGTTGAAAGAAAGGCAAGCATTTCAAACGCGAGGCAGATCACCGGAAGAAGCCCGCCATGCGTACCGGTGATCACGTACTTGCTATGGTCAATGATTTACACGTAATCTTTGGAAAGGGTCCCGGCGGACTAGCTGTTCCGAATGACGCTGAGAATCACGCACCCATGTGGAAGAAGAAATCTATATTTTGGGACCTACCCTCTTTGGAAAGACCTAGAGGTCCGCTCTTCGATCGGCGTCACGTGACGAAGAACCTTTGCGTGAACCTGCTAGGCTTCTTGGGCGTGTATGGGAAGACAAAAGATACACACGAGGCACGAGAGGACCTGCAACGCTTACCGAAAAAGAGGGCATGCCTCCGAAGCGGTATGAAGGTCCCGCCAGCTACGCTCTTACGAAAGAAGAGAAAGAAATATTCTTTCAATGCCTGCTCGGTATGAAGGTCGGCCCGGCTTCTCGTCGAATATAAAGGGAATAATAAATATGCGGAGAAAAAGTTCCAGAACCTAAAGTCTCATGACTGCCACGTGATTATGACGCAGCTGCTTCCGGTTGCATTGAGGGAGCTTCTACGGAAAACGTCCGATTAGCCATTGTGAAGCTATGTGCATTCCTCAATGCAATATCTCGAGAAGGTGATCGATCCGTAAATCGTACCAACGCTAAGGAGTGATGTGGCGCAATGTCTTGTCGGTTCGAGCTGGTGTTCCCACCATCCTTATTCAATATCATGACGCACGTCCTAGTTCATCTAGTCGACGAGATTGTCATTCTGGGGCCCGTATTTCTACACAATATGTACCCCTTTGAGAGGTTCATGGGAGTCCTAAAGAAATATGTTCGTAATCGCGCTAGGCCAGAAGGAAGCATCTCCATGGGCCATCAAACAGAGGATGTCATCGGTTTTTGTGTTGACTTCATTCCTGGCCTTAATAAGATAGGTCTCCCTAAATCGCGGTATGAGGGGAGACTGATTTGGAAAAGGCACGCTTGGAAGAGACTCAATAATATGCAGGGACGGATATTCTTGGTCTCAAGCACACTACACATTCTAGAGAACTCTACCTTGGTGACCCGTATGTCGATGAACACAAGAGCGATCTGCGCTCCAAACACCCGGAGCAAAGGCGACGATCGGATTACATGTGAACACATCGGGACTTTCAGCAGTTGGTTGGAAACACGTCTCGGAGGTGACAGCCTTGTTTGTGGTGAGCTATACTTGTTGTCCAGGACCATCTTCAATTGTAATGATTTGGAAAGGATACGAGATAAATGGGAATACATTTTACACGATTGACCAAGATGAAAAGAGCACCAACCAAAACAGCGGTGTCCGCTTTGATGCAGCAACCGACAAGGGAAATGACACATATTATGGTTACATAGTAGACATATGGGAACTTGACTACGGAGTAGATTTTAAGGTCCCTTTGTTTAAGTGCAAGTGGGTCAATCTGTCAGAGGCGAATGCAGGTAGACCCACGATGCGGAATGACAACAGTGGATCTGAAAAATCTTGGGTACACCGACAAACCGTTCGTCCTAGCCAATGATGTGGCACAGGTTATCTATGTGAAGGACCTGTCTACGGACCGAGGAAAAGAAAAGATAAGGAAGCGAATACATCATACAATGAGCCAAAGCGCCACATAGTTCTTTTCAGAAAAAGGGACATCCACAGGAGTGGAGGGCAAGGCAGACATGTCTGAAGAGTATGAAAAGTTTCATGAAATTCCCCCTTCAAAGTCAAGGCTGACCCAAGCATCCGATAAACGATGAAGATTATCCATGGTTACAAATGCAATAAGCAAGCGACACAAGCGAAGAAAAAGTGAAGACTTTCTCCATAACTATTATGATGATACCATGCCAACTTTGTAACACACGAGTATGATACCATTGTCCGTTTTGTACATGAACATGCTATGCCAACTTTTTCAGAGTTCATTTGAAAACTATGAATTTGAAAACCTACATGTAGAAGGCGCTCACACCGGTTTATAAGCCCGTCCCTCTACGCCTTTGTTGAGCTCACAAACTTGTGATTCACACAAATTTCAAAGAATTCAAATTTTATAAAACTAATGGCACAAACAGAAAGTTTATAATTGTTCTAAAACAAATGGCACTAACAGAAAGTTTATAATTTTGCTGACCTAAAAAGCAAAAAAGAATTAAAAAATAAAGCAAAAAAACAAAAGAAAATAAATAATGCAGAAAACAAAACAAAAAAACTTGAAAATAAAATAAAAATAGTAACAATAAGCATTTTGTTGTAAGTAGAAACAAAATAAAATAAATAAATCAACAAAGAAAACAAAAAATGTGTTTTCGAATTTTAAAACTAATGGCACTAACAGAAAGTTTATATTTTTGCTAAAACTAAAAGCACTAACAGAAAGTTTATAATTTTGCTGACCTAAAAGCAAAAAGAATTAAAAAATAAAGCAAAAAACCAAAACAAAATAAATAATGCAGAAAACAAAACAAAAAACTTGAAAAAAATAAAAATAGCAACAATAAGTATTTTGTTGTAAGTAGAAACAAAATAAAATAAATAAAGCAACAAAGAAAACAAAAAAGTGTTTTCAAATTTTAAAACTAATGGCACTAATAGAAAGTTTATATTTTTTCTAAAACTAAAAGCAAAAGAAATAAAATATAAAGCAAAAAAAGTGCCACCCATCGGGCCCCACGGCTGAATACGACTAGAAACCTATGGGCCAGATTCGGGCCCGGAAGGCCCAAGAGGGCCTGGCTGCAGATGGCGAGTTAGGCCCGCAAGCCTGCTTTAGAGAGGAGCTCGAGAGGGAAGCCGCACCGCACCTTATAAACTGGTGCGGCTCCCTCTCAACTAGCGAGGTGGGACTAAACATTTGGCGCGGGGCAGCACAAGGCCTTTGGTCCCGGTTGGTGGCACCAACCGGGACTAAAGGGGGCATTGGTCCCGGTTCGTGGCACCAACCGGGGCTAATGCCCCCCTTTAGTCCCGGTTGGTGGCACCAACCGGGACCACAGGGCGCCGCGTCCGCCTCTTTGGTCTGCTGAAAATTGCTTTGGTCCCGGTTGGTGGCACCAACCGGGACTAAAAGGCATTAGTCCCGGTTTGTGCCACGAACCGGGACCAATGCCTTGCTATATAACCAGGACTTGTGAAAATTTCACATCTCCCTCGCCTCCCTAGCCAGTTGCCCCCGCCGCCAGGCTGCCCAAATCGCTCGCGCGCTCCTCGTCGCCGTCGCCGCCGCCGGCCGCCATCCCCGTCTCCCCGTGCCCCTGCCCCGCGCCCGAGCCCACGCCCGGCCGCCGCCCGTGCCCTGCCCCGTCCCGAGCACGCACGGCCGCGCCCTGCGCCCGGCCCGCCCCACCATTGCCGTCGTCGCCCGCGCCACTTCACTACCGCCCCTGCCTCGACGCCGCCCCTCCTCCCGTTCGGTCCGGCTCCGGCGACCCCCTTTCCTCCCTGTCCCCTCGATCCTCTTCATATAATTTTTTTCATATGCATATGTTGATTATATGGATGGATGGATGATGTATATGTTCATTATATGGATGGATGGATGATGTATGCTTTTTTTCATATAATTTTTTAGGCAGATTTTTAGATTTTTTAGGAAGATTTTTAGAATTTTTGTGTATGTATGTTAGGTTTAGATGTATGTATGTATGTTCATATGTAGGTATGTTTATATGCAAAGCATATGCAAAGAAAATGTATGAATGGTCATATGCAAAGAAAAATGTATGTATGGTCATATGCAAAGAAAATGTATGTATGTATGTTCATATGAAAGAACAATGTATGTATGTATATCTGTTTATATGTCTTTTTTTTAATTTTTTGTTTTTTTGCATTTTTATAAAAATGTATATATGTTCTCTGTGTATATATATGTTTTATGTTCATAGATTTTTATTTCAACATTATTAAAAAAACAAGCAATACAAGAAGAAGAAAAAGAATGAGAGGAAAAAGGAAAAAGAAGAGGAAGAAAGGAGAAGAAGAGGGGATAGGAAAAAGAGGAGAAATAAATAAGAAGAAGAAAAAGAAGAAGAAGAGGAGAAGAAGAAAAGAATAGAGGAGAAGAAGAAAAATAGAATTTTTTTCTATTTTTCTTCTTCTCCTCTATTCTTCTTCTTCTCCTCTTTTTTTTTCTTCTTCTCCTCTTTTTTTTTCTTCTTTTTTTTCTTCTTCTTCTTCCTTCTTCCTCTTTTCTTCCTTTTCCTTATTTTCCTTTCTCGAGGGATAAGAAGAAAAGAAGAGGAGAAGAAGAATGAAAGGAATAGAGGAGAAAGAAGAAACTTTGACACGAGGGGGGGGGGGTACCGATACCCCCTCCCCGATAATATTATTTTCCCATGTATATGTATGTTGCGTCGTTGTCGATATAACGAGGGTGTCGAGGATCGCCGAGGGGTCGAGGGTCGGGAACTAGGGTAGAGGGTCGAGGGTCGTTAAGGGGTCAAGGGTCGAAGGTTTCTGTGGTCGAGGGTTCCTATAGTGTCAAAGTATTGAAGAAATCCATGGCTTCATCATTAGCCGGAAGTAACCATGGCATGATGGTTGAAGTCCTCCAAAGTTGTTACGGAATGGAGTCCGGATAGGATAATTTTCCTTTTGCTGAACTTTGTACCAAAAAGCGAATTATCCTATCTCGGGACTCCGCTCCAAAACAACTTTGGAGAGCTTCGTACCATCATGCACCTGTTACTTTCGCCTAATGATGAAGACATGGTTTTGTTGAATCCTTTGACACTAGGCAACCTCCCGACCCTCGGCGATCTTCGACCCTTGACCTCGACCGCTCGGCGATCACGACCCTCTACCCTATCATGGGCGTCGATGCCCACGTCACTTGTGGGACATAGATGTCTTGTTCAACGCCGACCCCTCCCGATAGCTTCAACACGTGGGGGGTCGATACCCCTCCTAGCTTGAAGCGTTCGAGGCCACCCCTAACCCTTGAAGCGTTCTCGAGGCCACCCCAAACCCTAGAGAAGCAGCGTCGAGGCCACTAATATGATTCCTTATTGTGATTAGCTAGCTAGTTCTCGTTTGCCACTAATATATCCATATCTGTCATGTTTGAATAATAATTGCCATGTTGTAAATATTTGTAGAAACTATGGACACCCCCGAGACGAAGCACAAGAAGCGTTGTTGAGGGACATAATCGCACAAGGAAGTGATGGCGATACGCTCGTTGATGTTTCTCAACGACAACGATGGTCTGGAAGGAGAGGGTGAAGAAGCAGCTGGCTATGATTTACATGGCTCCGATGACCCAATGCCGGTGCAAGAAGGAGAGGGTGAAGAAGTAGACCGTGAGGACGGCTCCGGTGATCACCAAACCGAGTCCGGCCAGGTATATATATTAGTTAAGCCTGTGCGGACTAGCTCTCGTCTTTGTTTTGATATATATGTACACATATTAATTAACTCTCGTCTTTGTTCTTTTTTCTAGCATTCCGGATCGAGCACAACTTCGGTAAAGAGACGAGGCCCGAAGAAAAAGTTGAGCTCGGATGAAAAGTTTGAGATCATACAAATCGCACGCGACGGCCAACCGATTGAACCCTACCGGACAAAGAAGGCATTTGTTGCTCAGTGCGGGGTTCTGGTTAGGGACAAGATCCCGATCAGCATCCACCAATGGTATAAGCCTAAGAACGAAGACCCTGAGGTGTCTTGTGTCAATGATATGTAGAAAAATGATCTTTGGACTGAGCTGAAGTCAAATTTTACCCTACCGCTAGAGGATGATCCGGAGAAGCCAGTAATAGAGCCATTAATCAAGTCTTTTGCTCTTAAGAAGATGGCAGAACTATTCAGGAATTGGAAGAAAGAACTCAATACGTATGTCGAAAAAATGAGACACCAGAATTCAAGGGCAAATATGAGAAGATCAGAGATGGTAGCCCGCATTTGTGGCCTACAAGACATCGGAAAAGAGTAAAAGATGTCGGCGACAAACAAGAGAAATGCTGCGAAGAAGAAGCTTCACCATCGACGGGTCGTGGCTACCTCGTAGCCCGCCTAAGTGGGCCAAGGCTGAGAACGATCCGCTTGATAAAGGGATCAAACCGAGACAATGAACTGGCGAGACCGTTGCGGACTTGGTTCTTGGGGCGGCGGATCCTTGGACCCTATAACAGGGAAGTGCATTTGGACGGATGAACAATTGGACATACCAGTCAAGAGGCTTCAGCATTATATCGAAGCAGCGCATCAACGGAAGTTCGTTCCAGACAGGGAGAAGGACTTGCTCACAATGGCCCTCGGGAATCCTGAGCACCCTGGACGGACACGAGGCACGCCAGGCTCCGTTTCGTGGAAGGCTGGATTTCCGGACGCAGGGGTTACAAAACCCATGAGAGGAGGAAGAAACTGGAGCAGAGCCTAATGCAGGCGCTGCGAAAAGGGTAATGGGGCTAGAGGAACGAAGCAGCAGATCACAACAAACGACCTGCGAAGCTTCCCCGAAGCTACCCCGCCATCTCAGCGAGAAGAAGCGTGGCTTCCACCGAGGCTGCTTCAGCCGAGCAGCATGCCTTGACGGCTCCTGCCAGCTATCCCGTGGATGCTATCACGAATGCTGAACATTGCCACCTTATGGGCGCAATGGAGCAATTTGAAGGTCAAGGCGGCTTTGTTGGCTCTGTTTATCCTACTAAACCCGACTCAACTTGTCACCGCCGGCCGATTCCGAAGGATATGCTAAGGTGATGGTCGATGAAATAACGGAGGGATTTGAGGACCTCGGCTTGACCACCCTACCGGTGAAGGGGAGTATCGGCTGGGTTCTGCTCAAGACTCCATGCCTATGGCGGAAGGATCTCATCAACCTTGAACTGACGCCTCCGCCTCCTCCTCCTCCTCCGGCAAGTCAGGGCACTCCGCCTCCTCCACCGCCTCCTCCTCCGGTGAGTGACGATCAGGGCACTCGGCCGGCTCCTTCTCCGGCGCATGGCGGCACTCCGTCTCCTTCTCCGCTTTGCAGCACGCCCGAGCAGCCAGCCTCCTCCTTCTCCGCCTCGTCAGCAAGGGCGAAAGAGACCCGTCGTCGCTCCGGCTGCTCCGGCGCGTCGTAGTCCTTCTCCTCTGCCTCATAAGCAAGGAAAGAAGACATCCGCTCTGTCTGCTCTGCGGGCGTCTAGCAGTACAGCCAAAGGCGGGAGGAGATATAGATTCGGTCCTTCTCTGAAGACTCTAGAGAAGTTACCGTACGAGAGGAGCGAGGAGGAAAACGCGAAGATCGCGCAGACCGAAGTGGATGACTGGTTTCAAGGGTTGAAAGCAAAGAGACATCCACCTCCGGAGGAGAAGGTAGATCCGGTCAAAGCGGAGCGCACTCTGGCTGCCCTGACAAAACCACCCAAGTCTCCGCCGAAAGGCAACTATGAGCGCATTATTGGAAAGGCATTTGCGAAGCGGAGAGGTCGGAAGTACTGTCGGTGATCAAAGGATGAAAGAACGACGAGCTGGGAAACAAATTGCCCAGCTCGGCGAACAAGCCGGGCAATCGTGCCCCGCTCAAGGTGCTCGCTAGCGACATCGTCGATCCGAGGTTGGTGCCGGTTATGGAAATCCTGCAGATTACACCTTGACGATGTACATTATGATTTCTTGGAGGTGCAGATACAAAGATACGAGTACGGAAGCCTCTCGTCAAAGATGAAAGCTCTCTATCAACGATGATGCGAAGATTGCATGATTGGTACATGAAAACCTGCAAAGAGTGCGAGGGGAGGAGTACTTTGTATTTGAGAGTTAAAAGGAGCATGACCTCCTTGGAATTGAACTGTTGCCTATTCCATTTGAGGAGTTCTATCAGTTTTTCAATCAATTGGCCCTCGATAAAGCAACGGTCAACTGCTATCGTCTGTAAGTAGTACTACTTACATCATTAAGTATCTCTATATAACTCAGCCCTTGCATTGCATGTATTTATAAATATCCTCACTATATTATGCAGATTGAAGATCGCGAATTGAAGAATAGTCAAGTGGTTGATATTGGTTTCATTAACACATATCTCATAGATGCAACTGAGGTTGAATTTCGTGCCAAAGATACCGAGGCCAACTTGCTACAATCGTTGGTAATAAATGAACACAAAGATATAATACTCTTTCCTTACAACTTCAAGTGAGTGTTCTTGTCTTGTGGCATATTCGGTTTCCTTATTAGTCCAGGTTATAGTAATGTAATATTGATGAGTTATGCATGTGTGCGCAGCTACCACTATATTCTCCTAGAGATTAAGCTTGAGAAGGAGTAGTAACTGTCTTTGACTCCAAGCGAAAAGATCCCAAGGAGTATGCGGACATGACTGAAATGCTCGAGAAGTAAGTTAAATCGATCATTATCCACCATATCAGCAACTTTGTTCATTTCTGATATCAAGTAATTGTTTTCTTTGTGTCAGGACCCCGATTCCAAGTCACATCGACCTAGCCGGTAACACCTCATATCACTTTGCGGCCTCACGCACGGTATTCCCACGGGTGTCGCCTTACCATGGCCCGGGACCGTTTGCGCCTTTTGGCTCACGTATATGATAGTGTCGCTAGCATCCACATGACAAAGAACCCGGGCCGACATGGCTAGTCGTGAACCCAAAGCGGCGCTAACCTATGGGGACAGGCATACATGAATCACATCGAGCATGTCGGTCATCAACGTATGACTTGGGCTGTAATCTTGGGCTAACAGGACTCCGGTATCCCGGCTGTAGCAGGCTAGGCAGGACTCGAATATCACCACGTGACATTTCCCGAAGAACAGGACATAAGGCGAAGTGAAACACATGCCGGCCAGTCAAGTGTCCAGAGCAGTAGTGCTGGGCTAGCAGGACTCCGGTGATCCGGGCTGTAGCGGACTACTATTGCTCAGAAGCACGAGACTACATTTCCCCATATGAGAGGCTGCCAAGGATAAAAAACTAGTTTGTCGGATCCCAAAGGAAACATAGAATGCTTCGCACGTGCATGATTGACTTGGGATGATTCCAAAGGAAACAAAACAAACCTTTCTCAAATTCATGGCGGCAACTTACACCTAAGGCACATGAATTCGAGGAAGTCACTCTTTCCATCCAAGCATAGGCTTCATGAGCGGAACACGAAGAAATGCTTACACAAGTTTCCAACACTAGGTTGATGTTCAACATGACTCACAGGGGAGACAAAATGCTGGCGATGGGCTCAACAACAACTCATCGAATTTCCATATCCTTTGGACTTCCACCATCATGTGAACACGGTGATAGCATTGGTCAGACCAAAGAATATAATGGTGTATGCTCGAGGGATTAACCACGAGTAAGACAACATTACGAACATCGTTGGTTCTGATTTGACTTGACGATGGCCCATACCCAAGTCAAAGTTTTGATAAGACAATAGGTCCAGCAACTGATCACAGGGACCAATCGATGAAGATATCATCTTTCTTCGACACACGCACACACATACACAAGGATATCCCTTAGAGATGAACTAAGTTAGGCAAACTTTTATCTTCCAACTCTCCAAGTTGTTGTCTAGCTTAACCAACTAGCTCAGGGATATCCAACACAGATTCTTGGAGAAAGGGTGGTTCACAAGAAACCACTTGATCACGAGCTCAACATAACAGTCAAGAAACAACCCGGTAACACTTCCAAGAAGATATTTGGAAAGTCACGAACCACCGGTATGTTACTAAGCTCGAGAGCAATCTTGCTTTTGAGGGCAAGACGATATGATCGAATGAGTGAGGACTTGACAAGATCCTAACCCATCAATCGAAATGTGCACCAGAAATAAGGACTAGGTAGCACGATCAATCTTAGGATGATGATTTAATAACCAACACGCTAAGAATGAGGATATTGTCCATTTACTACCAAGCAACGAGGTTGCTAGGAATATCGATTTCGCACACCACAATTCACTTGTCGGCATTCCGGTTACAACAACATGAGGACCGAGGAATGAATGATGATGGTGAGAAGTATCACTACGTCAAGAATTCATGAGAGTTGGTGCAGTTCCCATGATGTTCCTGACATAAAGATGGTAACACTCCAAGGTAGAGCAGAATCAAAGCTGGATTGGCATTTTGATCTACGGGGTACAACTACTTTGACCCAGTCCTAGATATGGATGAGACTCTGGAGTTTGTTTCTCCTAGTCATTCCAGAATAGAATGGCTCGACGGACCACAAGAATAATAGGCATCGATGAACACGAATGCACAATTACTCCACGGCTATCAATTGATAGATGAAGGTCAGAAGACATCTAAGAGAACAACTCAAAGGAACATATAACTTTTCGAGTTGTGAAGGCATGGATTAGTATGTCGAGCAAAGTTCAACATTTCTTCCGGATAACCCATGCGGAAAGGTAGAATTGGCAGAGTCACAATATCAATGGAGTACTCCTCAAGAGCACTCTGGTTGTGATCTTTTGGTTCAAAAGTACTTCTTGCCATAAGCAGTTCATGGTATTTGGAAGAAGGAAATACCACGGACCTCGAGGACTAATGCAAAGGTTACTAATATCCTAAAGGCACTAGCAAATACTAACAACATGAAGTAGGATGAATCTCGGGTTCAGAAACCCAGGAGTAGAATACCTACTACTAAACGGCATCACGGGATGCTTTCAAGAATACTGGCCAGAATCATCACACGGGGGATACAAAAGCATTGCTAAATTGCTAGGTGACTTCCTAAACACCTAGGGTCATAATAGTAGTTCCAACATATATGTCGAGGCAGCAAAGTACCTCAATGCACGGTTAGTGTGCTTATTACGACCAAAGGGACATCAAAATGAGAGGAAGGAATTTTGCAAATGCTTCATATTGTTTTAGAAACCTGGGATGACTCGGACGCATAACGGTTGTAATTGCTCAAAATGATTTGAGACATAAAGCAAAATGGTGGCATAACCACTCTACAACATCACAACAAGATTCTGAGATCAATATTTAACATACAGAAATAGTAGGAACTGAACTGGGGCTTAAATCCAACAATCCCATGTCTATGGATTAGTAACACGTCATCCTGATAGATAGATGAGAAGGCCTAGTTCTTAACCCCGTAGAAGAGAAGAGGATGACTCAGATCAGAAGGTCATGAGGTATAAGGAATAAAAAGAGCCTTACGTTCCCTTCCACAATCAATTCCCTTACATAACTAAAGCATTTCTAGACACAACTTGACCCGGTTTGGCTTGGTAATCCTCTGAGCGATCGAGGCTCTAATACCAACGCTGTCGGGACCCGATTCCAAGTCACATCGACCTAGCCGGTAACACCTCATATCACTTTGCGGCCTCACGCACGGTATTCCCACGGGTGTCGCCTTACCATGGCCCGGGACCGTTTGCGCCTTTTGGCTCACGTATATGATAGTGTCACTAGCATCCACATGACAAAGAACCCGGGCCGACATGGCTAGTCGTGAACCCAAAGCGGCGCTAACCTATGGGGACAGGCATACATGAATCACATCGAGCATGTCGGTCATCAACGTATGACTTCGGGCTGTAGCACTGGGCTAACAGGACTCCGGTATCCCGGGCTGTAGCAGGCTAGGCAGGACTCCGAATATCACCGCGTGACATTTCCCGAAGGGACAGACATAGGAACGGCAGTGAAACACATGCCGCCAGTCAAGTGTCCAGAGCGGTAGTCTTTGGGCTAGCAGGACTCCGGTGATCCGGGCAGAAGCGGACTACTATCGCTCAGAAGCACGAGACTACATTTCCCCATATGAGAGGCTGCCAAGGATAAAAAACTAGTTTGTCGGATCCCACACATACCAAGCATTTCAAACATACACACAATATGCTCAATATGTGTAGATACAACATGGCATCACAACATAACTCTACGACTCAAATATTTATTCATTAGGCTCCGAGGAGCGAGATATTACAAACATGGGTCTCGTGACCCAACACTCAGAGCATACAAGTCAAAGCACAAGCGGAAGCTAAACATGTCTGAGTACAGACATGCTATAAATGAAAAAGGCTGAGAAGCCTGACTATCTACCAGATCCTGCCGAGGGCACAAGATCGTAGCTGAGGTAGCAAGCTAAACGTCAAGTCCACGTGGAACTACTAAGCGAGGTAGACGTCTCTCTACAAAACATAAAATAAACAAACGTGAGTACAATTGTACTCAGCAAGACTTACATCAGAACTATCTACATATGCTTCATTATCAAAAGGGGGTGGTGGAGTTTGACTGCAGCAAGCCAGCTTTGACTCGGTGGCTAACCTGAACTATGACTGCAAGTAACTCTTTGAGGTGGCGCACACGAGTCCACATATTCACCATATCAATACACCACTATGGACCCGCTCCCGTCTCCCTACGAGAATGCCATCCATAGCACTCACGCTTATCTTGCTCATTTTAGAGTATCCACTTTCCCTTGTCTATGAACTGATATAGGCAACCTGTAAGTCCTTCTTCATGGACACGGCTATTCGAATAGATCATATTAACCCTGCAGGGGTGTACTTCTTCACACACGCTCTCACCACTTACCGCCGTTTACACGACATGTACTCGGCAACCTTCAAGCGGAAGCCCAACGTGGGTGTCGGCCACAGCCTACCTAAACACTCAAGTCCCAAGTCCAGGTTTATCGCTTATTCGGGTTCCATCCGCAGGAGTCGGCCGAGGTTTCCCTTACAGCCCGAACGATGTGTGCAGGGTTCCCGAGATACCAAACGGGCACTTTCGGTACATCAGACGCGTGCCTACCGCAACACAACCCACCCCTAAGGTCAGCTGCTATGGCCCCCAAAGATACTACAAACACCGTAAACTACTTGCAACTCCTGACCGAGGACAGGGGTGGTTAAGAAGCCGAGAGGGTCAATTAAGGATCCCAATGTGTGGTAGTAACTGTTTCATGGATCACAAACACAGAACTCAGTTCACGAGGGCGGCTGCAATGAGACAACCCACCATGTACTCCTACATGGCCTCTCACCGCTACCTTTACCAAATCGTGTTCACACACTTAGCTCACACACAGTAGGACATGTTCACACACCTCCGATTCATTCCCGATGAATCAGACCTGACTCAACTCTAAGCAGTAGCAGGCATGACAAACAAGCATGAATGAGTAGGCACAACATGGCTCAAACAACTCCTACTCATGCTAGTGGGTTTCATCTAATTACTGTGGAATGACAGGTCATGCAGAGGATCAAGGGGTTCAACTACCGCAGCAAGTAACAGTTGAATCGATGTTGTCCTAATGCAATAAAAGAGAGCAGGAGCGAGAGAGTGGGATTGTATCGGAATGAACAAGGGGGTTTTGCTTGCTAGCACTTACGAAGATAATATAGTTCTTCATCGGTGTCATCGAATTCATCGCTTCAGACGTCGCTCTGCGAGAGGGGACAATTAGCGTCAAACAAGAGAGAACACAATCAATGCAATGCACATTCATATGAATGACATGTCATGTTAAGGTACTGAATTCACCTAATGCAACATCTAGCCAAGTTAATTGGAGTGGAACTCAAACAAGAACAAATTCCAACTCCAAATGTTATTTCATAATTTACCCTAATCATGATTCATCCTATTCGGTGAGTTTAACTTGTTAAAACATGCATGGTCATGGCATAAACAGATTCTTCATATTTTTCTGATCATTTTTCATATATAAATTATTTGATTTGGAGTTACGGTTGATTTTATATGATTTTTAGAAGTTTGGGGTATTTTCTGGAATTTCCTGAGTTATAATAAATCCAGAAAATCAATTACTGCGTCAGCCTGACGTCAGCATGACGTAAGCGAGTCAACGGGGCACGGTCCGGGTCAAACCTGACAGTGGGTCCCGTGTGTCAGCATAATTAGATTAACTAAATATTGATTAAAACTAATCCTGATTAGTTAACAGGGCTGGGCCCCACCTGTCATTGACTCAACAGAGTCAACCAGGGCCCACCCGTGGTCAAGGTCAACGTTGGCTACACCGGCGTCTAGCCGCCGGCGAGCCCGACGCGGCGGCGAAAGTGGATTTTGCCGTTCCGGACACCAAATGGGTCGCAGAAGGCATCTAAGTGGAGCTGGGAACGAGCCGAAGCTCTTGGTGGAGTCGGTTGAGCTCGGGGCGGCCGGAATCGGCGCTGGCGACGATCTAGGTGGCCGCCGGAGTTCGGCCGAGGTCGAACACGGCGCTAGGGAGCACGGCGAGGCGCGTGGGGTGGCGTTTTGCGCTCCTGCGAGTGCGGTGAGGGCGGTGGCGTGCTCGGAAGCGAGCGTGCGCGGTTGTGGCCACGGCTACGCCATGACCGGCGGCGAGGAGCAATCGGCTCCGGTGATTAGGGCGGCTAGAGGGTGCGTACGGCACGGGGAACAGGGGAGAAGAAGGCGGAGCTCACAAGGGGTCGGAGAGGATCTCGGTGGCTCGGGGAAGCCTGCGACGGCGAATTGACGACAGCGATCTCCGGGCACGGAGATGGGGACAACGATGCTCCGGTCAATTGGGGCCTCCTCTGGTCGCGTCGCGTCGGGTGGGTAGCTCCACGGTGTCGTGGCGGAGCTCGAGGATGCATAGCGGGGCGAGGGGTGGCTGTGGCATGGTACAGCGATCGGCGTTGGCGAGTTCGCTCGGTGGGAGAGAGAGGGAGCCAGAGGAGGGGACGAGGCCACGGGTGAGGGTGAGAGAGGTCAGGGGGGTGCGTGGCGCTCGGGGGAGGCGTCCAGAGCGTCGGGGGGGTGAAGCAGGCAGGGTGGAGGTGGCCTGCGCGTGGGCGAGCACGTCGGCCACACGCCTCTCGTCCTACTGGCGAGAGGTGGGAGACGGTGGCGCTTCGGTGGGCTGGGCCGCTGGAGTTGGGCCAGGTGGGCTGAGAGGTGAGCGCCAGGTAGTCCTTCTCTCTCTCTCTCTCTCTCTCTCTCTCTCTCTCTTATTTTCTGTTTTCTAATTTTCTGCAGATGTTTCGCTTTATTAAAAATACCAGAACCTATTCAAAAATCATGTAACTGCTTGAGAGCACTGTTTGGAATATTTCCAACAGCCATCATTTCTGTTCATGATTAATTGGACATTTAAAATAATTTATAGCATTTAAATGTCCAAGTACAAATACTGTATGATTTAATTCAGTGACCAAATATGACATGAAAAATATGCAGCACCTCTGGTTCTGGTTTAAAGCATTTTTCCAGAAATGATGAACATTTTCTAAAGCCATTTGAATTCACTAAAAAATATTTTTGTTTGAACCTATTTGAATTCCTTTAATGCTAGGGTTTAGGCAATCCCCATTTCAAATTTCATGGAAATTAAACATGATGCATGGATGCAATGCCACTTGTTACAAGCAAGCTCTAGGGCTGTGACAACTCACCCCCACTAAACAAGAATCTCGTCCCGAGATTCAAGACGTGAGGTAAGAAGACAGAGGGGGCACAAACTATCACGGTCTTCATGGTCCATTTGCCCTTCCCGAAGATGTTGATTCATTCCATCATCCTGGTCTTGACGTCTTCGCTTGAGAACTACATTCAACATGACAACGAGAAGAAAAAGGAGAATTTAGAAGAATCGATCTTCTTGAGGTTCAAACAATTTAGGATCATCTTAATGATCCAAGATCAACTCATGGAATGAGACATAAAAACATTTCTGGAGCGGAGAGATAAGACATGCATCAGTAAGGACGGAGGAAACAATTTTATGAGGGTTTGAAAATAGCGAGGGAAGTTGCCATGATTCCAAAACGGGGCACCTTAGGAATGGTGACTCGAAGAACTACTCCCTTAAGTGGCAAAAAGAATTACTTTTGATCCATAGATCATTGGAACTCTTTATACCAACCTAAGGAAATCACAATCGATCATTTGAAGGAGTTTGAAAGAATGACATACCCGGACTAGAATGGATGATGTGGACTACCTTGTTGAAAACAACGCAATGGATCATTTTTTTTTATCATCGAAAATGGATGGGACCCATGGTAAGTCCACTTTTGAGGATGATCCTAGACATCAATTACTGAGAGGGCAGCCTATGGAAATTGGCACAATGGGGTGCAAGCTGGGAACGAAATGCAACTGTTGGGAAGGTTCCAACCATCATATCTGCCTGAGATTCAGATCCGATTGGTGATAGGATACTTCAGACTCAGCATGTCTGAAAAGGAAAGGTTCAACACAAATCGACGAGATGGCATTGCGAGATTCTCGAGGAATGAACCAAGGTAGTAAACTCCAAAACATGAGCTGGTTCTGCTAAACACATGTGAACACGTTATCCCAGACAAGCATGACCACATGGTAGTCTCACAACAAAACACTGCCGAGTTCAGGTTGGGAACCATCATTGCGGATAACGAAGTCCTATGCACGACCTAGGATTTACACAACAACTCCTTTTCCTTGAACAAATCCATCAGTGGCTTGGTGTGCTATGGAATTCATATAGAATGAAGATGATCAGTCTATCAGACCATAGAATGCTTCGCACGTGCATGATTGACTTGGGATGATTCCAAAGGAAACAAAACAAACCTTTCTCAAATTCATGGCGGCAACTTACACCTAAGGCACATGAATTCGAGGAAGTCACTCTTTCCATCCAAGCATAGGCTTCATGAGCGGAACACGAAGAAATGCTTACACAAGTTTCCAACACTAGGTTGATGTTCAACATGACTCCTGGGGGAGACAAAATGCTGCTGATGGGCTCAACAACAACTCATCAGAATTTCCATATCACTGGACTTCCACCATCATGTGAACACGGTGATAGCATTGGTCAGACCAAAGAATATAATGGTGTATGCTCGAGGGATTAACCACGAGTAAGACAACATTACGAACATCGTTGGTTCTGATTTGACTTGACGATGGCCCATACCCAAGTCAAAGTTTTGATAAGACAATAGGTCCAGCAACTGATCACAGGGACCAATCGATGAAGATATCATCTTTCTTCGACACACGCACACACATACACAAGGATATCCCTTAGAGATGAACTAAGTTAGGCAAACTTTTATCTTCCAACTCTCCAAGTTGTTGTCTAGCTTAACCAACTAGCTCAGGGATATCCAACACAGATTCTTGGAGAAAGGGTGGTTCACAAGAAACCACTTGATCACGAGCTCAACATAACAGTCAGGAAACAACCCGGTAACACTTCCAAGAAGATATTTGGAAAGTCACGAACCACCGGTATGTTACTAAGCTCGAGAGCAATCTTGCTTTTGAGGGCAAGACGATATGATCGAATGAGTGAGGACTTGACAAGATCCTAACCCATCAATCGAAATGTGCACCAGAAATAAGGACTAGGTAGCACGATCAATCTTAGGATGATGATTTAATAACCAACACGCTAAGAATGAGGATATTGTCCATTTACTACCAAGCAACGAGGTTGCTAGGAATATCGATTTCGCACACCACAATTCACTTGTCGGCATTCCGGTTACAACAACATGAGGACCGAGGAATGAATGATGATGGTGAGAAGTATCACTACGTCAAGAATTCATGAGAGTTGGTGCAGTTCCCATGATGTTCCTGACATAAAGATGGTAACACTCCAAGGTAGAGCAGAATCAAAGCTGGATTGGCATTTTGATCTACGGGGTACAACTACTTTGACCCAGTCCTAGATATGGATGAGACTCTGGAGTTTGTTTCTCCTAGTCATTCCAGAATAGAATGGCTCGACGGACCACAAGAATAATAGGCATCGATGAACACGAATGCACAATTACTCCTGGCTATCAATTGATAGATGAAGGTCAGAAGACATCTAAGAGAACAACTCAAAGGAACATATAACTTTTCGAGTTGTGAAGGCATGGATTAGTATGTCGAGCAAAGTTCAACATTTCTTCCGGATAACCCATGCGGAAAGGTAGAATTGGCAGAGTCACAATATCAATGGAGTACTCCTCAAGAGCACTCTGGTTGTGATCTTTTGGTTCAAAAGTACTTCTTGCCATAAGCAGTTCATGGTATTTGGAAGAAGGAAATACCACGGACCTCGAGGACTAATGCAAAGGTTACTAATATCCTAAAGGCACTAGCAAATACTAACAACATGAAGTAGGATGAATCTCGGGTTCAGAAACCCAGAGTAGAATACCTACTACTAAATGGCATCACGGATGCTTTCAAGAATAATGGCCAGAATCATCACACTGGGGATACAAAAGCATTGCTAAATTGCTAGGTGACTTCCTAAACACCTAGGGTCATAATAATAGTTCCAACATATATGTCAAGGCAATAAATTACCTCAATGCACCGGTTAGTGTGCTTATTCTGACCAAAGGGACATCAAAATGAGAGGAAGGAATTTTGCAAATGCTTCATATTGTTTTAGAAACCTGGGATGACTCGGACAGCATAACGGTTGTAATTGCTCAAAATGATTTGAGACATAAAGCAAAATGGTGGCATAACCACTCTACAACATCACAACAAGATTCTGAGATCAATATTTAACATACAGAAATAGTAGGAACTGAACTGGGGCTTAAATCCAACAATCCCATAAGTCTATGGATTAGTAACACGTCATCCTGATAGATAGATGAGAAGGCCTAGTTCTTAACCCCGTAGAAGAGAAGAGGATGACTCAGATCAGAAGGTCATGAGGTATAAGGAATAAAAAGAGCCTTACGTTCCCTTCCACAATCAATTCCCTTACATAACTAAAGCATTTCTAGACACAACTTCGACCAGTTTGGCTTGGTAATCCTACAGGCAGTCAGGCTCTAATACCAACGCTGTCAGGACCCTGATTCCAAGTCACATCGACCTAGCTGGTAACACCTCATATCACTTTGCGGCCTCACGCACGGTATTCCCACGGGTGTCGCCTTACCATGGCCCGGGACCATTTGCGCCTTTTGGCTCACGATATGATAGTGTCACTAGCATCCACATGACAAAGAACCCGGGCCGACATGGCTAGTCGTGAACCCAAAGCGGCGCTTAACCTATGGGGACAGGCATACATGAATCACATCGAGCATGTCGGTCATCAACGTATGACTTCGGAAAGTAGCTGGGCTAACAGGACTCCGGTATCCCGGCTGTAGCAGGCTAGGCAGGACTCGAATATCACCGCGTGACATTTCCCGAAGGAACGGACATAGGAACGAAGTGAAACACATGCCGCCAGTCAAGTGTCCAGAAGCGGTAGTCTTTGGGCTAGCAGGACTCGGTGATCCGGCTGTAGCGGACTACTATCGTTCAGAAGCACGAGACTACATTTCCCCATATGAGAGGCTGCCAAGGATAAAAAACTAGTTTGTCGGATCCCACACATACCAAGCATTTCAAACATACACACAATATGCTCAATATGTGTAGATACAACATGGCATCACAACATAACTCTACGACTCAAATATTTATTCATTAGGCTCCGAGGAGCGAGATATTACAAACATGGGTCTCGTGACCCAACACTCAGAGCATTCAAGTCAAAGCACAAGCGGAAGCTAAACATGTCTGAGTACAGACATGCTATAAATGAAAAAGGCTGAGAAGCCTGACTATCTACCAGATCCTGCCGAGGGCACAAGATCGTAGCTGAGGTAGCAAGCTAAACGTCGAAGTCCACGTGGAACTACTAGCGAGACTGACGTCTCTCTACAAAACATAAAATAAACAAACGTGAGTACAATTGTACTCAGCAAGACTTACATCAGAACTATCTACATATGCTTCATTATCAAAAGGGGGTGGTGGAGTTTGACTGCAGCAAGCCAGCTTTGACTTCGGTGGCTAACACGAACTACGATTGCAAGTAACTCTTTGAGGTGGCGCACGAGTCCACATATTCACCATATCAATACACCACTATGGACCCGCCTCCCGCCTCCCTACGAGAATGCCATCCATAGCACTCACGCTTATCTTGCGCATTTTAGAGTATCCACTTTCACTTGTCTATGAACTGATATAGGCAACCCGAAGTCCTTTTCGCGGACACGGCTATTGAATAGATCATATTAACCTGCGGGGTGTACTTCTTCACACGCTCTCACCACTTACCGCCGTTTACACGACATGTACTCGGCAACCTTCAAGCGGAAGCCCAACGTGGGTGTCGGCCACAGCCTACCTAAACACTCAAGTCCCAAGTCCAGGTTTATCGCCTATTCGGGTTCCATCCGCAGGGAGTCCGGCCGAGGTTTCCCTTACAGCCCCGAACGATGTGTGCAGGGTTCCCGAGATACCAAACGGGCACTTTCGGTACATCAGACCCACGTGCCTACCGCAACACAACCCACCCCTAAGGTCAGCGTTGCGTGCGGCTGACATACTACAAACACCAGAAACTACTTGCAACTCCCGGACTGAGGACAGGGGTGGTTAAGAAGCCGAGAGGGTCAATTAAGGATCCCAATGTGTGGTAGTAACTGTTTCATGGATCACAAACACAGAACTCAGTTCCTGAGGACGGCTGCAATGAGACAACCCACCATGTACTCCTACATGGCCTCTCACCGCTACCTTTACCAAATCGTGTTCACACACTTAGCTCACACACGATGGGACATGTTCACACACCTCCGATTCATTCCCGATGAATCGGACTGACTCAACTCTAAGCAGTAGCAGGCATGACAAACAAGCATGAATGAGTAGGCACAACATGGCTCAAACAAATCCTACTCATGCTAGTGGGTTTCATCTAATTACTATGGAATGACAGGTCATGCAGAGGATCAAGGGGTTCAACTACCGCAGCAAGTAACAGTTGAATCGATGTTGTCCTAATGCAATAAAAGAGAGCAGGAGCGAGAGTGGGATTGTATCGGAATGAACAAGGGGTTTTGCTTGCACAGCGCACGAAGATAATATAGTTCTTCATCGGTGTCATCGAATTCATCGCTTCAGACGTCGTCTCTTGAGAGGGACAATTACCGGCAAACAAGAGAGAACACAATCAATGCAATGCACATTCATATGAATGACATGTCATGTTAAGGTACTGAATTCACCTAATGCAACATCTAGCCAAGTTAATTGGAGTGGAACTCAAACAAGAACAAATTCCAACTCCAAATGTTATTTCATAATTTACCCTAATCATGATTCATCCTATTCGGTGAGTTTAACTTGTTCAAACATGCATGATCATGGCATAAACAGATTCTTCATATTTTTCTGATCATTTTTCATATATAAATTATTTGATTTGGAGTTACGGTTGATTTTATATTATTTTTAGAAGTTTGGGGTATTTTCTGGAATTTCCTGATTTATAATAAATCCAGAAAATCAATTTTGCGTCGACCGTCGACGCGACATGCGTAAGCGAGTCAACGGGGCACGGTCCGGGTCAAACCTGACAGTGGGTCCCGTGTGTCAGCATAATTAGATTAACTAAATATTGATTAAAACAAATCCTGATTAGTTAACAGGGCTGGGCCCCACCTGACATTGACTCAACAGAGTCAACCAGGGCCCACCCGTGGTCAAGGTCAACGTTGGCTACACCGGCGTCTAGCCGCCGGCGAGCCCGACGCGGCGGCGGAAGTGGATTTTGTTGTTCCGGCCACCAAATGGGTCGCAGAAGGCATCTAAGTGGAGCTAGGAACGAGCCAAAGCTCTTGGTGGAGTCGGTTGAGCTCGGGGCGGCCGGAATCGGCGCCGGCGACGACCTAGGCGGCCGCCGGAGTTCGGCCGAGGTCGAACACGACGCTAGGGAGCACGGCGAGGCGCGTGGGGTCGCGTTTTGCGCTCCTGCGAGTGCGGTGAGGGCGGTGGCGTGCTCGGAAGCGAGCGTGCGCGGTTGTGGCCACGGCTACGCCATGACCGGCGGCGAGGAGCAATCGGCTCCGGTGATTAGGGCGGCTAGAGGGTGCGTACGGGCACGGGGAACAGGGGAGAAGAAGGCGGAGCTCACAAGGGGTCGGGAGAGGATCTCGGTGGCTCGGGGAAGCTTCTGCGACGGTGAATTGACGACGGCGATCTCCGGGCACCGGAGATGGGGACAACGATGCTCCGGTCAATTGGGGCCTCCTCTGGTCGCGTGCGTCGGGTGGGTAGCTCCACGGTGTCAGGGCGGAGCTCAGGGATGCATAGCGGGGGCGAGGGGGTGGCTGTGGCCGCGGGTACGGCGATCGGCGTCGGCGAGCTCGCTCGGTGGGAGAGAGAGGGAGCCAGAGGAGGAGACGAGGCCACGGGTGAGGGTGAGAGAGGTCAGGGGGGTGCGTGGCGCTCGGGGGAGGCGTCCAGAGCGTCGGGGGGTGAAGCAGGCAGGGTGGAGGTGGCCTGCGCGTGGGCGAGCACGTCGGCCACACGCCTCTCGTCCTACTGGCGAGAGGTGGGAGGCAGTGGCGCTTGGTGGGCTGGGCTGGAGTTGGGCAGTGGGCTGAGAGGTGGCGCGGGTGGTCGTTCTCTCTCTCTCTCTCTCTCTCTCTCTCTCTCTCTCTCTCTCTCTCTCTCTTATTTTCTGTTTTCTAATTTTCTGCAGATGTTTGGCTTTATTAAAAATACCAGAACCTATTCAAAAATCATGTAACTGCTTGAGAGCACTGTTTGGAATATTTCCAACAGCCATCATTTCAGTTCATGATTAATTGGACATCTAAAATAATTTATAGCATTTAAATGTCCAAGTACAAATACTGTATGATTTAATTCAGTGACCAAATATGACATGAAAAATGTGCAGCACCTCTGGTTCTGGTTTAAAGCATTTTTCCAGAAATGATGAACATTTTCTAAAGCCATTTGAATTCACTGAAAAATATTTTTGTTTGAACCTATTTGAATTCCTTTAATGCTACGGTTTAGGCAATCCCCATTTCAAATTTCATGGAAATTAAACATGATGCATGGATGCAATGCCACTTGTTACAAGCAAGCTCTAGGGCTGTGACACTTTGTATGGCAGGGCTTGGGGAAAATTCACCAAAAAAGCTCCGGGACTACCGAAGAAGCTGCAATTTAGACACCCGAAAGTAAGTACTATACATTAGCATATTCCACGCCAAGATCTCCTAGTGATTCAAGCACTAGTTTCATCAATACCATTTAGCATGCTTGCTAATTATCGATTTGATTGACCTCTGTTTCTTGTAAAGTGGTTGTGGCAGGAACAAGGGAATGATTTCGTGGATCTTGAAGGAAATGTGCCCTAGAGGCAATAATAAAGTTATTATTTATTTCCTTATATCATGATAAATGTTTATTATTCATGCTAGAATTGTATTAACCGGAAACATAATACATGTGTGAATACATAGACAAGCAGATAGTCACTAGTATGCCTCTACTAGACTAGCTCATTAATCGAAGATGGTTATGTTTCCTAACCATAGACATGTGTTGTCATTTGATTAATGGGATCACATCATTAGGAGACTGATGTGATTGACATGACCCATTCCGTTAGCTTAGCACTTGATCGTTTAGTATATTGCTATTGCTTTCTTCATGACCTATACATGTTCCTGTAACTATGAGATTATGCAACTCCGTTTACGGAGGAACACTTTGGTACTACCAAGCGTCACAACGTAATCGGGTGATTATAAAGGAGTACTACAGGTGTCTCCAAAGGTACATGTTGGGTTGGCGTATTTCGAGATTAGGTTTTGTCACTCCGATTGTCGGAGAGGTATCTCTGGGCCTTCTCGGTAATACACATCACATAAGCCTTGCAAGCATTGCAACTAATGAGTTAGTTGTGAGATGATGTATTACGGAACGAGTAAAGAGACTTACCGGTAACGAGATTGAACTAGGTATTAGATACCGACGATCGAATCTCGGGTAAGTAACATACCGATGACAAAGGGAACAACGTATGTCGTTATGCGGTTTGACCGATAAAGATCTTCGTAGAATATGTAGGAACCAATATGGGCATCCAGGTTCCGCTATTGGTTATTGACCGAGAATGGTTCTAGGTCATGTCTACATAGTTCTCGAACCCGTAGGGTCCGCACGCTAACGCTTCGATGACAGTTCATTATGAGTTTATAAGTTTTGATGTACGAAGGTTGTTCGGAGTCCCGGATGTGATCACGGACATGACGAGGAGTCTCGAAATGGTCGAGACATAAAGATTGATATATTGGAAGCCTATGTTTGGACTTGGAAAGGTTCCGGATGAAAACAGGACGTTCTGCGGAACACCGGGGTTACGGAACCCCGGGGTCAATGGGCCTTGATGGGCCATAAGGGAGAAGAGGAAGGGCGGCGGGGCAGGCGCCCCCTTCCCCCTCTAGTCCGAATAGGACAAGGAGGGGGGGGGGCGGCGCCCCCTTCCCTCTTCCCCCTCCCCAAGTCCTAGTCCAACTAGGAGAAGGGGGGGAGTCCTACTCCCGGTGGGAGTAGGACTCCTCCAGGCGCGCCCCCCTAGGGCTGGCCGCACCTCCCCCTTCCTCCTTTATATACGGGGGCAGGGGGCACCCCATGACACACAAGTTGATCTACAGATCGTTCCTTAGCCGTGTGTGGTGCCCCCTCCACCATATTCCACCCGGTCATATCGTCATGAGCTTAAGGCGAAGCCCTGCGCCGTGAAGTCATATCATCGCGAGCTTAGGCGAAGCCCTACGTCGAAGGAGCATCAACATCGTCACCACGCTGTCGTCTTGTGGAACTCATCCCCGACGCTTTCTTTGGATCGGAGCCCGGGATCGTCATCGAGCTGAGCGTGTCTGAACACCGAGGTGCCGTGACGTTCGGTACTTGGATCGGTCGGATCGTGAAGGCGACGACTACATCAACTGCGTTGTTATAACACTTCCGCCACGGTCTCACGAGTGCGTGGACAGACACTCTCCCCTCTTGTTGCTATGCCATCACCATGGTCTTGCGTGTGCGTAGGGAATTTTTTGAAATTACTACGTTCCTCAATGATGGCATCCGAGCCTGGTTTTATGCGTTGATGTCATATGCACGAGTAGAACACAAGTGAGTTGTGGGCGATATAAGTCATCTTGCTTACCAGCATGTCATACTTTGGTTCAGCGGTATTGTGAGATGAAGCGGCCGGACCGACATTACGCCAGACGCTACGCGAGACTGGTTTCACCGCTCCGAGCACTCGTTGCTTAAAGGTGACGGCGGGTGTCTATCTCTCTCACTTTAGTTGAACCGAGTGTGGCTACGCCCGGTCCTTGCGAAGGTTAAAACAGCACCAACTTGACAAACTATCGTTGTGGTTTTGATGCGTAGGTAAGAACGGTTCTTGCTAAGCCCGTAGCAGCCACGTAAAACTTGTGACAACAAAGTAGAGGATGTCTAACTTGTTTTTGCAGGGCATGTTGTGATGTGATGTGGTCAAGACGTGATGCTATATTTTATTGTATGAGATGATCATGTTTTGTAACCGAGTTATCGGCAACTGGCAGAGCCATATGATTGTCGCTTTATTGTATGAAATGCAACGCCATGTAATTGCTTTACTTTATCACTAAGCGATAGCGATAGTCGTAGAAGCAATAGTTGGCGAGGCGACAACGATGCTACGATGGAGATCAAGGTGTCGCGCCCGGTGACGATGGTGATCATGGCGGTGCTTGGCGATGGAGATCACAAGCACAAGATGATGATGACCATATCATATCACTTATATTGATTGCATGTGATGTTTATCCTTTATGCATCTTATCTTGCTTTGATTGACGGTAGCATTATAAGATGATCTCTCACTAAAATTATCAAGAAGTGTTCTCCTGAGTATGCACCGTTGCGAAAGTTCTTCGTCTTTGAGACACCACGTGATGATCGGGTGTGATAGGCTCTACGTTCAAATACAACGGGTGCAAAACAGTTGCACACGCAGAATACTCGAGTTAAACTTGACGAGCCTAGCATATAACAGATATGGCCTCGGAACACGGAGACCGAAAGGTCGAACGTGAATCATATAGTAGATATGATCAACATAGTGATGTTCACCATTGAAACTACTCCATCTCACGTGATGATCGGACATGGTTTAGTTAATTTGGATCACGTAATCACTTAGATGACTAGAGAGATGTCTGTCTAAGTGGGAGTTTTAATATGATTAATTAAACTTAAATTTATCATGAACTTAGTACACGATAGTATCTTGCTTGTCTATGTTGATTGTAGATAGATGGCTCGTGTTGTTGTTCCGTTGAATTTTAATGCGTTCCTTGAGAAAGCAAAGTTGAAAGATGATGGTAGCAATTACACGGACTGGGTCCGTAACTTGAGGATTATCCTCATTGCTGCACAGAAGAATTACGTCCTGGAAACACCGCTAGGTGCCAGACTGCTTGATACTGGCGGCGGCGTTAAGAACGTCTGGCAGAGCAAAGCTGATGACTACTCGATAGTTCAGTGTGCCATGCTTTACGGCTTAGAACCGGGTCTTCAACGACGTTTTGAACGTCATGGAGCATATGAGATGTTCCAGGAGTTGAAGTTGATATTTCAAGAAAATGCCCGGATTGAGAGATATGAAGTCTCCAATAAGTTCTATAGCTGCAAGATGGAGGAGAATAGTTCTGTCAGTGCACATATACTCAAAATGTCTGGGTATAATAATCACATGATTCAACTGGGAGTTACTCTTCCGGATGATAGTGTCATTGATGAATTCTCCAATCATCGCCACCAAGCTACAAGAGCTTCGTGATGAACTATAATATGCAAGGGATGACCAAAACAATTCCCGAGCTCTTTGCAATGCTAAAAGTCAGCGGAGGTAGAAATCAAGAAAGAGCATCAAGTGTTGATGGTCAACAAGACCACTAGTTTCATGAAAAGGGCAAAGGAAAGAAGAAGGGGAACTTCAAAAGAACAGCAAGAAAGTTGCTGCTCAAGAGAAGAAACCCAAGTCTGGACCTAAGCCTGAAATCGAGTGTTTCTACCGCAAGCATGGACATCGGAAGCGGAACTGCCCCAAGTATTTGGCGAGATAAGAAGGATGGCAAGGTGATCGAAGGTATATGTGATATACATGTTATTGATGTGTACCTTACTAATACTCGCAGTAGTACACGGTATTTGATACCGGTTCTGTTGCTAATATTTGCAACTCGAAGCAGGAACTACGGATTGCGAAGATTGGCTAAGGGCGAGGTGATGATGCGCGTGGGAAATGGTTCCAAAGTCGATGTGATCGCGGTCGGCACGCTGCCTCTACATCTACCATCGGGATTAGTTTTAGACCTAAATAATTGTTATTTGGTGCCAGCGTTAAGCATGAACATTATATCTGGATCTTGTTTGATGCGAGACGGTTATTCATTTAAATCAGAGAATAATGGTTGTTCTATTTATATGAATAATATCTTTTATGGTCATGCACCCTTGAAGAGTGGTCTATTTTTATTGAATCTCGATAGTAGTAATACACATATTCATAGTGTTGAAACCAAAAGATGCAGAGTTGATAATGATAATGCTACTTATTTGTGGCCTTGCCGTTTGGGTCATATCGGTGTAAAAAGCATGAAGAAACTCCATACTGATGGACTTTTGGAATCACTTGATTATGAATCACTTGGTACTTGCGAACCGTGCCTCATGGGCAAGATGACTAAAACGCCGTTCTCCGGAACTATGGAGCGAGCAACTGATTTGTTGGAAATCATACATACTGATGTTTGTGGTCCAATGAATGTTGAGGCCTTGGCCGGGTATCGTTATTTTCTCACCTTCACAGATGATTTGAGCAGATATGGGTATATCTACTTAATGAAACACAAATCTGAAACATTTGAAAAGTTCAAAGAATTTCAGAGTGAAGTGGAAAATCATCGTAACAAGAAAATAAAATTTCTACGATCTGATCGTGGAGGAGAATATTTGAGTTACGAGTTTGGTTTACATTTGAAACAATGCGGAATAGTTTAGCAACTCACGCCACCCGGAACACCACGGAGAAATGGTGTGTCCGAACGTCGTGTCGTACTTTACTTGATATGGTGCGATCTATGATGTCTCTTACTGATTTACCGCTATCGTTTTGGGGATATGCTTTAGAGACGGCCGCATTCACGTTGAATAGGGCACCATCAAAGTCCATTGAGACGACATCTTATGAACTGTGGTTTGGCAAGAAACCAAAGTTGTCGTTTCTTAAAGTTTGGGGCTGCAATGCTTATGTGAAGAAACTTCAACCAGATAAGCTCGAACCCAAATCGGAGAAATGTGTCTTCATAGGATACCCAAAGGAGACTGTTGGGTACACCTTCTATCACAGATCTGAAGGCAAGATTTTCGTTGCTAAATTCGGATCCTTTCTAGAAAAAGAGTTTCTCTCGAAAGAAGTGAGTGGGAGGAAAGTAGAACTTGATGAGATAACTGTATCTGCTCCCTTATTGGAAGGTAGTTCATCACAAGAAACGGTTCCTGTGACAACTACACCAATTAGTGAGGAAACTAATGATGTTGATCATGAAACTTCAGATCAAATTACTTCTGAACTTCATAGGTAAACCAGAGTAAAATACGCACCAGAGTGGTACGGTAATCCTATTCTGGAAGTCATGTTACTTGACCATGGCGAACCTACAAACTATGAAGAAGCGATGGTGAGCCCAGATTCCGCAAAATGGCTGGAAGCCATGAAATCTGAGATGGGATCCATGTATGAAAACAAAGTATGGACTTTGGTTGACTTGCCCGATGATAAGCAAGCCATTGTGAATAAATGGATCTTTAAGAAGAAGACTGACGCTGATGGTAATGTAACTGTCTATAAAGCTCGACTTGTTGCGAAAGGTTTTCGACAAGTTCAAGGGGTTGACTACGATGAGACTTTCTCACCCGTAGCGATGCTTAAGTCTGTCCGAATCATGTTAGCAATTGCCGCATTTTATGATTATGAAATTTGGCAAATGGATGTGAAAACTGCATTCTTGAATGGATTTCTAGAAGAAGAGTTGTATATGATGCAACCAGAAGGTTTTGTTGATCCAAAGGGTGCTAACAAAGTGTGCAAGCTCCAGCGATCAATTTATGTTACGGTGCAAGCCTCTCGGAGTTGGAATAAACGCTTTGATAGTGTGATCAAAGCATATGGTTTTATCTGAGACTTTTGGAGAAGCCTTGTATTTACAAGAAAGTGAGTGGGAGCTCTGTAGCATTTACGATATTATATGTAGGCGACATATTATTGATTGGAAATGATATAGAATTTCTGGATAGCATAAAAGGATACTTGAATAAAAGTTTTTCAATGAAAGACCTCGGTGAAGCTGCTTACATATTGGGCATCAAGATCTATAGAGATAGATCAAGAAGCTTAATTGGACTTTCACAAAGCACATACCTTGATAAAGTTTTGAAAAAGTTCAAAATGGATCAGGCAAAGAAAGGTTTTTTACCTGTATTACAAGGTGTAAGATTGAGTCAGACTCAATGCCCGACCACAATGAGAAGATAGAGAGAAAATGAAAGATGTTCCCTATGCTTCAGCCATAGGCTCTATCATGTATGCAATCACATGTACCAGACTGGCGTATGCTTAGCAGTAAGCTTGGCAGGAAGGTACCAAAGTAATCCAGAGTGGATCATCGACAGCGGTCAAAAACATCCTGAAATACGAA
This sequence comes from Aegilops bicornis, assembly GCA_021605145.1. NCBI lineage: Eukaryota > Viridiplantae > Streptophyta > Magnoliopsida > Poales > Poaceae > Aegilops > Aegilops bicornis. Next base: position 825,218,552 of record CM038670.1, read on the forward strand.
AAGGACTAAGGATATGTTTCTCGTATATGGAGGTGACAAAGAGCTAGTCGTAAATGGTTACGTCGATGCAAGCTTTGACATCGATCCGGCGATTCTAAATCGCAAACCGGATACGTGTTTTTATTAAACGGAGGAGCTGTCAGTTGGTGCAGTTCTAAACAAAGCGTCGTGGCGGGATCTACATGTGAAGCGGAGTACATAGCTGCTTCGGAAGCAGCAAATGAAGGAGTCTGGATGAAAGAGTTCATTTCCGATCTAGGTGTCATACATAGTGCATCGGGACCAATGAAGATCTTCTGTGACAATGCTGGTGCAATTGCCTTGGCAAAGGAATCCAGATTTCACAAGAGGACCAAGCATATCAAGAGACGCTTCAATTCCATTCGGGACCAAGTCCAAGTGGGAGACATAGAGATTTGCAAAATACATACGGATCTGAATGTTGCAGACCCATTGACTAAGCCTCTTCCACGAGAAAAACATGATCAGCACCAAGACTCCATGGGTGTTAGAATCATTACTGTGTAATCTAGATTATTGACTCTAGTGCAAGTGGGAGACTGAAGGAAATGTGCCCTAGAGGCAATAATAAAGTTATTATTTATTTCCTTATATCATGATAAATGTTTATTATTCATGCTAGAATTGTATTAACCGGAAACATAATACATGTGTGAATACATAGACAACCAGATAGTCACTAGTATGCCTCTACTAGACTAGCTCATTAATCGAAGATGGTTATGTTTCCTAACCATAGACATGTGTTGTCATTTGATTAATGGGACCACATCATTAGGAGAATGATGTGATTGACATGACCCATTCCGTTAGCTTATCACTTGATCGTTTAGTATATTGCTATTGCTTTCTTCATGACCTATACATGTTCCTGTAACTATGAGATTATGCAACTCCGTTTACGGAGGAACACTTTGGGTACTACCAAACGTCACAATGTAACTGGGTGATTATTAAGGAGTACTACTATTGTCTAGAAAGTTACATGTTGGGTTGGCGTATTTCGAAATTATGTTTTGTCACTCCGATTGTCGGGAGAGGTATCTCTGGGCCTTCTCGGTAATACACATCACATAAGCCTTGCAAGCATTGCAACTAATGAGTTAGTTGTGAGATGATGTATTACGGAACGAGTAAAGAGACTTACCGGTAACGAGATTGAACTAGGTATTAGATACCGACGATCGAATCTCGGGTAAGTAACATACCGATGACAAAGGGAACAACGTATGTCGTTATGCGGTTTGACCGATAAAGATCTTCGTAGAATATGTAGGAACCAATATGGGCATCCAGGTTCCGCTATTGGTTATTGACCGAGAATGGTTCTAGGTCATGTCTACATAGTTCTCGAACCCGTAGGGTCCGCACGCTTAACGCTTCGATGCGAGTTCATTATGAGTTTATAAGTTTTGATGTACGGAAGGTTGTTCGGAGTCCGGATGTGATCACGGACATGACGAGGAGTCTCGAAATGGTCGAGACATAAAGATTGATATATTGGAAGCCTATGTTTGGACTTGGAAAGGTTCGGATGAAAGCAGGGGCGTTACGGAACACCGGGATTACGGAACCCCGGGGTCAATGGGCCTTGATGGGCCATAAGGGAGAAGAGGAAGGGCCGGCCAGGGCAGGCCGCGCCCCCTCCTCTAGTCCGAATAGGACAAGGAGGGGCGGCGCCTTCCCTCTTCCCCTCCCAAGTCCTAGTCCAACTAGGAGAGGGGAGTCCTACTCCCGGTGGGAGTAGGACTCCTCGGCCGCCCCTAGGGCTGGCCGCACCTCCCCCTTCCTCCTTTATATACGGGGGCAGGGGGCACCCCATGACACACAAGTTGATCTACAGATCGTTCCTTAGCCGTGTGTGGTGCCCCCCTCCACCATATTCCACTTCGGTCATATCGTCGCGGAGCTTAGGCGAAGCCCTGCGCCGGTGAAGTCATATCGTCGCGGAGCTTAGGCGAAGCCCTGCGTCGGTGGAGCATCAACATCGTCCTGCGCCGTCGTCTTGTGGAACTCATCCCCGACGCTTTGCTGGATCGGAGCCCGGGATCGTCATCGAGCTGAGCGTGTGCTGAACACGGAGGTGCCGTGACGTTCGGTACTTGGATCGGTCGGATCGTGAAGACGTGCGACTACATCAACAGCGTTGTTATAACGCTTCCGCCACGGTCTCACGAGTGCGTGGACAGACACTCTCCCCTCTCGTTGCTATGCCATCACCATGGTCTTGCGTGTGCGTAGGAAATTTTTTGAAATTACTACGTTCCCCAACAGATACTACGTTTGCGAGTCCATCCGACACACGACCTGTGAGAGGGGCTACTCCGACAAACAATATGAAGTGCGTAAATAAAAATATTCACAATTTTATTTTATTACCATCATTTGTGTTGAGTTTCATTCATTCATATATGTATTGACCCCTTTCTTAAAATTAGATGTCTCGGAAGCGGGATGAACTACTAGCAACAGATCGCATGCGAGCAATTCAAGAGGAATTGGCGGCATTCTTTCTTGACCACGTGATCGCTGAAGGCGGAGAATACTATGTGGACCACGCAGCGTCCGTATTGTAAAAGATAACTATTGTATATATGTAGCGGTAGTGTCGGATAGATATCGAGAACTTGTTGTTCGACCAATCTCTCGGAGAAGGAGAGGTGGTCGATATCACTTCTCTCTGTATGCATATATGTTCATGACGATCTTACATTTGCTTAATTACTAGCTAGCTAGCGTGTCTAGCTAGTCCTCTCTATAATGTATGTATAGTACGTAGCGTCGACCAAGCACGGACAAAGAGAGGACACTTTTCTCTATTAATTAGCTAGCTATAGCACAATATATGAAACACCTAAATTAACCCCCAAAACCCCCAAACCCCCCTTTCAAAAAAACAAAAACCACAGCCATAGAAATCTTGTGGCGTGGATGCCTATTGGTCCCGGTTGGTGCCACCAACGGGACCAAAGGCCCTCCTACCTGGTCTCGGCGGACAGGCCACGTGGAGGCCCATTAGTCCCGGTTCTGGATTGAACCGGGACTAAAAACCAGGTATTAATACCGACCCTTTAGTCGGTTCATGAACCGGGACTAAAGGCCCTCACCAACCGGGTAAACAGGCCCTTTTTCTACTAGTGAGATCTCCACGAGATAGGGGGAGAACATTGTATTGAGATCCAAAAAGAGAGAAGAAGCCATCTAGCTACTAGCTATGGACCCGAAAGTCTGAAGTAAACTACTCACACTTCATCGGAGGGGCTATGGTGTTGATGTAGAAGCCCTCCATGGTGGATGCCCCTCCGCGGAGCCTCAAACAGGCCCAGGATGGGATCTCATGGATCTGAGGAAGGTGCAGCGGTGGAATTAGGTTTTGGCTCCTCCACGATCGTTTGGAGTGCGTGAGGTATATATAGGAGGAAGGAGTACGTCGGTGGATCGTCAGGGGTCCCACGAGGCAGGGGGCGCGCCCTCCACCCTCGTGACCGCCTCTGGCACTTCTTGGAGTAGGGTCCAAGTCTCCTGGATCACGTTCGGTGAGAAGATCACGTTCTGGGCTGGGCCTCCGGTTAATAGGTTAGTCCCAAAAGTAATATAAAAGTGGAAAATAAAGCCCATTATAGTCCAAAACAATAGATAAAGTAGCATGGAGCAATAAAAAATTATAGATACGTTGGAGACGTATCAGTATGCCATACCGGGTTGTAATATCTTCGATGAATGTCACGGCAGTCGGCCCATTCAGTTTCTTGATCGGCATCGCTTCAATCCACTTGGTAAATTTGTCCACGGCGACGAGAAGATGTGTCATGCCGCCATGCGTCTTGAATGGGCCCACCATGTCCAGTCCCCAGACGGCAAAAGGCCAGGTGAGGGGGATGGTCTTGAGTGCAGAAGCCAGAAGGTGTTGCTTGGAGCTGAAGACTTGGCACCCTTTGAACTGTTTGACTAACTCCTTGGCGTCATCCAAAGCAGACGGCCAGAAGAATCCATGGCGGAAAGCTTTGGCGACGAGTGATCTTGAGGCCGCGTGGTCGCCGCATTCGCCTTGGTGGATGTCCTTGAGGATTGCTATGCCCTTCTACGGCTCGGCCTTGGAAGATTCGGTGGCCGCGCCCTAACGAGCTCTTGGTTCACTATTTTGTATGCTCCGGCTCGGTGTTGGACTTGCCTGGCAGAGATCTCGTCAGTCGGCAGCTCTCTGTTTACCAGGAAGTTGAGGATGGGCTGGGCCCATGATGGAGCTATGACTTCTTCTATTGCCAATATGGCTACCGCGACCAGGGCGGGTGGGCTGGGTGGTGAAGAGTTGGACTCGGCCACCGCCTGTTGTGTCGATGAAGTCCCTGGGCCGATTGCCGTAGTCCCGGGCGGGTTACGAAGTCCGGGCGGGTGCGATTATGGCAGTCCCCGAGCCGCCTGTCGAAGTCCCCGAGCCGCCTGCTTGGTTCCCCAAGTCGGATCCGACTGCGTCGAGGTCAGGCGGTACGAAGATGGAATCAGATTCTAGAGATGGCTTGATAGATGTCTTGAGGAGGCGTTGGAGAGAGACGCCGGTTGGTATAGCTTGTCGGGTGGAGCCTATTCGTGCCAGGGCATCTGCTTGCTCGTTGTCAGCCCGTGGCACGTGGAGGAACTCGCATCCTTCAAAATATCCACTGATTTCTTTGAGCGAGGAAGCGGTAGCTCGCCATGTTTGCGTCCTTGGCGTCCCAGTCGCCAGATGATTGCTGGACTACCAAATCCGAGTCACCATAACACAGGATCCGGCGGATGCCGAGCTCTTTGGCTAGCCGGAGCCCGTGTATGAGCGCCTCGTACTCTGCCAAATTGTTGGAGGCGGCAAAATGATTTTGCAATGTGTATCTGAGCTTGTAGCCCTTGGGAGAGGTGAGGACATGTCGGCTCCCAAGCCGGTGTGCATCTTGGATCCATCGAAGTGCATCCGCTAATGGGTGGAGTCGGGGGTCGGCGGTAGGTACTGGGTCTCGGCCCAGTCGACAAGGAAGTCGGCTAATGCCTGGGACTTGATGGCGGTGCGAGGCTGGTAGAAGATTGTGTAAGGAGCCAGCGGAATGGCCCATTTTGCCACCCGGCCGGATGCATCCCAGCTGCCTATGATCTCGGTGAGCGGGGCGGTACATATGACCGTGATGGGGTGCTCTTGAAAGTAGGGCTTGAGCTTCTTGGCGGCGAAGTACACACCATAGCCATCTTCTGGTAGTGCGGGTAGTTCTGGTTCGAGGTGGACAGTACTTCGCTCAAATAATACACCGGCCTCTGGACTAGCTGAGCTCGGCCTTCTTCTGGGTGCTGAACCACGATAACGGTGCTGACCACCCGGCTAGTGGCGGCAATGTAAAGGAGCATGGGCTCTTTCTCAGTCAGTGCCGCCAAGACAGGCGGCATGGCCAGCATCTTCTTTAGCTCGTGGAAAGCTTGGTCTGCTTGGTCGCTCCACTCGAAGTGAGTGGACTTCTTCATGAGTCGGTAGAGGGGGAGAGCTTTCTCTCCTAGCCGGCTGATGAAGCGGTTCAGGGAGGCCAGGCATCCGGTAAACTTTTGGACGTCTCGTAGCTTGGTAGGAATCTCCATTCTCTCTATGGCCTTGATCTTCACTGGGTTGCATTCGATGCCGCGTTCGGAGACCAGGAAGCCTAGAAGCTGGCCGGCTGGTACTCCGAACACGCATTTCTCGGGGTTGAGCTTGATTTGAAACTGGCGCAAGTTTTCAAATGTCTCTCTGAGGTCTTCCAGCAAGGTGCCGCGCTTCTCTGTCTTCACCACAATATCGTCTACATAGACGTGGGCATTTCTGCCGAGCTGCTTGAGGAGGCATTTCTGCATGCAACACTGAAAAGTGGCACCGGCATTTCTCAAGCCGAATGTCATAGTTAGGTAGCAGAAATCTCTGAATGGTGTGATGAAGGCGGTCTTCAGGTGGTCAGGCGGATCCAACTTTATTTGGTGGTAGCCTGAATAAGCATCCAAGAAGCTCAACAGCTCGCATCCAGGTGTGGAGTCTATCACTTGGTCGATTCGATGTAAGGAAAATGGATCTATACACATGCGCCACTTGTTATTCTTCTTCAACATGAGGACCGGGTTGGCAAGCCACTCTGGAAAGAACACCTCCATAATGAAGCCGGCTGCCAGAAGCCGGGCTATCTCTTCTCCTACAATCCTTCTCTTCTCCTCCGACAGTCGGCGGAGGGGCTGCTTGACTGGTTTTGCATCTGCTCGGACGTGTAACTTGTGCTCGGCGAAATCCTTCGGAACACCCGGCATGTCCTTGGGGAACCATGCGAAGATGTCACGATTCTCACGGAGCAAATCGACGAGCTCGCCTTCCTATTTGCTGTCCAGGTTTGCCCCTATGACGACAAACCTTTCTGGGTTCTCTGGGTCTAGAGGTATCTTCTTTGTTTCTTTGGCCGGCTGGAAAGAACCTTGAGCATCATATTCCTTGGGGTTGGGGGACAAGGCCGGCTGCTTGCCGGCCATGGCCACGACTCGATCCAGCATCTTCTTCTCTTCAGCGATCACGAGGGACTCGGCCAGCCGGCTGCTAGCTGCCGCACACTCAGAAGATTTCGTGTAGTCTCCGGGTGCTGTGATGATGCCCTTGGAACTCGGCATCTTCATCTTGAGGTAGGCATAGTGGGGCACAACCATGAACTTGGCTAGAGCAGGTCGGCCAAGCAATGCATGGTAAGGGCTCTCCAGGTCCACTACTTCAAACCATATTGCTTCTCTGCGGAAATGATTCTTGTCCCCAAAGAGAACATCTATCTTGATCTTGCCGATTGGTGAGCAGGACAAGCCGGGTACGATGCCATGGAACACAGTCCGACTAGGCATGAGCTGCCTCGTCTTGATGTTCATCTTCTCCATGGTGTCACGGTACAGTATGTTGATGCTACTCCCGCCATCTATCAGCACGCGGGAGAAACGGGCATCTCGCCTTTCTGTTGCGAGGGTGGCGTCCAAAACTAATGCGTAAGAGCCGGGAGACGGCATCACCTCTGGGTGATCAGCCCGGCTCCAACTGATGGGCTTCTCCGACCAGTGCATGAACTCGGGGTTGTTGGAGGCGACCGCATTGACTTCTTGGTGCTGTCTGCGCCGGCTGCGCCGGTCTTTGGTCTGGCTTGTAAAGACGACGTAGGCGGCATGCTCATCGGGGAACTCGTCTTGAACAGCCCCGACTGCTGGTCGAGCGGCCGGCTGCTGAGGGGCCGGAGGCGGCTGACCAGCAGGCGGAGGCGGCATCAGCCCTTCGCCCTTGGAGATTCGTGTGAGCCGATGGCATTTCTGGGTCGTGTGGTTGGACGGCTTCGCGCCGCTGTGGAACTTGCAGGGGGCATCAAGGGCTTGCTCGTAGGAGAAAGCCGACTGCCAAGCCGGCCTGCCGCCCTTCTGCTTCTTGGGCGCGGGCCGCCCTTCGGGTTGTTCGTCTTCGACTGTGGCCACCTGCCGACTGGTGGAAGGCGTCATAGGAGCCTTGCGCTTGTTGTTGTTCTGGTATGGGCGTCGGTTGGAGTCTCCAGCCGGCGTCTTGGGAGCCGGAGTGAGCACCTTCCCGGAGGCGTCTACTCGAAGCTCGGTCTTCATTGAAGAGTCGGCCGTGACATACTTGTCTGCTATGATCAGCAGCTCATCGGGGGTTGTCGTGGAAATATCACGTCAGATGTCCTAGCAGAAGGACTTAGTCATGGAGCCATAGCAACGAGGTTAGCCTGAAGGGGTTAAACCGGACAAGGGACACGAGAGTTATACTAGTTCGGCCCCTTCGATGAAGGTAAAAGCCTACGTCTAGTTGTGATGGGATTATTGGGATTTCGATGACCAGGGAGCAAATACGCTTGCCTGGGTCTCGAGTTGTTGTCTGTCGTCCCTGAACCGCCGCCGGGTCGTCCCTTTATATACACAGGTTGACGCCCGACCGGTCTACAGAGTCCCGAGGCAGACTCATACAAGTGTTCGGCTCGGTCTCTCCCTTTCCCTAACTTACAATACAAGTAAACAATTATGGCGGTTTATCACTACGGGCCCTAATCCGCCTCCGGGCTCTGGGCCTTTAAACTATGTCCGTAAAGCGCCATCTTCTTGTCTTCATGGGCTTCAGTATAGCTGAGCGTGAACCGGCCCCTCCTGGGCGGCTTATACTCAGTGGTTATATCCTCAACATTAGGCCCCAGATTGATTTGAACCTGTTCATGTCAATATTCAACCCTTAAGAAAATTCCATGAACATCTTGTAATGATTCTCCGTAAACCGCCATGTTATCTTCTCCCTGTAAACTTTGGTGAACCGCCATGACGTCACCCTCTGTCACTGCAGTAAATCGTCATGATGTCATCTCTGCATAAAAAGATTCTTTTCATTAATTACTCCCGAAGATCGAGGCGACAGCTGCATCCTCTTTTGCCGCCTCAGGCCCCTCGATTTTCGCGCCGGCCGTTTTATCCTCTTGCCTTTATAAATTGGGCCGGGGGTTCTTTCCATTTTCCCCCCTTTCCTCTCGTCTTCCTCCTCGCGACCCAAAGAGCTCGAGCGTCGCCGCCGCCGTCGATCCTCTAATCTACACCGACCAGGCCGCTGCATCACCCTGTTTGTACCAGAGCTCTCTGCGATACTCCTCCGCTGCGGCGTGGCCCTGGTAAGCTTCCTTCCCTTAACCCTAGATCTCCATTAGTGTTTCATGTTCTTCCCTGTTCATCGGCGTTCGTCAATACCGGTCCCCTATTTCCTTGGCATCCCTACTGCATCTTAGCTAGGCCCGATTGTTTTCTTTTGCGGCTAGATCCATAACCTTAGTCTACCGCACCACAACATCTTGCTGTTCTTTGAAAAAAACTCTATCTAGACCTTCTTCGTTCTTCTTAGCGCCATTGTAGGGCTCAGATTTTTTTTACTGTTCCATGGTAGATCCAAAATTATACTGCCATATTGTGAAACCTGTTTCTGCAAACACTTAGTAAATTTCATCTGTCTCTTCTGTTTAAGGGCGGTTTAACTTTTAGCAGTTGATAATCCGCCATATGCCATTAGCCCTCACTTAAACTGCCATCTTGATTTGAGTACTAATTTCCGGTTTAACTCACATATATGCGTTGATCAAATTCCCCGGGTTAACTCCGATTAGTGCACATCAACCTGAATCGTAAACCGGCCTTCACTTTTCTTTTACAGTTTGTTGTCCAAAATGGCCAAGCAATTCGCCGCCTACAACTGGGTTCCTTCCCGGATCACGGAAACGCAAATCAATGGATTTGTTCTAACTGGTGCTTTAGCCTCGAAAAATGTCCTCCATTGGCAAGTCCCTGGTCCCGAGTGCCCTCCTGAACCTCAAGATGGAGAAGTGATCGTGTTCATGCAACATCTATCCCGGGGATTCAGCCCTCCCGGATCAATGTTTTTCCGGGATGTAGTTGCCAGCTTCCAACTCCATCCTCAGGATATTGGACCAAATTTTGTGTCCAACATATGCAACTTCCAAGTGTTCTGTGAGGTTTACCTTCAAGAAGAACCAACTGTTGATCTCTTCCGAGATTTCTTCCACTTAAACCGCCGAACTGAGTTCTCTGACGGCCCCAATACTGAACTTGGTGGTGTGTCGATTCAAAAAAGGAAAGAAGTTGATTTTCCTCATGCCAAACTTCACAGCCATCCGAAAGACTGGAACCAAACATGGTTTTATTGTCAGAACACTGCCCTTGCTGAAGAAAATCCTTTGCCAAGCTACCGCGCTCATCGGCTTAGCAATGGTCACCTGTTACCTCAATGATTAACTGCCAGAGAACGACAAGCTTATGCACCTCAACTCGCCAAGCTCTGGGCTCTCCTGGCCAACGGTTTGACTGGTGTTGATCTCGTCCGCTGTTGGGTTTCGTGGTGTATCCTACCCTTAAGCCGCCGCTCCGTATTGATGTATGAATATACCGGCAACGCCAAGGATCCTCAACAGTTTAACGAAATAGAAATGACGGATGATGAAGTCACTGAAAGTGTGAAGAAGATGCTTGACGAACCGATCGCCGCATGCAGCCAAATTGGGCTGCGCCCTTTTTATGCCTCCAACAAACCGCCAGCGGTAAAAACTTTAATCTTGTACTTTTTTAATCCGTCTCCGCTTTGACACTGATATAATAATCCTTTGTTTAATTTTGCAGGCCATTAGGTCCTTATGGAAAATGAAAACTCATTATAAAACTGCCAGGGCTCCTCGTGCCAAGAGCAAAGTCATAAAGCGACCAACCAAGAAGAAAACCGGCGGGTCTGCTGATCTGCTCGAAGATGTTGCAGACTCAGACCAAGAGGTAGCACTTGACTCCCTTGGCTTATTTTTCATACAGCTTATTGACAGTGACTATTATCAGGATGACGCGGAAGCTAGTCACGCTGATCATGTTGAGGTAATCTCCCTTTCCTCCGATTCAGATCATGTGCCGGTTCAAAAATTTCGCCGTGCAGTTTGGAAAGTAAAATGCTCTCACCCTCTTGCTTATTTGGTCCAAAGTTTGCTTTTAAGACACAACAAGATGAAGGACGTCGCACAACCCGGCATAGCGGCCAACAAGTCACTTCCTCCGGTTTACCGGACACTCCACCTCGGAAACATCGTCCAGAGGTCTCTTCCTCTCTTAATAAGCCTTACCCCTTGGCGGGTTGCTTCCGATGCCCACTTAATCCGTCCGATTCAAATTATCAGGTAACTTCCAATTCATCTGGCGACTCATCAACCACGCAACTGCCTCCCCTCAAGACCGTCGCTGGGTAAGTATTGCCTTTCAGCTTTTTTCTTCATGCGTCGGTTTACCATACTAATCCTTGCTTTGATATTGTAGCGCCAAGGCCCGTCTGAGCAAAAAAGCCAAGACCAGTAGCACCACCGATGAAGTTGAACCGGAGAAGACTCCAGAAGGTGCCAGTAGAGACACTGATGTTGTCATGGATGACTCTGCCCCACAGGATCCAGCCACTGATGCTAATCCGCTGGGAGCTGACCCGGCTACGCATGTTGATCCATCAATTCCGCATGCTACGCCTCCAAGCCCAGCTACTGACCCGCCGAGTCCAGCTGCTAATCCGCCAAGCCCAGCTGTTAATCCGCCGAGCCCAGCCAGGGATATTGTCAATTCGCCGAGCCCGTCAAAAGTCAGCGATGATGATGTTATTATCACCGGTACTGGTCATACTGCCCCAGGAAATCCGGTTGCCTTATCGAAGCATACTACCAAGGAGGAATTTACTGCAATGGGCAAGGGGAAAGGGAAGACAGATTTGTCGAGCTATGCTAATCTTTCTGCCCAGGAGCTTCATTCCGGATTCCTGAACCACTTGTACACAAACCGAGATTATGAAGCCGGTTTGGTGAATATGATGAAAGAGCACTATGAGGTAATCTTCCAAACACTTTCGTCCTTGTTCCGTATATTCACTGCATTGTAGCTCCCGAGGGCCGGTTTGTCTCTTGAAGACAAACCGGGACTTTTATGTTCCATACTGCAGTTTATTAATTCCCTTGCCTGTGTATTTTCTGATCAAACACACATTAGCCCCCAAGTGCCAAGATTTAAAACTTGTATTGATCCTTGGGACTTCAAACAATCAGTAGTAAAGAAGTAATCCACATTAGCCCCAAGTGCCAAGTGTATAACTGGTTATATGCTTGGGACTTTTTGATAAAAATATTAACATGCTCCTTCTCTGGCTGTGGCAGGCTGATATAAATCACCAAGGTTCTCAAATTGCTGATCTTCAAGAGAATATCAAGTCCCAACAAGCAGAAACTTCCAAGGCTAAAGAAGAGCTGAAAGGTGCTTTAACAACTATGGAACAACTGAAGGACAGCTTCAAGACTGAGCGTGCCAACTGGGAAACAGAAAAGACTGCATTCTTTGAAGCGAAATTTGAAGATGCGGAGTCGACTCTTAAACGGTGGCGGAAGAGCTAAGCGGGTTGAAGCGTCAAGTAAACGCCATGACTTCTGCAATTTTTGGTAAATACTCTTGCCAAGGCTGCTTAAATAATCATTTTTGAAATTGCCGGTTTAACATCAAAATCTTAAACCGTTATAGGTAGCCGTGTTGCTCATCTGGGCTCTGACATGCGGATGAAGCTGAAGGCAGCATATACGTTGATAGAGCAGCTGTATACCGGTGCCCAACGGGTTATCTGTGCAGCCTCCTACAACAAACCAGCCCCAACATTGATCAAGGACACTCTAGCAAGGTTATCCATGACACCGGCGTAGATAGAAGAGCTGAAGCGATCCGTTGCCAGGGCTGGCGCTTTGTTGGCACTTACCCGAGCCAAAGCATGGATAGCTGACCTGGATCCAGTTGATATTGCCAAGGGCTTTCCTGGTGAACAAGAAAACAGGGCATAATTTGATAATGAAGCCCTCAAAGTCCTCACAAAGGAGATGCGTCCTCTGGCAAGTCAATTGGCGAAAGAGGCTAATTTGACTGTTCATCGGTCCTTCTATGATGCCAACAACCAACGGATTGACACTGTTGTGAAGGAAGTGCAAAATCGTATCCCGCCAATTCGTAAGCACACTTACGCTCCTGATGTTGATCCATCCGAACTTATAAGTGAAGAAGCTGTCTTTCAAGCTTTAACCCGGATTGGCTGGACCACCATTGACTTCCAGCCACTAGATGGGGAGGAGGAGGCTGAACCGGCACCAGAAGATCCATCAACCTCTCGTCAACCCGGCAATGAGTCTTAAATCGGCAACTGAGTTGATAGGCACAGATTGTGTTCTGTGTAAAAAACAATTGCTTATTTTGGGCCTTAAAGCGCCTTATAATAGGCTAGTTGAAATACTTTGATCTCGCTGCCATCATGCAATCGGGATATAACTGTTTGATCCGCCGTGATAATTTCAAAGGTCTTTGGCTTATATACCTTCATAATATTATGCAATCCGTTCCGCATAAAAAGATCTGTTCAGCGGTTTACCGCGGAATGAATCAAAATGCCCAACCCACAACCTGGTAGATAACCATGGTTGCAAAAAATATTCAAAAATAGATCATACCTGTGATATGAAATTATGCTGTTGGTTTACCAACTTGGATTGTAGTAAGGGTGAATACCCAACTTCCACCATGCAGTAGAACCAGGTATGATTATACTGGCGACGGGTAGTCAAAGCCAGACCGGTTTGAAAGATGTCGGTTCACCATTAATTATATGCTTTAACAGATAATAACTGTAAGCCGCACCGGGTTAAGAAACACCGGGTCGAGATGGAGGCATATAGCCTGGCCGGATCAACAGATGCCGGCTTACCTGAAGAGGTGACCAAATAAAGATAAAAATTTGCAACGACAAACAAATAAAAACTTGTAGTCGAGGCTTTTCGAGGGCTGCCAGGCCCAAATTCGAGGCTTTTTGTGGGCTGCCAGGCCGCTGAGTTAAACCATTTGACAAAGCCTTTTAAGATGGGCCTCCAACTAACCAATCGTCGTTTAACTTTGACAAGTTCAGGGTCTCAATGAGAGTAACTTGTCAAACGTTCATGGGTCATGCCAGGATTACCTGGATAGGAGTGGCTTACTTGATGAAGGCAGGTTAACCCGGCGTTTTAGGTGAATACACCAGGCTTCCAAGCCATGGGTCGATACCCGGTTACAAGGGTACTTTCAAACTCTTTGTTACTTTACACAAAGAGCCCCCAAGTAACTTTGTGAGTTGTGCTCAATGGGTGCCTATGTTTGAGTCGTGCTTTTAGCAACAGAACTCTCTTTGGCCCCTTGGGTGTGAAGCTCCCAAGCTATATGATGGCATGATAGCCAGTTTAATGGACAAATCGAGTCATCGCTTTGAAGGCAGAAGCCCCCTTGTAACCAAGAAATATTGGAAGAACGACAGAGGCCCTGCTTGTAGCAAGGATGTCGGTTTATTATATTGAACATAATATATACATTGTCATAATATGTACATAGTGAGAGCCTATGGCTCAGGTGTAGTAAGGCTGAAGGAGAGCTATGTTCCACGGCCGCCGGGTCTCCTCCTCAGAACTGCGTGAGTCTTCTCGAACATCAATGAGGTAGTATGATCCGTTGTGCAGATTCTTGCTGACCACAAAGGGCCCTTCCCAAGGTGGGGATAACTTGTGCATGTCGGTCTGATCCTGGATGAGCCGGAGCACTAAATCGCCTTCTTGAAAGGTTCTTGTTTTAACCCGGCGGCTGTGATAACGCCGCAGGTCTTGCTGGTAAATCGCCGAAGGAGCCAAAGCCATATCCCGCTTCTCATCTAATAGGTCCAATGCTTCCTGACGTGCTTGCTCGTTGTCTGCTTCAACATAATTGGCAACCCGAGGCCAGCCATGACGAATATCACTGGGGAGTACCGCCTCTGCTCCGTAAACCATGAAGAACGGCGTATAACCTGTAGACCGGTTTGGGGTGGTGTTTATGCTCCATAATACAAACGGTAGTTCTTCCACCCAGCAACCCGGCATCCGCTTCAAGGGGACCATAAGCTGGGGCTTTATACCCTTTAAAATTTCCCGATTAGCTCGCTCGGCTTGACCATTAGATTGGGGATGAGCCACAGACGCTACATCAAGCCAGATGTGCTCTCGTTGACAAAAATCCTCCATCTCGCCCTTAGAAAGGTTCGTGCCATTATCCGTGATAATGCTATGTGGAAAACCGAAACAGAAGATCACCTTTTTGATGAACTGAACCGTCGTGGCTGTGTCACACTTGCTTACTGGCTCCGCTTCAACCCATTTAGTGAACTTGTCAACCGCCACCAACAGGTGGGTCTTCTTATCTTTTGATCGCTTGAAAGGACCCACCATATCAAGCCCCCAAGTAGCAAACGACAAGGTTATTGGAATCATCCGTAGCTCTTGAGCCGGAACATGAGCTCGGCGTGAAAACTTCTGACAAGCATCACACCGTTTTACCAGGTCCTCTGCATCAGCATGGGCCGTCAACCAGTAAAAACCATGACGAAAAGCTTTAGCCACTAAGGATTTTGAACCGGCGTGACTACCACAGTCTCCTTCGTGGATCTCGTGTAAAATCTCACATCCTTCTTCAGGAGAGACGCAACGCTGAAACGCCCCCGAAACACTGCGATGATGTAACTCGCCATTGACGATTGTCATGGACTTCGATCGCCGGATTATCTGTCTGGCCAGAACTTCATCATCAGGTAACTCGCCCCGGTTCATATATGCCAAGTATGGAACCGTCCAATCCGGAATAATATGTAAAGCGGCCACCAACTGTGCCTCCGGATCAGGAATGGCGAGGTCCTCCTCTGTAGGCAACTGAACCGACGGGTTATGCAAGACATCTAGGAAGGTGTTAGGTGGGACCGGTTTACGCTGAGA
Source organism: Aegilops bicornis (assembly GCA_021605145.1). NCBI lineage: Eukaryota > Viridiplantae > Streptophyta > Magnoliopsida > Poales > Poaceae > Aegilops > Aegilops bicornis. The sequence continues at coordinate 825,233,941 of CM038670.1, forward strand.
TCCCAGCCGGCTTAAAGCGTCAGTCGCCTCATTTTTGCGCCGATCGATGTGCTCCACTTGATATCCCTTAAAGTGACGAGCAACAATATCCAGCTCTCGTCGGTAAGCCGACATGAGTGGATCCTTGGAATCCCAAGTACATGAAACCTGCTGGGCTACTAGGTCTGAGTCTCCAAAGCATCGTACGCGGCTTAAGTTCATCTCCTTGGCCACTCGAAGACCATGGAGTAAGGCTTCATACTCAGCTGCATTGTTAGTACAAGGGAACATTAAACGAAGAACATAACGGATTTTATCACCTCGAGGGGAAGTAAGGACAACTCCAGCCCCCGAGCCTTCCAATTGCCTGGACCCATCAAAGTGGATAGTCCAGTATGTGTTGTCCGGTTTGTCTTCTGGTGCCTGCAACTCGGTCCAGTCGTTGATGAAATCCACAAGAGCCTGGGACTTGATAGCTGTGCGAGGCATATACTTCAAATTGTGTGGTCCAAACTCAATAGCCCACTTAGCAACCCGGCCAGTTGCTTCCCTGTTCTGGATTATATCCCCCAAAGGAGCAGAACTGACCACGGTGATGGGATGACCTTGGAAGTACTGTTTAAGCTTCTGACTTGCCATAAACACCCCATACACCAGCTTCTGCCAATGCGGATACGTTTGATTTGACTCGATGAGCACTTCGCTGATATAGTAGACCGGCCTTTGAACCGGGTACTCCTTCCCAGCCTCCTTGCACTCCACCACAATGGCAACAATGACAGCCCGGGCATTAGCAGCCACATACAACAGTAGTGGCTCCTTATCAACAGGGGCAGCAAGAACTGGCGGTTCAGCCAACTGCCGCTTCAAGTCCTCAAACGCCGTATTAGCTGCATCGCTCCAGACAAAATTGTCTGTTTTCTTCAACATCTGATACAGAGGAATTGCCTTCTCTCCCAGACGGCTGATAAACCGGCTCAAAGCCGCAATACGACCCGCCAGTCGCTGGACATCATTGATGGATGCCGGTTTAGCCAAGGTTGTAATCGCTTTGATCTTTTCTGGATTAGCCTCAATACCTCTGTTAGACACCAGAAAGCCTAAGAGCTTGCCTGCCGGAACACCAAAAACACACTTAGCCGGATTGAGCATCATTTTATAAACTCTCAGATTGTCAAAGGTTTCTCGCAAATCAGATATGAGTGTCTCTGCTTTCCTGGACTTGACCACAATATCGTCCACATAGGCATGAACATTGCACCCAATCTGAGTATGAAGACAATTTTGAACACAACGTTGATAAGTTGCCTGGGCACTCTTGAGCCCAAAGGGCATAGATACATAGCATAAGGCTCCAAAGGGAGTGATGAAAGCTGTCTTCTCCACGGTCCTCGATCGCCATCTTGATCGATGATAACCAGAATAAGCATCGAGAAAACTCAAACGCTCACAACCTGCCATAGCATCAATGATTTGATCAATACGAGGGAGGCGAAGGGATCGGTGGGCAAGCTTTGTTCAAATCTGTGTAATCCACACACATCGCCAAGTGCCGTTTTTCTTAAGTACCAAAGACCGGATTAGCCAACCACTGGGTGAAACACTTGACGATAAACCCGCTGCCCGATGAGTCGGGCTACCTCTTCTCCAATGGCCTTACGCCGTTCCTCATTAAAGCGGCGAAGAAACTGTTTGACCGGTTTGAACCTCGGATCAATATTAAGAGTGTGCTCAGCGAGTTCCCTCGGTACACCTGGCATGTCAGAAGGTTTCCATGCAAAGATGTCCCGGTTCTCACAGATGAACTTGATGAGCGCGCTTTCCTATTTGGGATCCAAGTTGACGCTGATGCTAAATTTCTTGGACGAATCGCCAGGAACAAAATCAACCAATTTGGTTTAATCAGCCGATTTAAACTTCAAAGCTGGATCATGCTCTGTGGTGGGTTTCTTCAGAGAAGTCATGCCTGCCGGATCAACATTGTTCTTATAAAACTTCAACTCCTCTGTTGCACAAACTGATCTAGCATATGCCGCATCACCTTCCTCACACTCTAGAGCAACCTTACGGCTACCGTGAACCGTAATGGTCCCTTTGTGACCCGGCATCTTGAGCTGCAGATAAACATAACACGGCCTTGCCATGAATTTGGCGTAAACCGGTCGTCCAAATAAAGCATGGTACGTACTTCTAATCTTAACCACTTGAAAGGTTATTGTCTCGGACCTTGAATCATGATCATCTCCAAAAACCACTTCCAGAGCTATCTTTCCAACTGGGTAAGCCGATTTACCAGGCACCACTCCGTGAAAAATGGTGTCTGACGGACTAAGATTCTTATCTGTCAACCCCATACGCTGGAAGGTTTCATAGTACAAGATATTGATACTGCTCCCTCCGTCCATGAGCACCTTGGTAAACTTATAACCTCCCACCTGCGGCGCAACCACCAAGGCTAGGTGACCCGGATTGTCAACCCGGGGTGGGTAATCCTCCCTCATCTAGACAATAGGCTGCTCAGACCAGCGTAGATAACGGGGCACCGCCGGTTCAACAGAGTTCACTGCCCTTTTATGGAGTTTCTGATCGCGCTTGCACAAGCTAGTAGTGAACGCATGATACTGCCCGCCGTTCAACTGCTTTGGGTGACTCTGATAACCCGACTGCTGTTGATTCCCTTGATTATTCTGCTAGTTATTACCACCTTGGTTGTTCTGATTGCCCTGATTATTCTGAAACCCTGAGCTTGAACCGCCACCACCGTAACCCGGCCCATGGAATCCTGGACCGGAACCACCAGATGGACCCTGATCATACCGGAAAAGATCAGAGTTTTTGAATTCCCTCATGATTTGGCAATCCTTCCAAAGATGTGTGGCCAGAGCCTCCTTTATCCCATGCTTTGGGCAGGGCTGGTTTAACACGCGCTCCAGATTCATTCCTCCGCCGCGCTGGGGCGGTTTACCCCTACGGCGTTGCATATTACCCTGCACATTGGTGTTAGCCACAAAATCGGAATTGTCCGTCTTACGCTTACCATTGTTTCCGTGGCCCGCCTGGTTATTTTGTCCCTTTGAACCGGCATTCTTCTTTCCCTTCTCTTGCTTCTCCTCATCAGAATCAGGGTCCTTGGTATTATCAGAATCAGCATACTTAACCAGAGCCGCCATAAGTGTTCCCATATCATTGCAATGACGCTGGAGCCGTCCCAACTTAATTTTTAGGGATTTGAACCGGCAATTGCCCTTCAACGTCACAATTGTTGTATCCGGATTGATGCGGCCGGATGAATGCAATATTTCTGAAACCCGGCGTACCCAATGGGTTGTTGACTCGTTCTCTCCTTGGACACAAGCCGCCAGATCTACAATGGACATAGGTTGCTTGCATGTATCTTTGAAATTTGCTATGAACTTGGCCTTCAACTCATCCCATGAATTAATCGAGTTAGCAGGCAGGCTCTTCACCAGTGCGAGCCGTACCTTCTAGCATCATGGTGAAGTATTTTGCACACGCCGCTTCATCCACATCTAGCATCTCCATTGCCATCTCATAACTCTCTACCCACGCCTCGGGGGCTGATCAGCGGTATAGTTAGGCACCTTGCGCCGATCTTTGAAATCTTTGGGCAACCGCACATTCCGGAGGGCCGGGATGAGACATGGTACTCCCCAGGAGCTGAAGGCAAGCCCGGTCCCTTGTTCTACTGTTGCCACTGGTTGAGCTGGGGCGGGTTGATGATGACCCGCGTGATGTGCCGCCAAGGCGGCCTCCCTTCACGCTCTGCCATTATCCACCACATCCTGAGCATTCAAACCGCCGTTTTCCGGGTTAGGCCCTCGACGGGCATCACGACGACGCGCACTGCTTGGCACGGCCGGTTCGTCTATGTGCCTGCTATAACTCTTGCTCGGACGAGAGGTTGAATGTATTCTGTCCCGGCTGTAGGAATAAGCCTGTTGCTGAACAACGGTGGTTTGAAGAAGATCCCTGGCTCGTCGAGTCTCAATCGCCGCTAATGAATCACCCTCCATCGGAATAGCCGCCAACCGTGATGTTGCCGCAATCATGTTATCCAAGGGGCTGGAAAAGTTACCCGGCGGTGTTGCTACATACTGCGGCGAGTTGTCCGTCCGTCGAGGCGAATCCATCGCCCGTGGCTGATCCGGCGTGGCCCCAGGTGCATCAGTCCTGTTTACTCCCACCGGATTGCTAAGCCCAGCTCCTGGTGTGCCGAAGAGATTCAGACCCTCGTAAATTTGCGGTAGTCTAGACCCGTGCTTCCTTCTCGTAACTTCATTCGAGGCGTTCTGGTCCAACGTAAGCCGGTAATTCTGCGCCTGGATTTCCTGTGATCGGGCATCTAAAGCGGTCCGTTCTTCATCCATCCTAGCCTCCTCAGCTGCCAAGTCTGCCTTGGCCTGAGCTATCTGATCCCTTAGCTTTGCGACATCCGCAATATGCTGAATTTAAGTCTCCGAAGTCACCGTTGTAGTTAACAATGCCGTCAAAGCGTCCAGTAAACCAGCAAGAACTTGAGCCGGCCGGCGCGTCGGGCCTCCTGCTGCGGCTACTGATCCGGAAACCATTGCTGCTGTAGATGAAGATTGCACATTGGGCTGCATACCGGCCATGAAGATCGCAACCCGGTTTGGCGGTTCAAGGGGACCAGGAATACTGTCACCATCGGAATACCCCTCAGTCCGGCCATCTTGCAGTCGGTATAGCGACTCGGTTTCGCCAGTGGACGATTCACCATCTGAGTAGACGGCGGTCTCACCGTCGGACACCGGCTCAGATTCCGCACCATGAATGAATCTCTGACGCACGCTTCATGGCGGGCTGAATCAGGGCAGGACTTGCACGCTGAGCTGTCTTGACGAGGTCGGTGGAGATGTACGGCTCAGGGCCCGGTTCGCCGATCTTGCTGATGAAAACGTGAATTCCGCCAAAGGGGACCCGGTACCCGTACTCGATTGAGCCGGCCTCGGGGCCCCAGCCTGCATCGTCAATGTAAAGCTTGCCGCGATGACTCTTGGTCATCCGGCCAACCACGTACCCCTTGAGTCCTTCAAAGTTGCCCTTTATGAGCTCGAAACCATCATGCGATAGCCCCACGGTGGGCACCAACTGTCCTGGAAATATCACGTCAGATGTCCTAGCAGAAGGACTTAGTCGTGGAGCCATCGCAACGAGGTTAGCCTGAAGGGGTTAAACCGGACAAGGGACACGAGAGTTATAATAGTTCGGCCCCTTCGATGAAGGTAAAAGCCTACGTCTAGTTGTGATGGGATTATTGGGATTTCGATGACCAGGGAGCCAATACGCTTGCCTGGGTCTCGAGTTGTTGTCTGTCGTTCCTGAACCGCCACCGGGTCATCCCTTTATATACACAGGTTGACGCCCGGCCGGTCTACAGAGTCCCGAGGCCGACTCATAGAAGTGTTCGGCTCGGTCTCTCCCTTTCCCTAACTTACAATACAAGTAAACAATTATGGCGGTTTATCACTACGGGCCCTAATCTACCTCCGGGCTCTAGGCCTTTAAACTTTGTACGTAAAGCGCCATCTTCTTGTCTTCATGGGCTTCAGTATAGCTGAGCGTGAACTGGCCCCTCCTGGGCGGTTTATACTCAGTGGTTATATCCTCAACAAGGGTATTCGGCTCGTCGCAGAGGAGTCGGTGCTTGAGGAGGGTGCCTTCTCGGTATCCGGCGGTGAAGTACTCTATGGCTTGAACCTCGTGCACCCCTTCGCAGGAGTTGCGGAGCTCGGCCCAACGCGTGAGGTAGTCGCGAGTTGATTCATTGGGCCCTTGAACACACAAGGAGAGCTGTCGGGGCTTGGGAGCCCGTTTGTAGGTGCTGGTGAAGTTGCGGATGAAGGCTTCTGTGAAGTCTAGCCAGCTATTGACGCTGTAAGGCTTGAGGCTGTTGAGCCAGGTGCGCGCCATGCCTTGGAGCATGAGGGGGCGTATTTCACGGCAACACGCCTGTTGCCGTTTGCTATGCGAACCACAGTGGAGTAATCGATCAACCAGTCTTCCGGCTTCACGGAGCCGTTGTACTTGGGCGTGTCTCTTGGGAGTGAGAACCCTTTGGGGAAGGGCTCGTCGCGGATGCGGGGCCAAAGCAAGGCAGGCCGACGTCGTCTTCTTCTTCTAGCGCCAGGGATCGCGCTAGGCGGTCGATCCGATGGCGGGCGTCATTCTCGCTGACTCCTTCGCGGCGGCCTAGGCGGCGGCTGAGAGTCGGGTGCGCGACAGGCGGCGGGGTGGGGTATCTCTCCCCACGAGGCGGAGGAGGAGGCGGACCGCCTCGTCGCTCCACAGCTCGAGGGCGGCCTTCTGCGTCGCGCTCGATGGAGATTCGAGTCCGACTGCGGCTAGCAGCCGGCTCCTTTTCTTGCCTTGCGCGGGTGCCGCCCGCAGTCGGCGTCCGTGACGTCGCACCGTGCTCTCGGCGTGGGGGAGGACTTTTCAGCAGACGCCCGGCTTCATGCCGCTCTGCGGCCGCGTCGATCAACTGCTGGATGCGTCTGGTCATGTAGCAGAGCACGTCGGCCCCCAGTCCATTCAGCTCGTCCACGGCCGACTGGGCGGCGCGTAGGTTCTCGAGGGGCGTGGTATAGACTGGGCGGTCTGTTCCCAGCATGTTGGCGATGGCCGCGCCACGCTTCTTGACGATGTCGGCTCGGCTCGGCCCGTCAGGAGGCGGCGTGCCAAAGGCGGCGCGGTCGACTTCGTGCTGGTGAGCCTTAGTGAGGCGACTCATGGAGGCTATCTTCTGGCCCTCTACAATGAGGGCGAGGCGGCGTGCCTCCAGCGTCTTGGCGTCGGTGTCGGCCGGGATGGGGGCGGACAAGTTGTGCAGTGCCGCTTGCAGGGCATCGTGGGTGTTCTCGCCAGAGGCGACGCCGTGGCTGATGACTAGTACCTCGGTAGCGGCACTGCCGCCGCTGTCGGCTCGAGGAAGAGGGTCGTCGAAGATCACTACGTTGGTGGGGAAAGCGTTAAGCAATGCCTTGTCGGAGTCGACAAGCGTCGAGTCGGTGGAGCCAACCGACTCCAAATCCGCAGCAGGCTCGCTGGAGACGTGGAGTTGGTCGAGGAGGCTAACGAGGCGGCCCTCGGGGCAGCCTGTGCCCGTGTCGGACGCGGGCACGTCGGAGATGTGGGCCTTGCCAAGAAGATTGGCAAGGCAGCTCGCCGCGCAAGCGTCGGCGACGCCTTGCAGCGCGTCCGGGCAAGCGCCATCGGGCGTGCCGGGCTGGCTACGCTCACTGGGAAGGAAAAGGGTTCCCGTCCAGAGCAGGTCTCCGGACGACGGTGCACCTGGCCCCACGGTGGGCGCCAAATGTCGGGTGGTAGGTGCGACATATGCCAACGGATGGCTTATCATTGTGGGAGCCAATAAGACATCGCCGGTGCCTGGAAACGGGATGAGGCGAAGACATGCACGCCGGCGGATCTTACCCAGGTTCGGGCTCTCTGAAGATAACACCCTAGTCCTGCTCTGCGGGGTCTCTGCATGATCACTAGATCAACAAGTGGCTACAAGAGGCTCCTTGAGCTGTTCGGGAGAGGAAGAAGAAGGGCAAGGCTAGCTCTCTTCTCCCCTCAATGTAGTGTCTAAAACTCTAAGAGATCAACCCTTTGCATGGGTGCCCTAGGGGGGTTTATATAGGCCTACCCCCCAGGGGTACAATGGTAATCCGGCTGGGCGGGGGCCCTAGCCGTCAGTGTCTATGTTCGCCGGCTTCTCCACCGGCCGCTGGGGCCCGCCGACTGATGGGTCCCGCCGGCTGCTGGTTACTGTTGCCTCACTCTTGATGACGAGGGCTTTGTTGAGGTAAGCATGGCTACAGTGCCGCCGCCTGGCAGGCTCTCGCTGTAGCCTTACCTCGTCTTGTCTCCTTAATGGTAGCGTTCTTGAGGGGGAACAAGCCGGCTGTTGGGAGCAGCCACTTCCCAGCCGACTGGGGAGGCCTGGCCGCCTGGGTGTCTCTCGATTGAAGGGGCCCTTGTTGGGCCGTACTGACAGCCTATCGTGGGTGATGTCATGGTCAACATGGCGACAGTGCCGCGCCGAACGGGAGATGGCTGCCCCGTACGGCGCACTGTGGCCATGTGTGCTCCGGGATTCGGGGGTGGCAGGCTTCACTGTAGCCACACCCCGTCTCATCGCCGTTATGTGGGTGCAGAGTTTGAGGGTACGATCTTGGCCGCTTGCGGGGGGCCGGCTTCTTGGAGTCGGTCTTCTCATGGCCGGCTTCTTGGAGTCGGCCTCACTGTGGCTTTCTTTATGAGAGTCTAGGGCCGGGCTGCCTCCCGGTAGTCGGCCTGTGAGACAGCTGGCTAGGGGTAGGCGGCCCTATGCCTAGGGTGCTTGAAGGCTCGATCGTCCTGTCATTTTTTTAAGAGCCAGGGGGAGCCGGCTAGGCTACCCGTGGTCATTTACTCCGACAGCCGGCGACTCTCGCTGCTGCTGCAGGAGACTGAAGGAGGCCTAGCTCGATCCAGCGGCGTAGGGTTACTGAAGGGGGTCTGTTTGGGCTGTGTTTAAGTTTTCATTTTTTTAATCGGGTTATTCATGCTGCACACAAACCCGATTTTTGGTTACCCAAAACATCTCAGGAAATCTGTAACGTCCTGTACACAATTCATGTTCCTAGCTCAGACAAAAAGGTAACTACCTGGATCACGGATCAGGATTGGCGCCGTTCGTGCACCCTGCAAACGCTACAAATTGGGCCCACGTACAAGGACAGTTATATAGAGTATATCTCAATTCTTTAATTACCAGTTTGCCTGCCAGAACATATTGGTCAGATCAAAAGACTTTTCTGGACCGTGGCGATTTCAGGTGCAGCTGAGCCCGGGCACCGAATCGCCGCGTCCATTGCTTCCTTCTTATATTGTACCTTTTTGTTGTGTTGTAAATTTGCACATTTGGAATATATTTCCTGAACTAGAATGTTGTGAGCCTTGATTGAACGATTTATGTCATTCTTTTGCCGAATATTGTGTGACACTTAGATTAGGTAGATTTTATTTTGGAGTGTGCACACCCTCCATTTTATTCCCGGATGTGCCACTAGTGTGAACTAGAAACTCTATCTAAAATCATAGCTGAAGAATAGATGTAGCAGGCTCTCAGTGTCATTTTTAGTACAAGCACATAAAGCATCATCCACATGGAAGTTCTTTCTACTCATAGGTCTCTAGTACTTAATCTTACCTGAATCATCAATAACTAGAAGTAGAATGTTTGATTTGACCGGCAACATGATTTCCATATCCATCTGCATGGGGATGGTAGGCAGTGGATATTGAGCATGCCCACAGCTCGAGAGGAACGTTGTTTATGCACTGTCATAGGGAAAGTTCAATAAATTCTAGTTACAAACTAACCATATACATGTAGTTAACCTTGTTGGGCATATTTTATCTTTTAGATTGGGATGCAAAAATTCCTATGTTGATGAATCACTGTTTTTTCTACTTGCTTCCTGAATCTCCACTGAAACATAGATCGGCCAGTCCCTCCCCCCACCCACCCACCCAAACCTCTCCTGTGACCTTCTCCCTTGGACGATGCCGCCGCCTGCCCCACAATCTTGCCGGCCAGTGCCTGTCCCCCCCCCCCCCCAACCCTCTCCCTCGGCCGCCGCCGCCCCAGAATCTCGTCGACCCGTGTCGCCCCACAATCCTTCCGGCATGCGACCCTCTCCCTTGGCCGGCGGCGCCGCCCCACAATCCTCCGACTTGCGACCCTCTCCCTTGGCCGTCGTCGCCGGCCCACAATCTTGCCGGCCCGCGCCTCCCCACAATCCGTCCGTCCTGCGACCCTCTCGCTTGGTTGTTGCCGCCGCCCCACAATCCTGCCGGCCCTCGCCGGCGAAAACCTTAGGTTAATGCACCTTCATTTTGGAAATTGAAATACACAAGCCTCGAATTTTTCCTACTCTTAAACTAAACTTCAATTGTTTGCATCGCAGTTCCTTCTCATTGGTTGGTGGTCTAGTAACTTCTACTTCGACATCATGGGCAATGGTACTCCTTTCAACTCCTATGCCCCAATTGCCATCATTTTTTTGATCTTATTTTTGTTGATGGCTTCTAAATAGTCTTTCTTTTCTGATTTCATTTTATATCTACAATTGCAACCTTTTATTTGTGATGATTTTCCTAATTTCGATACATATTTCTTTTCATATTTGAAAAACTTGGCCAAGCAATACCTTCCAGATTATACATTAAGACTAAATAAAATTATGGACATTATTTAGCAGTGGCCAAAAGGGGGGGGGGTCTCCACTGCCCATCAACCATCACTCCATCACTTGTAGGTCTCAAATATGTTCATACACTTAGCACACGCATAGTACCTTAGTTGCTCATCATTTAGATCAAAGCCACCTAGGCACCTACATGTTGTTTCAGCATATGCATGTGATTTAGTAGGATTAACAACAGATGCAATTTCATTATTGGGATTATGTTCCTTTTTCAAAATGAATGATGAGCAATTAAGGTACTATGTAGGTAAACGCCCAACTTATAAAGTACAAAAAATTTCATTACTTGCAAGAGGAAGCTTCGACAAATGCTGAAACAACAAACAAGAATGTTTGGTAGTAGGTTTAACAATCAGAGTACATTATTGAGAATCAACATGTTCCTAAATGAGTTAACCTCATTTCCAGGGCATGATGTACACATGCTATTTCCAATGAACTAACATCCCATTTCTGATAACAATATAGACTCGGTTATTGGACGACTATCTCCTTTGGTCTATATGAGTCTATGGGATGGTATGATCCAAATTGATCATATCAAGGTGTTTGTGCTGGCCTTTTTGCAAGGTAAGTACCAATATTATGATTTCGAGTTATATATTGGCGCGGCCCCACCAATGATCCATTGACTTTTGTCTAGTTCCTCTGTTTAAGGGGTTTTTGGTTCATGCCCTAACAGGCAGCCAGCTGGCCAAGCATCAATCTTAGCCTCATGCCTACTATATCGGACGCCTGAGATCCTTGCCCGAGTCAAGCAACTTTTTTAGGGAGGCAAGCAAATTACCCCTTAGGGGCAGACTTTAGTTGCGGTCTTTGAAAGCCTATAGTGAGATTTTCATGAACATTTTTTAAATTGGCATGGACATATTTTTAAACGGGAGAATAATTTTTAAATTCATGATTTTTTTACATTTAAAGAACATTTTATAAACATGTGAATATTTTGTAAGTGTTTTGAACATTTTTTTAAATGGTTACAAAAAGTTTTATATAGGCCATAAAATATTTTAGAAATTGCACAAACAAGGTTTTGCATGGCACGATGTATTAAACAAATATCATTAATTGTTGTGAACATTTATATTGAGTGGTACACATATTCTGTTAAATGTCATGACCATTTTTGTTGAATGGTTCAACTATTTTGATAAATGTCTTAAACACTTTTATAAATGTATGAACATTTAACTAAAACTGTGTGAACATTTCTTTAAGCTACGTGAACAATTATATAAACTAGATGATACCCCGCACGTTTTTGCGGGGATTGGTTGTAATATATTTTGATGAAATTTAAATGAAAACTAAAAAAATATTTTATTTGAATATTATATAAGTTGTAGGATGACCGGCATATTTGCGCGGGTAGATTTTCTCTTGTTTTAGTATCTATATTATGATTAAGATGTTGGTATGAGGTGGACATGTAAGTTCCATGAAAACATACACTAGTGCAGAATCGGGCTTTAGGCCCGATTCGTAAGGACCTTTAGTCCCGGTTCTACAACCGGCACTAAAGGTTGGGGACTAAAGCCCCTCCCCCCCCCTCCCTATTTAGTCCCGGTTCAACACGAACCGGGACAAAAGACCCACCACGTGCCACAATCCCGCGCCGGGGGCTGGGGACCTTTACTTCCGGTTGGTGATTTATTTTGAAAAAAAGTTTGAATTTTTTCCAATTTGCAAATTATTGAATTATTTGACAATTTTATCTCTAATTACCCCTCATCACTGCTCAATTATGGAGCACTCCTTATTCCAAATCGTCTAATTTCTTGGCCGGTCACCCATCCTCTAACTACTCCAGCCTAAGAACGCTTAACTTTCAAGTTCTATTCACCCTAGTTTCCAAGTCTGCACTTGTTGTTTTCCTGACAATAGTAAGCTGTCAATCCTATTAACCCTCATTAGTTTAGCTTGAACATGAAGTCACACGTTTCACCGTTTGAGTTTGAAACTATTATTCTAAAAAACAATAATTATTTAGTAACATTAATATTTCTTGAATAAGTAGTTTGACCATAGTTTGAGCACAATTTGACCAGCTTTGACCAAAATTCAAAAAAACTGAAATAATTATTTAGTAACACTAATATTTCTTGAGTAAGTAGTTTGACCAGTTTGAGCAGATTTGACCAAAATTCAAAAAAAAATGAAATTTGAGCATAACTCTTTTCCTTTCAGAATTTGAGGATTCTAAAAATTTGCAAAACGGACTACGCCGGTCGAAATCGGAACAGGCTTTTCGTGTTGAACATTTTGATATATTATACATTGTTTTTACACTGTATGCAAAAGTTATAGCCGTTTTACTTTTTCATAGAACTTTTTTGCAAAACACGTCGAAGTTTATGTTTTTAAATTTCCCTAACTAGTAGATGTAGTAACATAACTACATCTCGAAGTATTTTAATTTTTGAAGTTTTTATCATTTTATTTTGCCTTTTTTCAAAACTGAAAAGGCGATACGGGGAGGGGGTAGAGTTTGAAAATTGCATAACCCCTTTAGTCCGGGTTGGAGCCACCAACCGGGACTAAAAGGTTAGACCCCTTTAGTCCCGGTTGGTGGCTCCAACACGGACTAAAGGTCTAACCTATAGTCCAGGTTTGTGCACAAACCGGGACTAAAAAAGCTCGTGAACCCGGCCTGGCCTCGACGCTGCCACCACCCCTTTAGTCCCGGTTTGTGACACAAACCGGGACTATAGGTACACCACGAACCGGGGATAATGATGACGTAATCGAACCGGGACTAATGAGGTGGACGTAAGGTCATTTTTCTACTAGTGATATTATGAGCATAGTGCGGAAAACCCATTGTTCATTACGTTATCTTGCACATGGAAAATGTTGCAATTTAATTTTAAGAAGTTGTTCGATTATTAAACCTAGTATGTCATTCAACATAAAATATTGTGGCCAATATCTATATCACGAGGAAAATATTAGTGGGCTACTTAGTGAATTTGCATCGAGGTATTGGTAACTGATTTGGTATGTGACAACAGAAAACCAAACATTGTGCTCCATGCATGATATGCCAATCTATATAGTGTTTGGTTGCTTTTTTTCCTTTCCATCTTCTTACAATCAATTGGTGTATTTATTTTATCCACATTTTTTCAAAACTTTTCAACCAACCTGAAAAATCAAACATTGATGTCTAGTACAACTGTGTCATCATTATCACGATTGTATTGTGCAATGTCATATCTAGAAATGCTTCCACACATGCAAATATAATATTTCGGGTCCGTATAGTTACACATCTAAATTGATTATATGTAGTTATATTTTCTTGCCAATTGTTTGGACCCACAAATAAACCATATTGGATTCTAATATACAAAAGGGTAAGTTACTCAAACTATATAAAGTATTCTAATAAGAAGAAATCTTTTCGGAAAGTGGTATGAAGTTGTAGCTAAATATCTTGGTGTGTGACGACGAAAAGACAATGCCATCGATGTATGTGGCTTGCCAAGCAAAACCCTAGCCTTATATGTTCTTTAGTTTTTTCCTCTTTGACTACACATCTTTTGTTGTTTGTCTTTTCACCAATATTTTTGTTGTGTAATTCAAAAATGAAATGTGAACACTAGATGATTCGTACATAAATTTTGCTCGTCTTCGTCCACCGACATTTATCACTTGTCCAATTGTGCTTGCGCTTCTCTGTTAATGCAATAGCATACTTATGTATGCTTTTTCCATGCGCACCTTACTTGCTTTGACCAAATGACTTTATCGCTTGTCTATCTGTGGCATATAATTGCTGTATATTATATCAAATAGTGTTAGGCACATTTTCTTACCTATCTAATGCAATATGGTTCGTATGTATTCATCAATAATTGCTAAAATTACCTGGCCCTTTGAGGGCATGTCTATGTATTTACGAATGAATTAACTAATGCATGTAGTTTTACTGCTCTATTTAATAAAAAGTACATTTTTTATATTTTTACCTTGACACGTGCTCCTGTACGGTTCTGTTATTTTCCGCAAAGTCCTTTTTTCTCATCAGTTAAATTAGGAATGGATTTCCTCTTTATTTTTTAAAAAGTGTAGCGTGTGTAGAATGTATGTCTTCATACTATTACATGCTTCTTCGTTTAGCCTTTGTACCCAATCTATTTATGTAAGGGTGCAGTGTGGTATGGAGTATATAAAGCTCTTGTTTCACGAAAAATAAGTATATAAGCTCTTGACAGCAATGCATGATATTATCGACCGCTAGTTTCAAATAATTAGCTATAGATGACAATGCAATACATGTAGTCCTGGTACGAGGGAAAAAACAAATTAGTTATGGATGGTTTAATCAGCAGGCTACACTTTTTTTTTTGAACGTTCGCTCTCACCATGTTAAGCGCAAAAAAAAGGCTAGCCTTGTTTATTATTTTTGTGAGAGCCAACTGATTGGTCATGAGTAACCTTCATAATCCAGACATGCATTAGCTTCTTCGGAGTAGATGCGTACAGGGAAAGTACAGGCTAAGCTTATTGCCACCTAACCCGCAGCTCAAATCACCCAGGGAGCAATACCCGCGTACGTGCAAAGCCAAGCAAGCAGGCAGGTAGCTCGATCCAAGCACGTGTTGGGTTTCTTAGGAGGAAGAAGAAACAACACACACAACAGGTAGAAGAATAACACACGCAAGTCTGACACGCACACAAATTTGTGCCGTTTTCCTCTTATTTTCTTCTCACGGCTGATTACAACTTAAGCACATATAGGACACACGGCCAAGCTCATAACTGCCTGTCCACTAAACACACTCAACTAGCCGATAGAAATGGCCACTTAATGATCTCACGACTCGGCCATCTTCTCATATCCTGGAGTCTCCACGTCTGATCATTAGCTTCGCAATTAAGCCGGCCTTATCCATGCAACCACATATGCACCACTCTAACTAACAATGCATGCAAGACCCGGATCCGGCTTGCCTGCTCCCTCCTCATGCTCCCATCCTTGCCTGCTCCCTCCTCATGCTCCCATCCCTGCTCCCACTTCATCCTATGATTGTTGTTTTTTTTCCTTTCTAATCTAATCATTCCCCCTGATTTTAACAGGGTGGGCCCTTGCTTTATTTTATTCCAATCAAATCAAGCCACATAGGCTGGAGCATGGATAGACGCACGCGCGGTGCGCAGGCAAGTCTCGTCCGCAAGACCCTGCTTGCACAACCTAATGCGGCACTCACAACTTGGCATGATTAAACGTGCTATGCTCTACTCTAATCTGCATGCAACTAATAAATCAAAGTGAAATAAACCTGTACAACAAGGTTAAGTCCAACAGCATGTACTGCATGTATTGCTCCTGGGTGATTTGAGCAATCGTTCTAGAACCAATAAAACATCATTTTCTCCTCTTCGCACAGTGGACACTGTTTTTGTTTTTTGTTTTTTTGCAGATAGTGTACACTGAATTTCTTGTGGGATTTCATCAAGATCGTCCTTTGGATGCTTGGATGAAATTTCTTCTAGCTTGCTTGCACACCAGACCTATATAGCTTAAAGTGCCAATCAATTTTCTTTGATACATAAGGAAACACATGCATTACACAACTTATTTTTTTCAAGGGCAAAAGCTTACACACTCTGTTCTAAATGTAAGATGTTTTTACAGTTCAATTTAAACTGCCAAAACGTCTTAGACTTCGAAACATAGGTAGTACATGATACTGCGAGGAGATAATACATATCAACATGTCAGATAGCATGCGCATAGCAAGTACTCCCTCCGTTCCTAAATATAGGGTGTATAGTTTTTGGCACGGAAATTAAAGAACGCACGTGGAGGGAAAATTTCACATGTTTTGGGTGAGATTACAGCTGACTAATTGGCATGATAAAATAGAGAAGCTTGCCTAATACAAGAAAATGTAATCAAATCCCTAAAAAAATTATCCATACGAGTGGTGCAACTCAATGCACCTTATATTTTGGGTTTTTTCTCAAAAATCTATACACCTTATATCAAGGAACGGAGGGAGTATTAAAAAGTTGCAGTGGTTGGCACGTGCTTTCCAACTCCTAGTCTATTGAATTCTTTACTGAACTTTTTTTGCACCTAGCTTTATATATAAAGCAAAACACCACAGTCACAACATAGTAGCATGCAGTACACAACATTAGTTAAACAGAAATAAAAAGATACTGTTGGGAGCACACATCAAAGATGCACACCGATAGCTATGCAAAAATAATTCTGGATCTGACGGGTAGAGGTGAACGTGTTGCTGACCTGACTGAGATGCATGCATGGCAAGACTTGTATCGGGTCTCCATAGAGGCGTCCGGCGAGAGAGTTATGTCTTGGATGATTAGCTTCTTGGCCTTGTTTTGACGCGGTGCTGCTCAACCCGAGGTACTTTTTCCACACCCACCATGAGCTCTTATGCACCTACAATCTCGCCGCGCACCACCATGGCATCGGCCTCCCTCCGAGGCAGCAGCAGTGCCACTGCCACCCCGATCCTCTCCCTAGCAGGACCATGGCGCTCATTCGTTGCTCTGCGTACGGCCACACCACCATCGGCACGCCGGAGGCCGGACAACACGCTCTCCAGCGCCGATGTCGGGCTGCTCAAGTGGGACAGCACGTACCCCTAACGCACCCACGCCACTACGGCCAGCCCCCCGTCTTCTCTAGGAAGCCCGCGGGAAGCCATGCCAATGGGTTTGGGTTGACACTTGACACCATCGTTGCCATCCACAGATTTGGCATCCTCACAACTGGAAGGAATTACATCGCGACACTCAGCAAACGAAACACCGTCGTGGAGCTCCAGGGAGAAAGGGCCAGCGCTAGGCGCCATCCGGATGTAGGGGGGAAGGTCCACTGCCGTCCGATCCGCCTCCTTATAGCCGCTGGATGAGTCAACGTTTGCTTTTCCTTCACTTCGTCTTCCATCTCACGCGCTCCCTCGCTTCCTTCTCTACCCCCGCGCTTTGTCGCTGTAGCCAGCTCGCCGACGCCGACGACCACGACCATCGCAGCAGCCAGAAAGCCGTCCGACCACCTTCTCTTCTGCAGCAACCCAGCCGGCTTCACCGCTGACCACCACCGCTTGCTGCAGCCGGCTTCGTCGCGGTTCACCACTACCGTGACACCTCGTCACAGCAGCAGGCTCGCCCGCTAGCCACCGTTGCTTCAACCCTCGTCGCAGCAGCCGGCCTCACGTCATCCCGATGCTTCCCGGCGAGCGACCTCGCAGCGCCGGTGCTCCCGCGGTCCCGCCGGCGAGCGACGAACTCCCAGCATCCGATGCTTCAGGCGAGTAGCCTTGCAGCACTGGTGTTTCGGTCGGCGAGCGACCTCGCAGCATCGATGCTTCCGGCGACCAGCCTCGCGGAACCAGTCCTCCGGTCGGCGATAGCATCCGATGCTTCCGGCGCTGCCCCGTCATGGTCGTCGACGCGGTCGCAGCATCATCGCGGCCAGCGGCGTGGTTGCAGCATCGCCGCGGTTATTCGACTCCGAGGGCCGCGGCCATTGACGCGCGCCTTGAGGCAGCATCGCCGTGGTTGTTCGACGCCGTCACAGCACGCTTTTTGCGCCGTGGTCGTCGACATCCCGCACCACCTGCATCACTATCTCACGGCACCTCAACCATGGTGGCGGGTGGCCTAGAATGTCCGGTGGTGAGATCCATGATTCAGAGGGAGAGAGACACGAGAAGGGCGGGCGTTGAGACGTGCGGCTGGAAAGTGTTTCATCGGGATAACGAGGAAGAGGATAAGCAGTGCGTGGGCCCTAGTGGACAGGCGTCGCGCGCGCATGGAGGCTGATGCGTTGGCTGTCTACATCCGGATGTACAGAATCAGTTTCCGGGAGAGAGCCAGGAAGATTTTGGATCGGTGTCGTGAGGGAAAGTGGAGACGGACGTGTGCTCGTGGGGTGGGCAGTGGGACGACCGGTCACGTAACAAAAACAATAACCGATCGCATAACAGAACCGGAAAACTGCACGAGTCGTAGTATAAGTGCCCTCATCCGGCCGTCTCGTTGAAACCATAAAAGACGATCAAGACGAGGACAGTTCCCTTCAACAACAACAAAAAAAGATAATCTACGCGGCGGCGGCGGCCGCGAGTGCCCCAACGTGAAGCCTGCTACCTCATCTTAACCCCGCGAAACACCAGAGAGGAGAGCGACGGCCGGTGGCAAGGAGATGGAGAGGGGATCCGGCAAGGAGATCGACTGGGAATCCTGGGCGATTAAGGACCGGATGAAGGAGATGGTATCCGTGGGGAGGGAGCGCGAAGACGTGCTTGACTCACTTACTCCTAGCCTTTGTGGGTGGAGGCAGATACACAAAGGGGAAAGCAGTAAATCGTCGTGGATGATCGCCGGAAAAGCCGCCAAGGAAACGGCGTCCGAACTGATGGAATCGGGCACAATGGAGCTACCCGAGAAAGAACTCGACAACATCTTGCAAGGTATGGAGGAGTTGGGCCACCGGATGTTGTCTATGGCGTATTTTCTGCGGAAATCCGGTGCCCCCAGCGTCTCCTTACACCAGGCCTCTGAGCTGCTTAGCGCTACATACAGATTACGGCGGAACTCGGAGGATTTCTACCAAGATACCGAGGCTGCTGAGAGTAGGAGTGCGGAGAATTTGTACCCAGATACAGAGGGTAGCAGTGCTGAGAGTGAGAGTGAAAGTGAGGTTACGGGTGACGATGATTGTGATGATGACGATGAGGAGATTGGGAGTGATGATGACGACGAGGAGATTCCCAGCGAAATCTGCAATCTCGCCAAGTACTTGAGATTTTGCTCTCATTATGAGAACAAGTTGGCGCTGATTGAAAATGAAGATGAAGATGAAGACGAGGACGAGGACGAGGACGAGAATGGGGATGAAGATGAAGATGAGAATGAGGATATATCCGCATTGGATTATCTCAAAAAGGAGATAGCTGATGAACAAGAAAGTTTCGGCGAAGTATATGACTGCTGGGAACGTGTATGGGGTAGCAAGATTGGAGGGTGCGGTGGCTTGGAAGATACAAGTAAAAAACTTCAATGCTACTCAGCTTACTCATCAATTAAATTTGTATCATCTGTTTGCTTCCATTTGTTACAAAATTTTAGCAGATCACTAACTTCATTCCTCCTTGAATGTAGAAAAGATAATAGTTTACTCGTTCATGTGAGATTTCTGACGGTTGACACTTGTCTTTGTTGATGCAGCTACATTGAGCCCTATGTTCTTTACCCACTGCACACCTCGTGCCGTCCCATCCCCTGCTGCTATTGCGGGGCGCACGTTGTTGATCTATTCCATCAGGATTCTGGAAAAGAAAGGAAAAACCTTGAAGTGGCCACTCAAAGTGTATGGTGTGATCGTTGCTCGAGACACGGTGGATCGCAACCGCAACATTCTATTCTCTCGATCAAGGTGTAACTACCAAAAACTCGATAAACAAGTATGTACTATATATTTCAGTTTGCTCCTCATTTTTCTTTGTTTCCTCTTCCTACTTTCCTAGTCCATTGGAGTGTGTTCCTAGGAAACAATTGCAATCAAGAATAATGATATGATCCTTGCAGGATTCTTCTCTATGCTTGACTGGTCCATCTCGTGCAATTTTTGCTGTTGACACTGTTGACTTTGAAGTTGAACTCAAAATAAATGAGGGAGCCGAAGAAGATACAACATTGATCAGTTCTTGCAACCACCTTTATGACAGTGTATATGATTTAAATGTCCCTCAATTGAGGTCCGCAACTGTTGATAGTATGTCTTCGATATTGATCTGTGGCTGCTGGTGTGATGCAGAATTAACCTTTGAGAAGTTTGATACGGCGGTCCAAGCCACCATCGTGGGTGTTCACGTTGTTGAAGGGGGTTGGCCTTTCAAATGTGGATGCAGAGTTGCTTGCTCCTGGTCTTCTGCAACAAGGAATATTGGTCCCACTTCTAGGGAAGTTGTTTTGCTTGATTATCGTGGTGAAAATATGGATGTGGGATCAAATGGTTACCTTCATTTGTCGAGAAACGTTGTTCCTGTGGAGTTACAAGGAACACTGAGGCTTGTCATAGAGGCTTACCCGGAAGCTGGTTGTAAACCTGTAGAGGGTCATGTGGATTTTGGTGTCCAACATTGCCAAACAAGCAACCTATCATGTGAAGTTGACAACTCTACGATCGAGGTTACTGTTGCTTGGTCCCCCCTTGTAAAGGAAAAGTTGGATCTGTTGGTGGAGGGCTATGCTGCTGGGCGTGATTGAAAAAATTGTGTGTATGGATCCAACTATTTGTGTACCGACTATAATATGACTTGCTATGCTAGTGGTTTGTCAAAATCAAATTCTGTGTGTATCAACCTACTCGCACTCGAGTGTTTGATTTGTTTCGTCATTCTATCTAGTTTTGTTCCTTTCTTTTGCAAACTTTCATTTAGCTTCGTTTGGCAAGAATGTTGTATTTTGGTGTATGTATATTTGTGTGTTAGCGGGATTAAAACTCTTTGAGAGTGGTTACGGCTAGAGGCGAGTGGATTAAGGCCTTGTTTGGATGTGTCTCACTGTGTCATCAATCAATCGATCACTG